>CM023825.1:29101677-29701677 GCA_013266295.2 Branchiostoma floridae x Branchiostoma japonicum | reverse complement strand
CCTGACCGCAACCAAAGTGTGTCACGTGGACGTTCGCACGTGGAACTGTGAGATGGTTTACCAGTAGAACATCCCCACCATCTGCCAGTACCGCGATAACGGGCCCGTTTAATGATTGAATTCCCCTTTACCGTGTGCTGTAAATGTTATCCAGGTCTGGTGATCAACGCTGCCCTCCCCACCATCGACACCGCTGACACGTTCTTCGGAGTCACAGCTGTGGACATCTCCATGGAGGTCGTGTTTCATGAGATCGCCAGCTTCGACATCGGTCTATACTCCTACGCCTTCCTGGTGGACAGAGAAGGTGAGTAACAGTTCGCTCGATCAAATTGCTATAAATGTGAAGTTGAGTAGCATCTCCCACGGTTAAAGTGCTGTAAAAGTCTGAATGTAGTCATACACCAGATAGCCTGCGTTACACAACATCTCGCGGATAGCGGCTGGATGGGCCTTAACCCTGAGACCTTTTCTGGGTATTCAAATCAAAGTTGCGAGAGTCATTGTCATTCCTAGAACTACCAATAGGAACTCAGGATTGTTTATAACCATGAAAATTAGTCAAATGGGCGCACAGCATACTATGTCACTATAGAAACCAGTTATAACAACATCAAACACTATTGTATTACAGTTTTCAGTCTGGCAGTAATTGCTCCATATATTGTATGCATAAATTAAAAAGTTAAAATGTTGTTAATTCTCCTAACGTAGATCTGTTGGTCATCAAGCCTCATCACTATGTGCTGACATGGACCGTTATTGTTTTCTTTGTCCCATGTTTATATATGCATATGACTGAATACAAGATTAATGTGATCATCATTACGATACGTTATTTGATATGCTTGATTGTCAAATAGAAAGGAGTGTACTTATAAATCAATCTCTACCACTATAGTCCAGTACGACAACATTTAGAACAGGTTAAAAACAGGTGATAAACTTGGGGTAACTATATATCATACCTCCACAGACGGCCGAGTCCTCATCCACAGAAACCTGCCCAAACCCATGGAGTGGAGGTCACAGCCGACGTTCCTCGGTCTGGACGCCATGGAGTCAGCTCTCAGGTCACAAGAGATCAACAAGATTATGAACGGAGACACAGGAGACTACTGGACGGACGTAAGAACATGTTTATTGACTTGAAAATTTGCATGTCAATAATAACAGGAATTTTTTTTCGAAGAAATCTTCCATATCTTACTTCACTGCCCACTACTCAACTACTCGAACGGACGTCGATAGCTGTTACATAATTAACTGAAGAGATAAAAAAGAAATTTAAGATTTATTCATTGCAGAAATGGACAGGAAATACTGATTTATTAAACTAAACAAATATGAAATTCAAGAAACACTATCTGCCAGTCGAAAAAAAATGAGTGCACCAATGACGTATTTGCCGATTGCAACTCATGTATTCGTGGTAACATTGCATTATGTTTTTGACACAGGACGTAAAAGTCCCAATAGCCCGAGGGAATGCCCAGTTTGACGGAGCCGTGACCATAGAGAAAGCTGCCACCTTCTACTACAAACCCATTCCTGACACCAAGTACAGCGTGGTGCTATGTTTGTTTGAAGATGACGAGACCATTGCCATTCCCACTCAGGTGAGTTTAGACTTTTGTAACGTAGAATCTCTTCTGTGTTTTTTTACGATTGGGAATTTTATCATGTAGTTCGTGTTAGCTAGAATATGTATATCTAAGACGTTTACAGACTGCATTGAAGCTCTGGGTGAAGATCATGTTGGAATCAGCGCGGACACAACAATATACGTGTCATACGAAAATAGCTTCACCTGGTTAGTAAAGCATAGGGTAATCATAGGGTTTCTTTTTATTCAAGTCAGAAGCTCTAAAGAAGGTGTATGATCAAAACCTAAGCAGGTAAAAGTCTATACCGGTTGTGTAAAAAGAAATCATATCACCCAACAACATACGTGCTTCAAGAATACAAGAAAGCGAGTTCAGGCGACACATGATGAGTGACAGCTGCATCAGAGGATATCACTCCACCATACATTTATTTCATACCTATAGAAAGTTTATGAAGCGCTTCATTTGTGTAATAATGCGCCACAAGGAAATGGTGGGGTTGGTTGTCCTTTGGTCACCATTGGAAAAGCGTAGACGTGGTCGCCCTTCTCTAACTCTGAAGTAGGTGATCGAAGAGGACACAGGTCTACAGGGTGTTGAACTGTCCTCGGTCATGCGAGACAGGAACTTGTGGAGACATTTGATGGCGTCACCTTAATAGGATGAACTCAATTGAATTTGTATAATTAACGTTTATTTTCTTGCAACAGGTGGCACACGTAAACAACATGGGCGATCTGTACCACCGGCTGGACCTGCTGTACATGAACAACGCTACCGGCGACACACAGTTCTGCAAACTGTACGACGAGTACGCCACACCTGACGAGTCAACTGTCAAGGTACAGTTGTATTATATGTATTTTTGTAATGCATTTCAGTAGTATAGTATCCATTGTTTTATCAAATCACGTCACGACACTGTTTTCATGTTTCAGTAGAAAAATAGTCACCTTGGACGGTTCGCAAAATGGGATGCCATAAATGATCATCCCTCACGTAGTGCCATTATTAAGCAAATGACACAGAAAATATTTTGACAAGAAACCCTATTGCTCTATTGTATAAAGTATTTTTACATTACAACCGGTAAAAGAGACATAGTCTATTACTTTAAAAGGACTAAAACACCATTAAACATACAGTTATCTAATATATCTAGAGAAGACATATGCCGTATGTCAGGAGTTCTCCTCACACAACAAAGAAATCAGTGTCATACATCTTTTGAGAAAATATCATAGGGGACAATTGTTTTCTTTACAACCTGCAGTTCCCACCAGAAGCTTATGTTGACCCTATCAACTACCTGAACACCTTGGAGACATTTGAAGACGTTGTCGATATCGAGCTCTTTATCAACGACTTCGCTGGGTTTGTGGCCAATCCAGGTATCACGATATAAGAATTGTATGAATTTTAGCTTTAGTGATTTTATTTAACTTGTCTTTATTGAAAGCGATGATCAGATTTGATTTTTTATGTCCTAACTTTTAAGTGGCCTGTTCTTTTTTTCTATAAGACAAACAATATCAACGAAACACGTTATTGCTTGTTATGTCCAGGACTGCTAGATGGAGTCCGAACTGACGTGATCCTGTCTGCTGAGATCGAGCAGTACTGGAGGGAACACGATCAGGAATCTCTACGGAGGTAAAGGAGTAATGATAGCAGGTTATTGATTGCACCATATGCCTTATGTAACCAAAGATATATTTGCCATAGGTAGGGGCATTAACCCTTTATTGATGTTTTTACCACATAACCATGCCAGTGCTCTTCTACGGATTTGAACCATCTGCCTTTCTGTTGCACCTTTTTCTGACAGATACTATGGCACAGAGAACGGAGTGTTCAGGATTTTCCCCGGTGTCATCACGGACAAGCGCTACGATCCAACCCGGCAGACATGGTGAGCTATTTTTACATCTTTTATTTTTATCAAGCTAGAATGCGTCTAGTTGAGACTTCGAAACAAAGGAGTATGTTTTCTTTCGTGCTGCCTTAAATATGCATGGTGGAACAGTTGAAAAACTGGTGGCAGGTTAGTCTTGTGTATCACTTTAAATACTTTCGAAGGCTCAAGCGTTCTCCTGCTTATTAATAGGTACAAGCGTGCCCTGAGCAGACCCGAAGACTACACCTTCTCGCGCCCAGTTCCCAGTCCCTTCGGCAGTGGCAACATGGTCACCATCAGCAGAGCAATATTCCACACCAAGTAAGAATCCATCATTCACCTTCATCATTCTCTTTCCCATCAATAGAATATGACCATTCTCGATATACATTCTAAACTGTCATTTATGTTCAGGTATGTAAGAAAACAATGCTTTAATTTTATCTTCAGAACGGAAGAGAGGTTGGGAGTTATCGCGGCTGACATCACGGAGAAGTACTTCTACTCCATGCTGTACTCGGAGGTTAGCGACAACATCACTGGATTTGTTCACTTTCAGCTGATATAACGACATTTAGACACTATAAAAAGAACGTCAAAAGGTCAAGACAGGAAATGGAGTGAACCTAAGAGTTGACAGCACGTGAAGAAGATTAACAGGCAAAATTGTGGGAGGTCAAAAGTCAGACACGGGAAATAGGGTAAATTTGGAGGTCACAAACATCCCAAATACTTGCTTATTCCATTTAATATTTGATGTGATTTTCTTTTTTTATATCTTTGTAGATTCCTGAATGCCTGTCTGATGAGTATGACTGTTTCCTGTTAGACGACAGTGGGTAGGTGATATCATATTATTTCCGACCTATGAACTATATTACAGTGACCTAACATATTTTTGAGATTTGGTATGTTTTACATTGAATTTTTAAGATTACAGGCACAACGTTAATTTCTGAAAAGTTCTTATAAATGATTATTAATGCAATAACAAATTTTAATTTGTCTAACTGGCATATCTCGTCATACGTAGATATTTCATGGAATCGTTGGACGACACGACTATCTACTATCTGTCAACGTTCACCAACAACACCCAGAACATGGAGCACGATCATCTTACTCACAGATTCCCATGGCTCGCCAAGTACCTCACTGTGAGGGGGCAATATCTCAAGGTGAGAGAAATCAGAATAGGCTAGGTATGCAAAGCAACAGATTCTAAATTTTGTTGCAAGGGAATGGCATGTACCAAAACATTGCCATGATCCATTACCTATATGTTTGGTCGTCGTCATAATCATCATTATCTTTTTAATAATTTTCATCATCATCATCATCCAGTAGTAGCAAAGAATTGTACACCGTAGAACAAGAGGCATTTAGAAACCTACCAAAAAACCTACCAAAGCTATGAGGTATCAATTAGATATCAATTAGACATCAATTCTGATGTTTCGCTGTGTTTTCACAATAAACAATCCACTGATGCATGTTACTAGCTGTTTACTAGCTGTTTACTGCCAGTCAATACCAGAGGTTACCTTTTTTTTACATCTCCCTTGGGAATTAGTCTCCAGATCAAAATGTGTGGTGCTGACCTGATAATGGGCTCTCAATTATGCCTGGAAACCTTCCCTACCATTTTGCACGGGTCATTTAGCAAGGCCACTTGCCTACCTGATAAAAATATAGGATCTTAATTATTTCGGGGAACTTGTAGAGCAAGGCCGAACCTGCATGGAAACCTTCCCTACCATTTTGCCCGGGTCATTTAGCAAGGCCACGTGCCGACCTGATAATGGGATCTTAATTATTGCGGGGAACTTGTAGAGCAAGGCCGAACCTGCATGGAAACCTTCCCTACCATTTTGCACGGGTCATTTAGCAAGGCCACGTGCCGACCTGATAATGGGATCTTAATTATTCTGGGGAACTTGTAGAGCAAGGCCGAACCTGCATGGAAACCTTCAGCAGGTTGGCGCCATATTCCCCCCCCCCCCCCCCCCCCCGTAAGTTTGGGGTGAAACCAACTGACAATGAATGGTTTCAGAGGACTTGTCGACATCAGGCCTTCTTAGCCGAATTTACTCAAAATTTGATTCCACTGGCCAGGGAAGACACACCACTAGACAGCCTTCTTTGCGGGTATACTAGTACATAATTTGTAGTGCAGCGGCCATGTGACGGCGGCGAAACTCCATGGCTCCCGGGATCCCTCTCTAACTTTCTTTATTTGTTCTTTTCCAACAGCAACATTTTCATTCCACAGAGCTGGTACAGTGTTCGATCAACGGTCGGGGCATGGTCACATGTAGGATATATGAAGGGTTGGGTGTTCCCGCACTCCTTTACAACATGAATGCAGTCGTAACGTTACTCAGTTTATTCAAGTGGCGTGTTTGTTTGGAACGGAACGTTGCACTATGCTTCTGATGCTCCACGGTATAGGGAATTTTCATGTGACCTTATGATACGTGAATATTTACAACATGAATGCAGTCGTAACGTTACTCAGTTTATTCAAGTAGCGTGTTTGTTTTGATTCTGCACCACATATGAACCAGTCGGCCACAGCAGGGTAAGTGTTAAATGACCCTGCCAAATCCCCGGGATAATTAAGATCCCATTATCAGGTCGGCACGTGGCCTTGCTAAATGACCCGTGCAAAATGGTAGGGAAGGTTTCCATGCAGGTTCGGCCTTGCTCTACAAGTTTCCCGAAATAATTAAGATCCCATTATCAGGTCGGCACGTGGCCTTGCTAAATGACCTGTGCAAAATGGTAGGGAAGGTTTTCGGGCAGGGTGTGCCTTGCTCTACAAGTTCCCCGAAATAATTAAGATCCCATTATCAGGTCGACACGTGGCCTTGCTAAATGACCCGTGCAAAATGGTAGGGAACGTTTTAGAAAAGACCGTTATCAGACTGATCAAACTGGCATGTGGACATTTTGTAAGGTAGGTTCCTTTCATTGTATGAGACTCAATAAGAGATTCGTGAACGGGATAGAGGCTGGTTGAATCAGTTCATGTTGAAAAACAGTTAATTCCTTGGGTGCAATGTCATTCCATGGTAGGTTTTTTGGTAGGTTTTGAAATGCCTCTTGTTCTACTATGTCCAATTTCTTGCCATATATATCATCATCATAATCATCCTCATCCTTGCTATCACAAACAAAGCGATCCCAGTATTAGTACATATTCATATGTACTAATACTTACCTAATATGTACTAATACTACTAATAATTTATATGTACTAAAACTTAGGTGACAAACTATGTATTACCAGTATTCAAAACTATCCATTAAGGTTCAATAACATGAAAATAATATTAAACCATTCTTACCCTTACAGAGAGAATGGTGCAACAACTATGCTACCCAGAATTCCCAGTTGTTTTACGACACATCCAATTTCTTCGGCCTGGAGGTGACCACCGGCCCGCCGTGTTACCAGTTCGCCCTGCACCCCATCAACGCCACCAACACGTTCATTCTGACCCTGCACAACCGACACACCTACAACTGTGATGACCGTCCCATCACTGTCGGCGGCAACCAGGTTTGGGACAACAGTCAGGTTGTACAGCTTTGCTTGCTCCGCGTGTTTGGGGAGGAACTGGTCTCATGCAGAGGTTCTCACCTTAGTCTGCACCACCTGGTCTCATCAATAGATAGTGTGTGCACCATTGAACACTTTCTCAAGTAACAGCACCTTTTGTTCGAAATCATATCACCAGCACTTCGATATTTAAATGCACCAATGCAATGATGCTAATTACAAAAAAAAAGAGATAACTGATATGGAATGTACAAACCTGGGTACTTAACGCCTCCTGCGAAAACCTCAGTGTAGGTAGATCCGGCTTCTCCAGTAGACTTCTGTAGATTCCCTGTTCGCCAGTAGATCTGCCTTCTCGCTGTTTGAGTCCGTACGGTTCATGACGAAACCTTTGCAGTGCCCAGAGTTGTACATTTCTGTGGTGTCCTCTGCATGATCGAGTCCTTTCTGTAGATCAATTCAGAATACTACATGATGATGTAGAATTGCATTCATCTTAGACAACGGTCAAGTATAGCTTTCAGACAGATTTAAAAGCGAGAATTAGTTGTCTACCCTGAGTGCAACACAAAAAACAAGCTTAAACAGATAATGGTTTATCTATTTTTCCCCTTTTTATTTTTTATTTGACAGGTGTTCTCCGATAACTAACATTTTTTTTACTTCTTCTAGAACTGTTCTTGCAATGATATTTGTCAGACATGCAGTACAGATCAACTACACATATGCCAGGTAAACCTCATCTCAGTAAATCGACTCTTATTTCAGTAAATCGTAGAGCCACGGTACAATGCATGTATGAAAAAGTAGATGGACATCCTGTCATTGCTAAGATGTACATCTCATGCAGCATTATACATCATTTAGTCAAAAACTTTAAAAGATAAGTATGGTATAGTGTTAATCTCGTGATGTGATTAGGACATTCAACAAGATAAACATTTGTTTTTCTTGCATTTTTGTTATTATTTACTGACATCTCAAATGTTGCTTTCATGTCAATTTAGAATAGCGCTGCGACACCTGTACATTTGATATACTAACTACACAATTATCTGCATTTGAAAAAAAATATAACAACCGTTCTGAATTGTCTCCTTCTTTCAGTGCCCCTGTATTTGCGACTGGAACTACCAGTCATGCACCAATGAAATCTTTCGGCTGCTGTCTGACATCCCGTGTCCTCGTAAGTATTAAAGAACGAATATCTATGCTGATCCTTTCCTTGTATGCTTGTCATATTCCTCTTTTTTTTAAGGTCGAACCAATCCAGAAAGTCTCCTCAATAACACTTGATCTTTCATGGCCCTTCGCAATTCATTACTATCATAAAGGTCAGTGTCACATCGCAACTGCTGGTTTGGTAGCTTTTGCTGACACGAGACATTAAGACACATGCTTGTTATTCTGCCTGTTATTCTTTCCTCCACCCACGTGTTGTCAACCTTATCTGTCCGGACAAGCATGCACTAACCCCCTGACCCAAAATGATAACGTTTTACAATCTCTAGCCCCTCCCAAAGAATTGACTCCTCAAGAATCTGGTCCATCCGACCCACCTAGTCCAGAGCTAGATGACTGTGAGAAGAAATGCAGTGCGCAGTAAGTCATTATGTGGTTCATGTAGTCAACGTATTTTATGACAACGCTCTGCCAGAGACTGTCATTCTGGAATAGGACTGTTAAGCCATTGCCAAAGCTGTAGGGTTGATATATCAATGGGGATTTTACCAAGGTCAATATTGACTGAAGGAAGCCATAGGGTAATAACGCTATATGTTACTATCGTTATATTTAGATAGATAGATAGATAGATAGATAGATAGATAGATAGATAGATAGATAGATAGATGTGCATATATATGTGTATATATATATATATCGTTATATTTAGATAGATAGATAGATAGATAGATAGATAGATAGATAGATAGATAGATAGATAGATAGATAGATGTGCATATATATATGTGTGTGTGTATATATATATATATATATATAGAGAGAGAGAGAGAGTTACGTGTTTTATCAACATTACACACAACTACATGCAGCTGGTGATCAAAACTGTACGGCTACAACCGTTGTGTTTTCAAAAATAACTACTAGTACTTGAAGACGCCTGCCTATGTAAGGCCTAAAGGGAAGCTTTGACAACTCCAGGTGTCTTTGACGAAGATACCTATCCTGTTGACATAAATAATACATGTTAGCAAAATTTATGTTACGTTTTGTTTAATCTGCAATATAAAGAAACACAATTTCACCATCCCAAACCACGCATATGTCTTGTATTCGTCCTCTACAGATCCGACAACATCACCTGTAAGGCTCTGTCCCACTGTGTCTGGTGTGAGGAGATGGTCTTTCCCCTTTGTGCGGAAAACTGCCTGAGCACTACCCCTGCTCCTTCCACTACCCCTGCTCCTACCACTACCCCCGTCCTTACCACTACCCCAGTTCCTACCACTACCCCTGCACCTACAAGTACCCCTGCCCCTGACCTGCCCTCTACGACAACCACGACGCCGATGACAAGCACTCTCAAGCCTATCGGTGGGTTCTATGTTGTGATATTCGACGTCCTGAATAAACAAATGGTCCTTTTTCACACCAGCAACTCAGATCGTAAGGTCGTCAACAACTCTACCTACATACTAATGAATACAAGTGAACATAATTGAGTAACGTTATAGGGATAACTCAGCATTTAACGTAATGTCGTAGTACACTACTAGCTCTAATGTCTAAATATTCAGTGATGTGCATATATTTGCCTGTTTTTACGCAGATGAGTATGGGATAACGATAAACTTTAGTTATAATCTCGTGAATATTTATATTGAGTTACCACTTTGCTTCAAATGAGGAAAATGTTTTAAGTACGTTAAATTTGTAAAAAATTCATGTAAGTGATTATGGGTTCACCAGAACCCATATTATTTTTACTCATGTTCCTTCTCCTTCTCCTGCCATTTCTTTAAATGGATTCAATTTCTTTAGTTTGGGGCCAAATGACCTAAAATTTGGCATGAAGTTTGAGTGCCCTAAATACACGTGCATCGGAATGGAATATTTTGTCAATAAAGTCAAAATTTTATTTTTTTCTGTTTTGCCCATTTTTTTTTTGGGTGTCATTTAAGCGTTTTTATTCAATACTGATTGCTAAGGACTGTCAATAAATTAAAATTTTAACCCTTTTATGGCTTGACCCACAATAGTGGTGTGGTAAAGAGGTATTGTTTTTACTCATGTTTTTGTTCTTCTCCACCTCCTCCTTGTCCTGCCATTTCTGTAAATGGATTCAATTTCTTCATTTTTGGGGCCAAATGACCCGAAATTTGGTATGAAGGTAATGTGGACCAATACCATTTTTCTTGATAGAGGGGTTTAGAATTGTTTTTTTTCCAGCTTTTTGGCTGTTTACATAGGAAATGTACTGTGGCATTGTGTGTTACCATATATGGTGTGGGTTACCTTATTTGGTGTGGGTTACCATATTTGGACGTGGAGACCAGCAGCCTGGTATTTGCGGGTGTGGTTGCTGATTGGCTGTTGAGTTAATGGAATTATATGCACCTGGTGTCACATACTAATTATAGAAACAAGTATTGGCAAGGAAAAAAGGAGTGCATTGGGTTGTAAATCGGTGGAAATATGTCACATAACCTTAAAGGTTTTTATACATTACTATTTTTTGTTGTTGTTGTGTGTGTGTGTGTGTTCACAGCAGTGAAACTAAACTTATTAGCTGCAGATATTTGTGTGGTCAGACAGACTAGGTAAGGTCATTGACCTTTTGTTGGCATTGTTTCCTATGACTATTTTTGGTACGGGGGATCTGGTGAACCCATTTGCTGCATTTGCTCCCGAGCTCCCAGACATACAAGTTTATGTCAAGAAAACATGCTTTTGTAGAAGTCGTAATGCTGTTCTCAATCGTTTCTTTTGTTACCTTATTACACTGCAGTTTGGCAGTCCGACAAGTGTTATTGGTTCTCCAACGACAGCCTGTCCAATCAGGAGGCCTCCAGTGCCTGCGTCAGCATGGGTGGCCACCTTGCGGACATCCAGGAAACTGCACAACAGCAGTGGCTTGCAAGCTACCTGGACCCTGGACGGGATGCGTCGGTTTGGACCGCCAACAAGATATCGCTATCTTCCTGTGGCCTCGGGCATGGCTCTACCTTGTCTGGTACCAACACTTCTTGCTTATATAATTGTAGATACAAAACAATGATAGCGAAGCGGTATTGGAGTTTTCTTTTATACACAACCGGTAATGTCTCTCACCTCCTTAAGTTACTAGTACTTTGTATAAACGGTGCACACACCAATTCTTCCGCGACAGGGGTCCGTGGTAGTGCGCGGTAAAAAAGTGACGAAAGGGTTTCGAGTGTTCAGGTTTGAGTTCACATTTCTCATAATCTGCTGCGAAATGGCATTAACTACTAAGATGGCTGAAAAGTATAAGAAGTGGTGTGTTTTGGGTGAAATTTGCTTTTGGATCCGAGGCTTACTTCCGGGTATCCCTCCGCCTTGAATGTGGTGCGGCGATTTGACCCAGATTTACGTTTCATGCGTTCTGTGGGTGCTCTTGCTATGCCTCGCGCGACGAGGTATTGCGAAAATCTCAGTGTTAGGATTTCCTTTATACTTTTCCTGCTTATACACAAAGGTTTTCTCTTTCCGACAATATCAGTCGTTTGGGTAGCTAAATTATGGGTGATGGCCAATTTTTCGCATGATTTTTCATAGGAAAATCATTTTCCCCCCTAAAATTTATCAAAATTTAAAAGGTTAAAGAAAGTGAAATTCTGTTGTTATTGTAGCTAGAGAGATATCCTTCATTCCCATACACAGTGTTTTTTCTTCAAAATTATTTCCTGAAAGAGACGGTCGCTAGACTTGAGGGTGTGCAGAATCGAATTGAGTCCCAAAATAAACTGGGGTGTGCCCCCTAAAGAAAACTGTGATATCCTATGTTCTACCAACCTGTTGAAATTTTTGGAATGATAGTGAAAGTGTAGCATGAAATAGCGAAGAGTATCAGAATTATGTAATATGTAAAAGGTATGTCTAAACTGAGTCTAATTCTTGGTGCACAACTTAATGTAAGGCCACGGCAAGTAATTTTATTTTTATGGATGACATCAGCGCGCGCATTGATTTTCGTCTGGTTTTGAAAAAAAAAAATTTGCCTTCTGACGATGGTCAACATGCCGAAAATGGGCAAATACCATGTACGTCGTAAATGTCTGCAGGTTCAGAGACCATCAGGGATGAAGCAAGCTTGAGGCACAATTGCTCTTGTTTGATAAGTGCTGACAGTATTATGTGTTCCATGACATATAAATACCCAGTGTAGTAGCTCCCATGATGGTACGACAAGCTTTTTTCTACAAATTTTCTAGTTTCCAGATGTATACACATCTACAAGGACAGGTTATACTGTTGAATGCAGGTATAAAAGACACGTTGGTGGTGACATCTTGTTTTGTTGCCTCAATTCTTGTTTGACAAGGTTTATGACCTAAACTTTGAAAATGTAGGAATCTTGTTTTTTTGGCCTGCCATGTTTTTTTTTCCTATCGCATTAGATTCGGAGTTTGCGGAGGATGTCATCCATAAAATTTACTTACTGTGGCCTAATTGTAATAATCTTTTTTTTTATAGCGACTTCTTCGTGGATGTACAATAACGGCTCCGACGACTTCGCCATTTGCGTGCTGCTGAACAGTGGCCATGGTTACAAGGGGACTTACCAGTGCTGTGACGAACAACACAACTACATTTGCGAGTCTCGTAAGTAGATATTACTCAATTCCACCCCATTATAAACACTTTTAAAGTGATGACCTTACATCCTTATCATACATTCAGGCGAAATGTCATTTCCTAAAACGTCGCTTTGGGAAGCAAACAGTGCTAATCATGATTACAATAGCAAGATACTGAAATGTTTACTTTGTTTGCTTCTCAAATACATTTTTTGCAAGCTGCCATGCAAGATTTCGAATATCGGCTGACATGCTCACTGTGACGTCATCCCAGGTATAGTTAACGTTCAATCTAAGTACCTGTCGGCAAGAATCAAGAGCTGAAAGAGTTATTCTATATATATATATATATATATATATATATGTTTATACTTTGTACAATGTTCATTGAATAATACTACCATTGGTAAGTATAGCCAGGAAAAGTGTAATCTCAGTGTCTTTGGTGTCATGAGCACTTTAAGTTGTTCAGTTTTGTCGAAGTATTTTCAGCATCTACACCTACAAGTTATTGTGTCTGTTCCATGTTGTACTTCTTCAGCCATTAGGCCATGCCATCCGAACGTGTGTCAGCACGGAGGGCACTGCATCTCTTGTTTCGGACAGTCCAGCACCTTATGCATCTGTCCTCAAGGGTACAGTGGACTCTTCTGTGAAATAGGTATGAGCTATGAAGAGTTTTATATTATAGTATTCCTACTTGTGTTCCTTATAGGATCATTTGATATAAAGTACTATTTTGAAAGTATAAGTTGAATGATACACTTTATTGAATGTGTGGGCCTCATGGGGGAGTAGCATCATGGGGGGAGGGGGAGGGGTAGCATCAGTGTGTGTGAAACGCCACCTCCTACCAGTGAGCTCTGAATATGGTATCGCCACTACCGGTTTGTTCTCATTCAAGATCATGAAGACTCTGCTTTTACTCAAGATCTCTCTCTCTCTCTCTCTCTCTCTCTCTCTCTCTATATATATATATATATATATATATATATATATATATATATATAAGGAAGGAAGATGCAGTGGATTCCCTGATAGTTTTCTCTTGTGTGCATCATCCATGATGTTCTCCATCCTAAGAAAAAAATACATCACGTAAAGGTTCATACTTTTATGCCTCATTTCTTGTAGTCGATCTGTGTAATCCCAACCCCTGTCCGTTTGACTGGACCTGTTCCACTCAGGCTGGCGGAATCTACTGTGCAGGTAGGAGACCGTTTCCATGCTCATAAAGACTACAAATGTAATCAGAGCAAATGCATAATGTTCACCATCTCATGGTGTACCCAAACAAACTGTTGCTCTGTTAATTTTTACTCGAACACATTCATATATATGGTGACCAGCCTCTCAAATTCTCCCACTTGCTACATAATGTAACTAATTTTATTGCAATTTTCTAATTATCTAAATTCTACAACATTCTAATTATCCATTATGATTTCTAATTATCTAAATTATAGAACATTTTACAACGATCAAGTTTGCTTTTTTCCATTTCAGTACCGACGGGAGTAAAGGCTACCCGTTCTGGCTTCTGCACGGTGACCTCTTGCGGCCCCGGTTTCATCTGCATCGAGGATGGTCGGATGGGATACTCTTGCATCCGTGGCTGAATAGCCATTACTCATCGAACACCCCCCCCAAGCTTTTTGTCCCGAGTGACAAGCTTAAGCTTCCTGACTATAGTTCTTCAACAAACTAGAAAGTGACATAGCTAGAAACACCGCAATTTCCCTGTAGCAACTGAACTATTTTTCTGATTACCATATATATGCTGATTCACATACCTAGATTCACAACAATTAAGTAATGAGACATTAGATACAAACTGGCTCTGTTTCAAATCTTTTAATGTTGAGATGTTCTAATGTTCCTCGTTCATACAACCTTGACTTTTCAGTGGCACCAAATCCAATTGCAGTACCATGACGGCAAATTCATTGCACCGAAAAAAAAGGACTCGTACAACTTCACAGATTGCGTTTTGTTCTAAGTCTTCCAAATAAACGCAAGCTTGAGAAACTTTTCATGCAACGATGAACGTTATTCACCTCACCTCACCGGTCTCATAGAACGTTATTACTCAGCAGCAAATGCAGTTAAAAGCAGAGTAGTTGTCCAAGAATTTTAAACTCACACGTCAATTTGGCGGAAACGTTGTTTCAGCATTGGTATACGTTAGTCTAGTGACCAAAAATGCTACCACATCGCACTTAAAGATGTTCTTTGTCTCCTTAGTCATTACAGTTCAGCTTACTTTTGTTGTGATAATCGTGCAATCAATAAAGCAACCCCTGCCTTGCAGAGTTCGCCTGTCGTTTTTTTTTAATGTTTCAGTATCACTTTTAGTATCTAGGCATCATTATATAGTCTTCTCTTTGACTCTAAGAGTTGTATCTGTCGAAATACAAGTCGGGAGAGACACTGTCGTCCGTCATGAAGGTGTTACTACCGTGCCCCATGGTCTTCAGTTTGTCGCCCTTATTGCCGTCTATGATACACGATGACAGGAAGTTTAGAGTCATTCAAAAAGTTCCACAATACAAGTGTATCTACAAGCGTCTACTAGGTACATGTCATCATGTGGGTGACGTGATGTGTATTAAGCACTGTGATCCATGGTCCATTCACGTCTGCATGGAAATGCTCAACATTAACGATGGAAACCGAGGCAACCGTCCCACACCTGGCACCTACCTATGTACGCTGTCCTGCCCCATGGTCCTTGAGAATCCCTATTTGCGCTGAAGCAAGATCCATAAAAAACCTTGGGTGCAGAATCCGTTCTGTCGCAGGAAATACAAAATACATTTGTTTCACCTCACCTCACCTCACCAGTCCCATAGCTGTCATGTCACAGCCGTCGGGGCAATGTGTCTTCCAACAAGAGTTTGCAACATTGGTTTGCTAGTTGAAATGTCTGCCGTCTAGTAGCATAAGTCAAATTTACATGCATGTTTTGCACAAAGGACATTCTGAATAACTACGAAAGCCTGATACCATACATTTCACAGCTCCCGGGATCTGCTAATTGTCCTGGTCTGCGATGGTAGCCAGGAACTGTAAAGCCGGTAACTTCAGCCATAGGTTGCTGGGATCGTTGGTACGGCCGCTAGTGGCCCATTGGAGATTAGCGCCCAGCCCTTTGGTAAAGATGTGGACAGAACGATCCTACGTAGAAGGATACACCATTTAAAAGTTTTGATACTATGTGAAGGTGGTCAGTGACCTCTGAAAAAAGTGATCTCATTGTCGTTTGTGATACACGATGAAAGGAAACTTAGAGTCATTTAAATAGTTTACATGCCTAATAGTATATGTGTATCTACAATCGTATCTACAACCTCGGTGGTAGAGTATTATAATCAGTTTTGATTTTTGTGTTCCCAGCTGTAAGTCACCATTTGTTTGCTGAACTGACGTGTAATGGCATGTCGTCCGTTAGTATGCGCGAGATGATAGACGCTGTTTGTTTGTTTACACCGTAGCAGTTTATATAGGTAAAATAATATTACAAAACGGCATTCAAAATGAAGGTTTGGAACAGTGTACTGTTGATGTCAGTAGCATGTCTTTGTGTTGTTAGCCTGGCTGACGTCATCCAAGCAGACGTCATTAAGCTAGAACGCTCAATATCTGATCTCCAAGCAGATGCTGAGTGCATATGTATAGCAGGGGCCTTTTTGGATTTAGACTTTGAAAGACTGAATAACTCCAAAAGGGGTTGACGGATCGTTATGGTTTTAGTATGTAGATAGCATTCATGGAGTAATGAATTAGACAATTCAATACAAATCATGCGAATCAGATGCTAATTTGGCATAATTAAAGAAGAGGGAAGTTTTCGAATCTACTGCATTCCATCATTTGCATATCAACACATTCCAAGATCGAGAGATCCGGCCTTACTATGAGACTCTGGCCTTTTGTGATATCATCCAGTGAGAGGTATTGGTCTGTTGGCTGTCCGTCAGTTAGGTTATAGGAATATGATAATGTTGTAGCAGTCTTCAAACTTTTCCTGTTGGATTTAAATAAAAGAAAACCACATAGTTGGATACTGGTTTGTTGTTTGATATCAATAATTTAGTATGTTTACACGATTCAGTAACTTCAACTAATGTAACTTCATAGTTATGATATCTTACATGTATCTGTATAGATATGTGATGTTATTCAACAGCTTAGTGATAGTAACACACAAAACTGATTACTTTAACATCACAATAACATAGTGAGTTGAAAATAAGGTCACAAATGTTTCATGGTTTCTTACCGGTTTCTTGTTTCTAGCTTCAATGAACATGTCAAATGCTTTTCTGAATCCTTTGGCGTACACAGTAATGGCTAGAGAAGACACATAAATCATTAAGTTGATAAGAAATACAAATTTTAATATCTTGTTTGATAAATGTACAAGGTCCAAATCCAATGCAGTACCATAATGGCAAATTCATTGCACCGAAAAAAGGATTCGTACAACTTTACAGATTTCCTTTTCGTGTTCATGTAACGATGAACGCTATTACTAAGCAGCAAATGCAGTAAGAAAGCAGAGCAGTTGTCCAAGAACTTAAAACTCACACGTCAATTTGGCGGAAACATTGTTTCAGCAATGGTATACGTTAGTCTTAGTGATCCAAAATGCTACAACATGGCACATAAAGATGTTCCTTGTCTCCTTAGTCATTACAGTTTAGCTCTCTTTTGTTATGAAAATCGTGCAATCAATAAAGCACCCCCTGTCTCGCAGAGTTCGCGTGTCGTTTTTTTTATGTTTCAGTATCACGTTTAGTATCTAGTCATCATCATATAGTCTTTTCTATGACTCTAAGAGTGGTATCTGTCGAATTCCAAGTCCGGAAAAACACTATTGCTTCTGTCGTCCGTCATGAAGGTGTTACTACCGTGCCTCATGGTCTTCAGTTTGTCGCCCTCATTGTCGTCTATGATACACGATGACAGGAAGTTTAGAGTCATTCAAAAAGTATCACAATACAAGTGTATCTACAAGCGTAGGTACATGTCATTATGTGGATGACGTAATGTGTATTAAGCACTGTGATCCGTGGTCCATTTACGTCTGCACGGAAATGCTTTACATTAACGATGGAAACCGAGGCACCCATCCCACACAAACCTGGTACCTACCTACGTACGCTGTCCTGCCCCATGGTCCTTGAGAATCCCTATTTGCGCTGAAGCAAGATCCATAAGTCCTTGGGTGCAATATCCATTCTGTCGCAAGAAATACAAAATGCATTGGTTTGCTAGTTGAAATGTCTGCCGTCTAGTAGCATAAGTCGAATCTGCATGCATATTTTACACAAAGGACATTCTGAATAACTACAAAAGCCTCGTACCCTCCACTCCACAGCTCCCGGGATCTGCTGATTGTTCTGGTCTGCGATGGTAGCCAGAAACTGTAAAGCCGGTAACTTCAGCCATGGGTTACTGGGGTCGTTGGCCCAGCCGCTACTGGCCCATTGGAGATTAGCGCCCAGGCCGTAGGTAAAGATGTGGACAGAACGATCCTACGTAGAAGGATACACCATTTAAAAGTTTTGATACTATGTGAAGGTGGTCAGTGACCTCTGAAAAAAGTGATCACATTGTCGTCTGTGATACACGATGAAAGGAAACTTAGAGTCATTTAAATAGTTTACATGCCTAATAGTATATGTGTATCTACAATCGTATCTACAACCTCGGTGGTGGAGTATTGTAATCAGTTGTGATTTTTGTGTTCCCAGCTGTAAGTCACCATCCGTGCATGCCGTCCGTTAGTATGCGCGAGATGATAGACGTCTGTTTGTTTACACCGTAGCAGTTCTTATAGGTAATATAATATTACAAAACGGCACCCAAAATGAAGGTTTAGAACAGTGTACTGCTGATGTAGTAGGATGTCTTTGTATTGTTAGCCTGGCTGACGTCATCCAAGCAGCTCAGACGTCTTACTATCTGATCTCTAAGCAGATGCTAAATTAGACAATTCAATACAAATCATGCGAATCAGATGCTAATTTGGCATAGTTAAAGAAGAGCCTAGCATGTCCAGATCACGAGATATCAAAACCGGAAGTTCTGCTGCAGCACCAAGGAAAGCCGCCAGGGAGCCCAAAATTTAATCATTTCTTAAGGTCTCATCAAGGCCTACCTACCTTCATGACAATCCATCAATTCAGCTTCTTGAGTTATCGTGCTAAACCACTACACACATATACACACACACGCACACATGCACACAAACGCTACGGAAAACATAACCTTCTCGGCGAAGGTAAAAATGAGGGCGAGAAAGACCATATATCTCTCATTCAAAAATCGTTGCAAAAAATATTATTGTGCTTGGTATTTTTTCCATTCTTTTTTGTATCCTTTATGGCACATCGGTAATTCAACCTTTCTGGACAAACAAAAAGCAAATATGTGGCCAAGAATAAAAACCTTCTTTCTTTAGTAGTAACGGTTGGCTCTCCAACAAAAAAACCATTGAATGTTTGTAATTTTCTAGTTAGCCCACAAGCAATCTAACTGACACTGTGACAAGCAAACGAAGAACCAAGCGGTAGCGAAAACACAAAGGTTAAAATAGGTCATTATAATCCTGCTCATATAATACCACACAGATGATTTCATTGAAGACCAAAATTTCTAGTTTCATGAAAAAAATTGGTAAAAAATGTTTATTAAAATGTCAAATGTAAACAGACCAATTAGCACATCCCCAAAGTAAATAAAAATCGATCGAGCCTAATGCCAAATCAACCAAGTAATGATTGATCACATCGCATTCAACGAATGTCTATTGCATAACAAGAATCGATTTTGTATTATGTAATCGATTTTGCCTATTAAAAATACACCAGACCTAATTAATATGATGTTTAATGAATTTACCACAATGCAAGGCGTAAAAAGACTCCACTGGATTTTGCAACATTTTCAGTATTTGCAGAGAGGTAGTTAATCATTGGTTAAACCCAGTCACCACATTTTATCTACCATATGTCTTACCTAAAACAACGAATACACGACTGATGACTGATCCGTATCAAGTTACATTCCCCTCTCCATTAGATACAGCTATACAATTAAAACACAGTTTAACAATCTAGGGTATCCTTGTAAAACATACCTTGAGAAACATCACATGTCTTGTTTACACACTTTCTTAACGATTGTGAAATGTGAAGTCTTACTCACACTTTCTTAACGCCTGTTAAATCTTCACATTGTGTTTATCCCACTTGGGCATTAGACAAAGCTAACAGACCAAAACCCCAGAAGCCCCAAAACTGTAATCAGAACAAGACCTCCAAGGGCACAAACAGAGGACTAGTTGTTCTGCCTTATGTGAAAGGCCTGAGTGAAGGACTTAGAATGATTTTTGCCACACATGGGATTAAAGACCTTTTTCAGATCGACTAAAACCCTCCGTAATATTTTGGTTTCTCCCAAAGACAAAACACCAAAGGAACATAAATGTGGGGTAGTCTACCATATACAGTGTCAAGGACAGAACTCCAAGGGCCCATGCAAGGAAACATATATTGGAGAGACTGAAAGATCACTTAAGGCTAGGTTTATAGAACACAAACGACCTAGTTCGACCACTGCAGAAGTCTCACAACATATACATATAGAATGGCTTGGACAATCGGTCTCATTGGACAAAGTAAGAATCTTGGACTCCGAGCCAGACTTCTTTGCACAAGGTGTGAAAGAGGCCATATACATCAGGGCTTTACAACCATAACTCAACAGAGACGGGGGGCGCCACAGACTTTCTGCAACTTACGATCCACTGCTCACGTAGTCACGTGTGTCATCTAGATAACGTGACGCCACGGAAGCGGTGGATTTCTCATTCCTTGACAAAGACTGAAGTTGTACAGTCAAAAATTTGGGTAAGTCCAATTTTATGTGTTGCAAATTTACAGTTTAAACTCGTGTCAAACAACACTGCATCTCCTTGGCAACGTTGGAATTTCTCGGCCCTCTGAAAGCCAACAACCCCCTTACACAAATATGCAGGGCACGGGGGTGTGTATCCAAACCTCGTTTGCATCAATTAATCACCATTATTGGGTGTGCTTAGTGAACAACAGTTGATAACATTGCTTCGATGGTTGTTTGGTCGCGTAACGGTATCCAGAACAACAGTGGTTGGCTTGGAGGCATGCACCTGAACAACGTAAACGTTTAGTCACAGTCGTCCTCCCGGTGCTTTTTCACCTAAAATATTATAATGATAAGTCTCAACCATACAAAAGTGGCGACAGGTATTATCCAACCTTATGACTATTTTATATCAGTATTTTTTGCCATTAACGCCCAAAGCCGTTTTTGTGCACGACGTATTTTTGATACGTCGATGAAGGTTAGATAGACATCAAGGTAATGAGATATACAGGGAAAATGGTACTCAAGCAGTTGCTTTAGTAACAATATCCCTGTGTATTTTTTTAATATCAAGGTACTCAAAGAACAAAAAATACCTTAAATGCCAGCCTTTTGTTCAAGATTTTCTCACCGATGAAGGATAACATTAAGCTACTGAACTAATGGTCTGGTGTGTGTAGTTATTATCAGAAGTATTTATGTTACAGGCTGAGGGGAATGTTGTGCAGACCCGAGTCCCCGTAGAATTGGTTAAATGCTGTTTGTTAATCTTCTTCCAAGGGTAACCAGAACCACCAATGGGCACGGGGAGACAGTCGGGCTTGCTACGTTGCTACGGTTACGGCAATCTGCACGGAAAATTTTTGTGGCTAAAGCGAAGTGGGTGACTGTATAAATTTATGTCATAAAAGTGATATACAGTTCTTCACAAAAACGAGCGTACCCACTTCGTATTTTTTTGTTGTTGTTGGCTAGAACAATTGACCCTTGGTCTGATAAAATTTCATACAAGCTTTTGAAGCTTAATTTGTAGTATGTTATATGCTACCAGCTCTCAGACCTTTGTTGGATATCAGGGCTGTCGTACCTCTTCCTTTTGCAATATGGCATGGAAAATGTTTCTACTAACTGAAGGATACGTGCAATAATGTAGAATTATAAAGCTATGAGTCTTTTGTGAAGAGACCTTAACCGCAAATTCCACATTTAGTCAGGTAAAGAAAATACTATCCCGTACAGACATTTACCAAACCTTGCTCTTGGCCATACATGTGCTTCCCCTACATCCATCTCTACGTTATATCTAATGTACAGTGATTAGCAGCCATCTGACTGCAAAAACTAGTGTAGCTCAACATTTAGTAGTGTAACTTGGAAACGGACCGACGAAAATGCCCCCGGTGACAGGTTCAGCCGTGACATAGTGATGTTTGCCCCCGCGATTATGGTTTACACATATTTTCTGTGCTTATCTACTTATTCATTAAGCTGACAGTTTGATCGAATGTTAGTACGCCGTGAACAGAAACAAGACGTTTATGTTTTGATATTTATCATTGTTACTTAGAAACGGTCCAAAAATAACTTACGACGTTTATTTTCTAAAGGCAATAATAAGCTGTGCAGTTGGTTGCTTGGACCATTGCTGCTGAGGCCCCATTGAGAGAACGTAAGAGGAGCACCTGAATATTATGCCTGTTACAGACGTGAGGGCAGTAATCCATAGTGAGAAATTTCCCCCATCTTCCTAGACTAGTGTTATCAGGATGCATAGCGCTACTTTACTGGTTCTGGTATCGGTCCTGCCGAGCCTGTGCCTGGCGGACCTGGCCACCGCCCCCATCACCACCGACTGGATCCCCAAAGTCAGCCGTAAGATGGTGAAATTTGCCGAGTCCCAAACCGGCGCGCTTCAGGTGATCAAGGCGTACGACGAGAAACTCAACTTCACCGAGATTCAGGTATGTGCATCTTTAATATTCTCACTAAGAATTAGCAATAATGGTGATGAACACGTTATTTAACTGGTGATTTGTATGATACTGTTGGTGCCTATACGACTTTACATCTTGGCATGTGGCATTGTACATGTGCTCTATATCTATAGCAAAGGCAAAGAATAGTAAGTAAATGTCAAATCCAATAGATCCCGACTGTACATTAGCAACTAATAATCCATTTCCATGGTGGTAACCAAAGTGTTTATTCATACTGCAACCATAAGCAAGATGTGTGATGCTTCGCTACAAAGGTGTTGCAATAAAATAACCGCATTGTATCTGAAAATAATGGATTGTTACAAATAAATCATTAAGTATCCGTTGTTTTAGGTAAGGCATGTGGTAGATGAGGTGACTGGGATTAACCAATGACTTACTACCTCTTTGCAAATACTGATTACAATCCATTAAGCATTAGCAGTTATTAATAGTACAAAACGTTGCAAAATCCGTCGGTAGAGTCTTTCCGCGCCTGGCGTCATGGACGAGATCACAATAACTTATCTTATCTTGCGTCTGTTTGTGTTTCCGCTTAACCGCTTGCAGCGTAGCCTGTTTGTATGTTGGTTTTCTCGTGGGCTGGATAACTGGAAAATTAAGTATTCAATGGTTTTCGGTTGGTGTAACTGTAACCGAAGAAAGACTATAACTCTTTGCCTTCTGTCGTTTTTTTAGTTGTTGTCCCGAGTTCTTGAATGACCCGAGTGTCATAAAAGAATACAATGTCAAAGAAGAATGTATAAATACCGAGCACATCTACCTTTTTGCAACAATTGTCTTGAAATACGGTCTTTCTCGTCCTCATTTTTCAATATTTTTTGTGACACGTGTACAGTTGGCCTTGGCTTCGTGTTTAAATGTTTACATACTGACGCTTGCACTGTACCAAACATCCTTATAAGGTCGTGACCAGTGCTGGCCCTATAACATACACAATAACTTTTTTTAATGGTTTATTGGTCAAACATAACCCGTGCAATCGCAGCCTTTCATAGTGCTGAATTGATGCAGGGTTTACAATATACAATACAATACATGGTTCACATAATACACATGTTTGTTCCACTTTTTTGTGTGGAACTGTCGCAAGGGTCTGTGCGGCTGCCATTCGGCGCCACCAGGTGACCTCAATACGACTTTCCCCAACCGAAGTTAGGTACCCATTCACACCTGGGTGGAGTGAGGAAAGTCGTGTAAAGTGCATTTCCCAAGGTCACAACGTCGGGGCGCATGTCCAGGCATGTCCCGGATACAACTCGGAATCGAACCCGGGTCTCGCCGTTTCATACTCGGACGCTCTACCACTACTCCACCCGACGCCACGCACTGCGGCACATAACGGCACTGTAGGAAGGAATTAACCCTGTAAGATGCAGATTATAAATGCGCAAACATGGAGGTACAACCTATAATAGCATTCTCCGTGTCTTCACTTTCAAACCTGACTTCTGGATAACGCAGGGAAGTTCAGGCCGACCAGTGATTTTTTAAATTGTAGTAGTCTAAGGATTTCTAAGAAGAAATGGTGGTCGTCCAATATAGTAATATGACTGAGCTATGGGACCTTGGTAGTCCAGTTATTTGATATCGACTATTAAAATGTAAATAGGTCTGTAACCTAAACCACAATTTTTTTGAGCACGTAGTTATTTTTCAAATGATTTTAACCAACACAAGGGTAGAAAGAGTACTTGTAAAATTTAAAAATTTTACAAGTAGTCTTAGTGTTGGTTCTCCTCGTATGTTGGTTCTCCTCGTATGTTGGCGACTAACTGTAATGACGTTTCTACTGGCTACTCTTAGGCGCTCCTTTAGCCAATGGCCCAAGTATATATATAGTATTTTAATGGGCGTGTTTGATGTGTACATGTAAAGAAGCTGGGTAAGACTAGTATAGTCTGTCGTCTTTGACGACATTGCGTCACACAGCAGTGGTACCTTGTGCCGCTGGAGAAAAGCTATAAAAGAACGCCCCCATGCGCAAGAGGCAAATATTAACCAGTGGATTTGATAAACGCACCCTTCAGCATTTTACACCACGGAAATAAAAGAAGACACTAATTGTACTTATCCATATTGATTTTGTAGATCGACGGTGAAACGCAGCTGCACCTGCTGACCCAGGCAGCAGGAGACCGGCTGAAGAAGTGCCGGGAGATCCTGCACAGGAACAAGGCTGAGATAGAAGCCTCTCATGCACAGGGCCCGGCAGGGGGCGCTTCTGCCTCGGACTGCTGCGACAACCTCGGCCAGCTGGAGTACGACCCGAGGTTCCTGCAGCAGATTGTCAACGACAGCTGTGCCACTTTTACTGCAGGTAGTTATTTTCTTTGATGTTATCAATTTTGAATGAATAAAACGAACCCCATGAGTTACCCATTAAATACTTAGTTACATTATTATTCTTTATCTTTTTATCGTTAAATTTCCTATAGAAGATAAGGTATTAACATCGCAGTGAAAATGTACAACATACGTAATTATGCACTTTATTCAGGTAACGGTGAATGCAGAGTCCGGTCGCATGTCTACGACACCATGAAGTCCAACATACATGAGATGTCCGGGGTGACCTGGCAGTATTATGGCGCCAAAGAGGGCGAGTATCACCAGTTCCCCAAGAACGACAGGTCATGTGAGGGAAACGATCACAGGTTCAGGTAAGGAAGTACAGATTTACATTAAATGTGAGTTATTTAATGTTATAATAATTGTTATGGTATATTCAATAGATCATTTCCAATTTAAGGACAAGGGAAGCGGTTACCTTTTGTCCAAATTTTGCTTTAGGGTTTTTTGGCGACGTCTCAGGGAGGAGCCAAATGGTACAGTATTGTGTGTGATTCGCAAGAATTCTAGGAATTGTACAGGCATTTTGTACACAGGAATGGAATGTCTACAGGCATGTCTCTGACCTACATCTATGCCCACATTCCTGGACACCTTTGGGAGTCACACAGAAGACCTCTCAGAGCTGCCCCAGCTGGATGCCCTACTTTCTGTGACCCCGGGGCTTGTTCATTATACACTCAGGGGGGAGTGCTCTGTATCTGTATAGGTACCAAGTCTTCCTCAAAATCAAGAAATGATGGCAGGGCCGCAGTGCCATGCAAACAATAACCCTATCAGCAACCACCGTCGCCATGGCAATGTATGTTTTCATTGCCAGTCTTGTTGTTTGTTCGTTTACTTTCATCTTTCATGTCACAGAAACTGGTACGTCGGCGCCGCCTCACCTAAGAAGAAGAACGTGGTGATCGTGATGGACGTGAGCGGGTCCATGAGGGAGCCTGAAGGAGGACCAGAGGAGATGAAGAGGATCAACATGGCCAAGCAGGCAGCTCTGACGGTACTGGACACTCTCACACCTAGAGACTGGGTGAGTTCAATGACATGCCAATACCTGTTAAACAGCATGTCAGAATAGCTTACGTTAGAAAACATTACAGACAGTCTTTACCATAAGGACTTCCTGTTTCTTACTAGGGTGGAGTTGTATCGTTCAGCGCACGGGCAGAGGCACCAGAAGGTTGTCTAGGCGACAGTCTGGGAGAAGCAAATCCAACTAACATCGGGATCATGCGGGACTTCATCAACCAACGTGTCCCTGAGAGTGAGTGACCATGATATTTTAGTTTGTGTAGAAAGTTTAAAGAGTCACCACAATCAAACTACAAAAAGCATAGATCAGTCGTCAATAAATCTGTGTGATTATCAAAGATGCGAGTTTTAGCTCGTTTATTATCGATAAAATTGGACTTTGTACAGTAGTTATCCCTGGGGTCTTGTGTCGCAACGGTAGCGCGTTCGGCTCAGGGCCAAGACGTCCGGCTTCGATCCCCACCCATGTCACCGAACTTGTGCCCTTGGGAAAGGCACTTTACACGACTTTCATCACTTCACTCAGGTGTAAATGAGTACCTAGCTTCGGTTAGGGACGTCCCTCGGATAGGATGTAAAATGGAGGTCCCGTGTTTGGGGAGAGCCACACCTCGAGCACGTAAAAGAACCAACCACACATTTCAAAAAAAGAGTAGGGGCGTGCCCCGGTGTGCGATGATTACTAGCTGGGAGTTGGTGATTCACTGCAAATCACCCGGATGGAGGCTTAACGAACCCCCGTCTCGTATTAGCCACATGGTGATATACATCATCCCCCTGACGTAGACCTGGCGACTCCGTCTTGTATCAGCCAACAAAAGGGTAAGTCACCCCGTAAGGGGCGGTATAACCCCGTCAGAGCGGTATAATTCCGCTAGTCGACTACCTACCTACATTAAACAAGACATTAAACTGGATATAATTTCTTATCTATCTAACGATTTTTGTGTCTTCTCTAGCCATTACTGTGTACTCTGAAGGATTCCGAAAAGCCTTTGACATGTTCTTTGAGGCTAAAAACAAGAAACCGGTAAGCAACCATTTTTTTAAAAACCTATTACAAAGCTATATTTAAATAACCTACGTTGGGAAGAATTTCAAGTTTCTGAATCGTGTAGAAAAACCACTAAACTCTCAATGTTACATAAGAACCAAACCTGATCGTTTACGTTTGTTCCAATCCATTTAAATCTAACAGGAACAGTTCTACGACTGCTACAACATCATTATCTTCCTGACTGACGGACAGCCAACTGACACCTACTACTCACTGGACGACATCGCAAAAGGCCAGAGTCTCATGGTAAGGACGGATCTCACTACCTTAAAATGTGATCATATACGTGATACTGTTGTAAGTAAAAGTAGAGTATAATGTGGTATTCAGTATAAGTTAAATTGTTTTCGTAATTTGCTCTGCCTTTAGGAATGCAAAAAACTTTGAATTGTCAGTGACTAAATATTACAAACAGGATCGTTCTGTACACAATCTCCAAAGGGCTAATAGTATCTGGTACAACGACGCCGGCAAACCATGGCGTAATGGTAGTATACATGTAGCGATTGTGTTTAAAGTGCATCCGTTTCGGAAATTTGCTCTAGCTTAAGCAAACAAAACCAAACTATTAATCAAGTTGTTATTCCACGTAGGATCGTTCCGTGCACATCTTTACCTACGGACTGGGCGCCAATCTCCAATGGGCCAGTAGCGGCTGGGCCAACGACCCCAGCCAACCATTTGTAAAGTTACCGGCCTTACAGTTCCTGGCTACCATCGCAGACCAGAACAATCAGCAGATCCCCGGAGCTGTGGAGTGGACGGTACCAGGCTTCTTTCGTTATAGTTACAATTTAATGCTTGCCTAGCTCATGCTTTATTTATTGATTTTGGTCTGGCAATTTTGAATCCTGCGTCTGTCTAAACCACGGCAAATATTACAGCTGACAATTCTACTCAAGTGTAAAACAATGCGTTTTGTTCGTTTTTTCTGACGACAGAACCGTGACTGCACCCAACAAACCTACGGACCGTGCTTCAGCGCAAACAGGGATCCCCAGGGCGTGGGACCATGGGGCAGGACTGAGTACATAGGCAGGTGTCAGGATTGTGTGGTAGATCATAGTCGTCTGTAAAAAGTCAATATAAAGCACTCATTGTACAATTCAGCGAGCCTCAGATCACAGCGCTTATTCATTAAAATATCCAAATAGCGTACCTTCTCAATGGAGAGTAATACTGATATCTACGCTTTTACTTACTTGGATAGGCATTTGAGAATGGTTTATTTGAATGACTAAGTTTCCCTTCGCCATGATCCCCAGACGACAACGAGGGTGACAAGTTGAAGACCGTCATGGGTAGCTACTACGACTTCTTCCCGTTTTCATCCGACTCTGAGCCAACCTACTCTGTGCCAACTAACGATGAGCATCTTGGTATGTTGAAATACACACGAACGTAGACATAAACGCATGCACATACTATACCCAATACAATACTTGTCTGCTGCCTAAAAGAAGGATACACTAAAAGAAGGATTTCCATTAACTTTGTATCCCATTCTTGTATCCCATTTGTACTAGTAGAAAGGGTACTGACCTCAACCACAATGTATCAGGTGCACATGCGTACCTAGACCTGCAATGTAGCTTATTCGTATACATATTACATACCACCTGTTATAAATGATCGAATGCCGTCTCACCTTATATTGTTGTTATCCCAGGTCTGGTGATAAACGCCGCCCTCCCGACCATCGACACCGCTAGCACGTTCTTCGGAGTCACAGCTGTGGACATCTCAATGGATGTCGTGTTTCATGAGATCGCCAACTTCGACATCGGCCTATACTCCTACGCCTTTTTGGTGGACAGAGAGGGTGAGTAGAAATTCACAAGAACAATATTTATTCACATGATGCTGAACATTATGAATGTATTTGTGTACCAGGTTGCCTGCGTTACACAATCTCTCTCTGTCAGGGGCTGAATTAGTCTCCTCCCTCTAGAGCCTGTGACCATACTCATCTACCAATAGGAGCTCATGATTCTTTATTACTATGAAAATTAGTCAAATAGAATCTCAGGATTCTCTGTCACTAAGGATCTCAGTTATCAAAGCCTCAAACACTATGGTAACAGACAGTTCCCAATCTGACAAAAATTGCTCCATTCAGAACATGTTAATAAGCTTGCATTTTGATATTATCTGATACTTCCACAGACGGCCGAGTCCTCATCCACAGAAACCTGCCCAAACCCATGGAGTGGAGGTCACAGCCGACGTTCCTCGGTCTAGAAGACATGGAGTCAGCTCTCAGGTCACGGGACATCAACCATATTTTGCACGGAGACACAGGAGACTACTGGACTGACGTAAAAACATGTTTATTTAGTAACAAAGTTACTTGAAAATTTGCATGTCAGTAATGACAGGAATTTCTTTTGTGAAACAATCTCCCATTTCTTACTTCACTGCACACTATTCAACTACTCGACAGGACTTCATTGCGGAAATTGATAGTTGTTACATAATTACAATTATAAGAGATAGAAACGAAATTTACAATTTATTCATTTCAGAAATGGACAGTGAATACGGATGTAACTAGTAAACAGATAGGAAATTGAAGAAACACCGTCAATCGAAAAAAATGACTGCACCAATGTCAACGCCGATTGCAATTCATGTATTCGTGGTAACAGTGCATTATGTCTTTGCCACAGAGGGTAAAAGTCCCTATTGCCCGAGGGAATGCCCAGTTTGACGGAGCCGTGACCATAGAGAAAGCTGCGACCTTCTACTACGAACCCATTCCTGACACCAAGTACAGCGTGGTGCTCTGTCTGTTTGAAGATGACGAGACCATTGCCATTCCCACTCAGGTGAATTTAGACTTTTTTAACGTAAAATCTATTCTGTTTTTTTAACGATTGGGAATTTTATCATGTAATTCATGTTCATCGTGTAGCTAGAATGTGTATATCTCAGACGTTTACAGGCTGCATTGACGTCTGGACGAAGATCATGTTGGAATCAGCGAAGACATAACAATATACGTGCCATCCGAAAATAGTTTCATCCGGTTTGTAAAACATAGGGTAATAATAGAGTATCATTTTCTTCAAGTCAGACGTTCTGAAGATTGTTTCTGATAGACATCGAAACGTATGCAGGTGAGAGTCTGTACCGGATGAGTAAAAAGAAACCATATTACCAAACAATACACGCGTTGTAAGAATACAAGAACGCGAGTTTAGGTGACATATGATACATAACAGCTGCATCAGAGGATATCACTCCACGATACATATATTTCATACCAAATACAAACATAAATGCTTTATTTGTATAATAATGCGCCACAAGGAAATGGTGGGTTTGGTTGTCCTTTGGTCACCAGAGGAAAAGCGTAGACGTGGTCGCCCTTCTCTAACTCTGAAGAAGGTGATCGAAGAAGACACAGGTCTAGAGGGTATTGAACTATCCTCGGTCATGCGAGACAGGAACTTGTGGAGACATTCTATGGCGTCACCTTAATAGGATGAACTGAACTGAATTTGTATAATTAACGTTTATTTCCTTGCAACAGGTTAAACACGAAAACAACATGGGCGATCTGTATCACCGGCTGGACCTACTGTACATGAACAACGCCACCGGCGATACACAGTTCTGCAAACTGTACGATGAGTACGTCACACCTGATGAGTCAACTGTCAAGGTACAGTTATATTCTGTGTAGCTTTGCAATACATTGCAGTAGCATCCATTGTTTTATTAAACAGTATGTTATCAATATTAATAATAATATAATTAATATTATTTTATTAAATAACATCACGACACTGTATTTGCGGTAAAAGAAACATAGTCTATTACTTTGAAAGAACTAAAACACCATGAAACATTATCATCATTATCATCTGGCGGCTGCTTTTGCTCAGACGACCGTGAGTTCCCTACAGTTAGTCCTCCAGTTAGTTTCCCTCCAGTGAAACATATACATACAGTCATCTATCTAGAGAAGATCTATGCCGTATGTCAGGATTTCTCCTCACACAACAAAGAAATCAGTGTTCTACATCTTTTGAGAAAATATCATACGGGACAACTGTTTCCTTTACAACTTGCAGTTCCCTCCAGAAGCTTATATTGACCCTATCAACTACCTGAACACCTTGGAGACATTTCAAGACGTTGTCGATATCGAGCTCTTCATCAATGACTTCGCTGGGTTTGTGGCCAATCCAGGTATCACTATATAAGAATTTATTGTATGTATTTTAGCTTTAATGATTTTAACTTGCCTTTATTGAAACCGATGTGATGATCAGATCTTTTTTTATGTCCTAACTTTAAAGTGGCCTTCTCTTTCTTTAAAAGACCAACGATATCAACAAAACATAATTCATCAATATCACTTCTTTTGTCCAGGACTGCTAGATGGCGTCCGAACTGACGTGATCCTGTCGGCTGAGATCGAGCAGTACTGGAGGGAACATGATCAGGAATCTCTATGGAGGTAAAGGAGTCGTTATGGCACGTTATTGCACTATATGACTTATGTCATCACCATAGGCATATTCATTGGGGCATTAACCCATCTTTGGTGTTTTTACCACATCACCACGTCAGTGCCTTCTACGGATTAAAACCATCTGCCTTTCTGTTTCTCCTTTTTCATATTTTCTGACAGATACTTTGGCACAGAGAACGGAGTGTTCAGGATTTTCCCCGGTGTCATCACGGACAAGCGTTACGATCCAACCCGGCAGACATGGTAAGCTATTTTTACATCTTTTATTTTCATAAAGCTAAAATGCGTCTAGTTGAGACTAGTTGATATGCTTGCTGCCTTTGATATGCGTGGTAGGACAGTTGACAAACGATGGGCAGCGTGGTCTTGTGGTTAGGGTTGGGTTGTTAGAATACATCTGCTCGGAAATTAGTATTATGTTTTTTTTTTGTTTTTTTCTTTCGCGCTGTCTTAGATATGTCTCAACAGTAGAAATGCTTTATATCAACTGACATTTATCACTTTAAATACTTTCAAAAGCTCGAGCGTTCTCCTACTCATTAATAGGTATAACCGTGCCCTGAGCAGACCCGAAGACTACACCTTCTCGCGCCCAGTTCCGAGTCCATTCGGCAGTGGCAACATGGTCACCATCAGCAGAGCAATATTCCACACCAAGTAAGAATCCATCATTCACCTTCATCATTCTCTTTCCCGAAAATAGAATGCACATTCTAAACTGTCGTTCATGTTCAGATATGTAGGAAAACAATGCTTTAAACTTATTTGCAGAACGAAGGAGAGGATGGGAGTTATCGCGGCTGACATCACAGAGAAGTACTACTACTCCATGCTGTACTCGGAGGTTAGGGACAGCATAACTGGATTATTTAACATACAACAGCTGATATAACGACATTTAGACAATATAAAAATGGTCAAAAGATCAGGACAAGAAATGGAGTGAACCTAAGGGTAGGTTGTCAGTACGTGGAGAAGATTAGTTGGCAAATTGGTTTGGTTATCTAGATCTCCATTAGTGAATACAATCAATAGTCTTCCTGGATTCCATTAAAATAATACAGAATATAACAACGGAATGTACTTACAAATTATACAATTAGAATCAATACAAGACTAATATAAACTGAACACGAAATCATGATAATAATCAAAATAATAGAAATCAATTATACGAAACGTTATACAACAAAACATCTATTGATCAACATAGAAATTGATAATGCAACTCAAGATCGGGGTGGGAGAGGCCATGCACAGGTTAGAAAAAATAAAACATAATGGAAAATCAAAATACAATGGTGGGAGGTCAAAAGTCAGACACAGGAAATGTGGTAAATTTGAAGGTCACAAAAATCCCAAATACTTCCTAATCCCCTAATTCCATTTAATGTTTGATGGGCTTTTCTTATACCTATTTATATCATTGTAGATTCCTGAGTGCCTGTCAGATGATTATGACTGTTTCCTGTTAGACGACAGTGGGTAAGTGATAGCATACTGTTTCCGAACTATAATTTAAAGTAACTACATTACATTGACCTTACATGTTTTTGAGATTTGTTTTGTTTTACAGTCTAAGAATATAGGCACAACGTTAATTTCTTAACTTTTCTTATAATAATTACTTTTTGCAACAACATAAAAAATATTTTGTCTAACTGGAATATCTCCTCGTACGTAGATATTTCATGGAGTCGTTGGACAATACGACTATCCAGAACATGGAGCACGATCACTTGACTCACAGGTTTCCATGGCTCGCCAAGTACCTCACCGTAAGGGGGGAATATCTCAAGGTACGAGAAATGCAAATGATGTACAAACCAAGTTCTGTTGCAAGGAATCGCGTGTATGAAAACATTGCCAATTGTACATGTATCCTTGCATGTTATCTGAAAGTGTTATTATAGTTTGAAGCACGTCTGAAAAAGTAGATCAAAGATCATCGTCATTGTCATCACCTTTACTTACTAAAAGCTTGTTAACGTTAGGCTAATAACCTCTTTTACCTTTATAATGTATCTGAATTGTAACGGTTCGTCTAACTTTTTATTGTCAAGTTACTATAAATGGCTAGCCCTTTATATTAGCCTCTGGCTAGTTGGGCAGTCCTGCTGTTTATCTCCCTATAAAGTAAATAAATCAAATCATTATCATCAGCAGTATCATCATCATCATAATCATCATCATCATGGCGATCACGAATATGCATCGCATGACGACATAAGTCTTAGTACATATATATTAAGTGGCAAACCTATGTACTACCTGTAGTATTCGAAACCATGCATTCAGGTCCTCTGGCATTGCTACATACAAATCATTCTTACTCTTACAGAGAGAATGGTGCAACAACTATGCTACCCAGAATTCCCAGTTGTTTTACGACACATCCAATTTCTTCGGCCTGGAGGTGACCACCGGCCCGCCGTGTTACCAGTTCGCCCTGCACCCCATCAACGCCACCAACACGTTCATTCTGACCCTGCACAACCGGCACACCTACAACTGTGATGACCGTCCCATCACAGTGGGCGGCAACCAGGTTTGGGACAACAGTCAGGTTGTACAGCTTTGCTTGCTCCGCGTGTTTGGGGAGGAACTGGTCTCATGCAGAGGTTCTCACCTTAGTCTGCACCACCTGGTCCCATCAATAGATAGTGTGTGCACCATTGAACACTTTCTCAATTAACAGCACCTTTTGTTCGAAATCATATCACCAGCACTTCGATATTTAAATGCACCAATGCAATGATGCTAATAACAAAAAAAAAAGATAACTGATGAGGAATATACAAACCTGGGTACTTAACGCCTCCTGCGAAAACCTCAGTGTAGGTAGATCCGGCTTCTCCAGTAGGCTTCTGTAGATTCCCTGTTCGCCAGTAGATCTGCCTTCTCGCTGTTTGAGTCCATGAAGTTCATGACGAAACCTTTGCAGTGCCCAGAGTTGTACATTTCTGTGGTGTCCTCTGCATGGTCGAGTCCTTTCTGTAGATCATTTCAGAATACTACATGATGATGTAGAACGCCCATTCTTCGTTAACGTGTGCAATTGCTGTCGCATGATAGTAGCGGGCTACCAAGTTTTTAAAAGAAGCAATAACTGCGTATCTTGTGCTTTCCTGTTATCAGTACATGATAGTAATATACTAAGTTATGTTTTACCGCAACTGTCAGCTGCCTTCGGGTCGTCCAGGCGAAGATTTTGCTAAGAAACACGCTAAAATCACCTGTCGCAACCACTAGTGACGCACAAAACGTCGGGTTCAAACAATGAAAACGTGTGAGTTGACTTAATTTTCAGTCATAATCTACACCTATCCACCAAACTGTCTTGCCACAGGTGGATGAACTTGTCCAGCTGGCGTCCATACTAAATCTGATGCCGTTTTAGTTTTGTCGCAAGATTTTGTCTAACCTACGTTATGGAAAGATAGACGGGTATAATTGGCCCACGAAAAGACATTTCACAATAATTTTCACACTGTCTTATCCGCTAGACTGTGTTTTTTGCGAAACAAATCCATGGCAGGGAGAACAAAACACGAGAATCGGAAAAATGACAACAACAAACAGCGTCAGGCCGTTTGTCAATTTTCAATTCTAACCTACGTTATCATGGTTATTCGGAACTTATTCCATTGAGATTAGAGACAGATACTTACACTTCCATTCATCAGAAAGACGGTCATCAGATATACATTTGCATGTAAATTTTATAGTGTAAGGGCTGACGGCTTGGATTGTATTGATCATCGTAAGCATAATTCTAACCTACGTTATCGTCTAACCTACGTTATCGTCTAACCTACGTTAATTTTTTTTCTTTACTGTTATCGAATTTACAGGAAAAGGATTCGATTAACAGCATTTTATCGACTGTAACAATACTGTAGTTGGCCTTGTCTTGTACAGAAGGTTTACTCTCCCTGCTTTAATCTCCAAGCAGATGTATCACGTGAGCTTGTTTTGGCTATTTGGTGATGTCTTTGGTGGTTTGTTACGGAGATTACCATATCTACAGACAAAAAACTTAATATCTCGAAAATTATAGGTGGTAGCACCGTACAAAATTAGCAAAAGATAGTCGACAATACTGGTAACAAGTTCAGCACATTTGTTAGGTATTTGGAAGAACTTTATTTTTCACCATTTTCTACCCCCAATTGCACACGTTAACGGAGAATGGGCGAGAATTGCATTCATCTTAGACAACGGTCAAGTATAGCTTTCAGACGGATTTAAAAGCGAGAATTAGTTGTCTACCCTGAGTGCAACACAAAAAACAAGCTTAAACAGATAATGGTTTATCTATTTTTCCCCTTTTTATTTTTTATTTGACAGGTGTTCTCCGATAACTAACATTTTTTTACTTCTTCTAGAACTGTTCTTGCAATGATATTTGTCAGACATGCAGTACAGATCAACTACACATATGCCAGGTAAACCTCACCTCAGTAAATCGACTCTTATTTCAGTAAATCGTAGAGCCACGGTACAATGCATGTATAAAAAAGTAGATGGACATCCTGTCATTGCTAAGATGTACATCTCATGCAGCATTATACATCATTTAGTCTAAAACTTTAAAAGATAAATATGGTATGGTGTTAATCTCATTTGTTTTTCTTGCATTTTTGTTATATTTACTGACATCTCAAATGTTTCTTTCATGTCAATTTAGAATAGCGCTGTGACACCTTTACATTTGATATAATAACTACACAATTATCTGCATTTGAAAAAAAATATAACAACCGTTCTGAATTGTCTCCTTCTTTCAGTGCCCCTGTATTTGCGACTGGAACTACCAGTCATGCACCAATGAAATATTTCGTCTGCTGTCTGACATCCCGTGTCCTCGTAAGTATTAAAGAACGAATATCTATGCTGATTCTTTTCTTGTATGCTTGTCATATTCCTCTTTTTGTTAAGGTCGAACCAATCCAGAAAGTCTCCTCAATAACACTTGATCTTTCATGGCCCTTCGCAATTCATTACTATCATAAAGGTCAGTGTCACATCGCAACTGCTGGTTTGGTAGCTTTTGCTGACACGATACATTAAGACACATGCTTGTTATTCTGCCTGTTATTCTTTCCTCCACCCACGTGTTGTCAACCTTATCTGTCCGGACAAGCATGCACCATATAACCCCCTGACCCAAAATGATAACGTTTTACAATCTCTAGCCCCTCCCAAAGAATTGACTCCTCGAGAATCTGGTCCATCCGACCCACCTAGTCCAGAGCTAGATGACTGTGAGAAGAAATGCAGTGCGCAGTAAGTCATTATGTGGTTCATGTAGTCAACGTATTTTATGACAACGCTCTGCCAGAGACTGTCATTCTGGAATAGGACTGTTAAGCCATTGCCAAAGCTGTAGGGTTGATATATCAATCGGGATTTTACCAAGGTCAATATTGACTGAAGGAAGCCATACGGTAATAACGCTATATGTTAATATCGTTATATTTAGATAGATGGATAGATAGATAGATAGATAGATAGATAGATAGATAGATAGATAGATAGATGTGCATATATATGTGTGTGTATATATATATATATAGAGAGAGAGAGAGTTACGTGTTTTATCAACATTACACACAACTACATGCAGCTGGTGATCAAAACTGTACGGCTACAACCGTTGTGTTTTCAAAAATAACTACTAGTACTTGAAGACGCCTGCCTATGTAAGGCCTAAAGGGAAGCCTTGACAACTCCAGGTGTCTTTGACGAAGATACCTATCCTGTTGACATAAATAATACATGTTAGCAAAATTTATGATACGTTTTGTTTAATCTGCAATATAAAGAAACACAATTTCACCATCCCAAAGCACGCACATGTCTCGTATTCGTCCTTCACAGATCTGACAACATCACCTGTAAGGCTCTGTCCCACTGTGTCTGGTGTGAGGAGATGGTCTTTCCCCTTTGTGCGGAAAACTGCCTGAGCACTACCCCTGCCCCTACCACTACCCCTGTCCCTACCACTACCCCTACCACTACCCCTGCACCTACCACTACCCCTGTCCCTACCCCTGACCCTACCACTACCCCTGCCCCTGACCTGCCCTCTGCAACAACCACAATGCCGATGACAAGCACTCTCAAGCCTATCGGTGGGTTCTATGTTGTGATATTCGACGTCCTGAATAAACAAATGGTCCTTTTTCACACCAGCATCAGATCGTAAGGTCGTCAACAACTCTACCTACATACTAATGAATACAAGTGAACATAATTGAGTAACGTTATAGGGATAACTCAGCATTTAACGTAATGTCGTAGTACACTACTAGCTCTAATGTCTAAATATTCTGTGATGTGCATATATTTGCTTTGTTTTTACAGTATGGTATAACGATAAACATAAGTTATAATCTCGTGAATATTTGTATTGAGTTACCACTTTGCTTCAAATGAGGGAAATGTTTTAAGTACATAAAATTTGTACAAAATTCATGTAAGTGATTATGGTTTCACCAGAACCCATATTATTTTTACTCATGTTCCTTCTTCTTCCCCTTCTCCTTCTCCTGCCATTTCTTTAAATGGATTCAATTTCTTAAGTTTGGGGCCAAATGACCTGAAATTTGGCATGAAGGTAAAGTGCCCTGAGTACACGTGCATTGAAAATGGAATATTCTGTCAATAAAGTCAAAATTTAATTTTGTTCTGTTTTGCCCATTTTTTTGTTTTTTTTTTGGTATCATTTAAGCGTTTTTATTCAATACTGATTGCTAAGGACTGTCAATGAATTAAAATTTTAACCCTTTTATGGCTTGACCCATAATAGTGGTGTGGTAAAGAGGTATTGCTTTTACTCATGTTTTTGTTCTTCTCCACCTCCTCCTTGTCCTGCCATTTCTGTAAATGGATTTAATTTCTTCATTTTTGGGGCCAAATGACCCGAAATTTGGTATGAAGGTAAAGTGGACCAACACCCTTTTTCTTGATAGAGGGGTTTAGAATTGTTTTATTTGAGCTGTTTGGCTGTTTAGATAGGAAATGTACTGTGGCAATGTGTGTTACCATATATGGTGTGGGTTACCTTATTTGGTGTGGGTTACCATATTTGGACGTGGAGACCAGCAGCCTGGTATTTTTGGGTGTGGTTGCTGATTGGCTGTTGAGTTAATGGGATTATATGCACCTGTAGTCACATACTAATTATAGAAACAAGTATTGGCAAGGAAAAAAAGAGTGCATTGTGTTGTAAATCGGTGGAAATATGTCACATAACCTTAATGTTTTTATATACATAACAATTTTTTGGTGTGTGTGTGTGTTCACAGCAGTGAAACTTATCTTATTAGCTGCAGATATTTGTGTGTTCAGACAGACTAGGTAAGGTCATTGACCTTTTGTTGGCATTGTTCCCTATGATTATTTTTGGTACGGGGGATCTGGTGAACCCATTTGCTGCATTTGCTCCCGAGCAAATGTCTGCCTTTCTAGTTATAAATGGCTTGCATGAATTTCAAACAAAAGAATCACTACATACATTTCAAGTTTATGTCAAGAAACCATGCTTTTGTAGAAGTCGTAATGCTGTCCTCAATCGTTGCTTTTGTTACCTTATTTCACTGCAGTTTGGCAGTCCGACAAGTGTTATCGGTTCTCCAACGACAGCCTGTCCAATCAGGATGCCTCCAGTGCCTGCGTCAGCATGGGTGGCCACCTTGCGGACATCCAGGAAACTGCACAGCAGCAGCTGCTTTCTAGCTACCTGGACCCCGGACACGATGCGTCGGTTTGGACCGCCAACAAGATATCGCTATCTTCCTGTGGTCTCGGGCATGGCTCTACCTTGTCTGGTATTATCACTTCGTGCTTATATAATTGAAGATACAAAACAATGATAGCGAGGCGGTATTGGAGTTTTCCTTTACACACAACCGGTAATGTCTCTCACCTCCTTAAGTTACTCTGTATAAAGAAAACTGAAACATCCTATGTTCTACCAACCTGATGAAATCTTTTTGGAATGATAGTGAAAGTGTAGCATGAAAAAGCGAAGAGTATCAGAATTATGTAATATGTAAAAGGTATGTCTAAACTGAGTCTAATTCTTGGTGCTCAACTTAATTTAGGGCCACGGCGAGTAGTTTTTATGGATGATATCAGCGCGCGCATTGATTTTCGCCTGGTTTTGATTAAAAAAAAAAATTGCCTTCTGACGATGGTCAAAATGCCGAAAATGGGCAAATACAATGTACGTCGTAAATGTCTGCCGGTTCAGAGACCATCAGGGATGAAGCAAACTTGAGGCACGATTGCTCTTGTTTGATAACAAGTACTGACAGTCTAAGGTGTTCCGTGACATATGAATACCCAGTGTAGTAGCTCCCATGATGGTACGACAAGCTTTTGTCTACAAATTGTCTAGTTTCCAGATGTATACATATCTACAAGGACAGGTAATACTGTTGAATGCAGGTATAAAAGACCCGTTGGTGGTGACATCTTGTTTTGTTTCCTCAATACTTGTTTGACAAGGTTTATGACCTAAACTTTGAAAATGTAGGAATCTTGTTTTTTTGGCCTGCCTTGTTTTTTTCGCCCTATCGCATTAGATTCGGAGTCTGCGGAGGATGTCATTCATAAAATTTACTTGCTGTGACCTAATTCTAATAATCTTTTTATATAGCGACTTCTTCGTGGATGTACAATAACGGCTCCGACGACTTTGCCATTTGCGTGCTGCTGAACAGTGGCCATGGTTACAAGGGGACCTATCAGTGCTGCGACGAACAACACAACTACATTTGCGAGTCTCGTGAGTAGATATTACTCAATTCCACCCCATTATTAACACTTTTAAAGTGATGACCTTACATCATTATCATACATTCAGGCGAAATGTCATTTCCTAAAACGTCGCTTTGGAAAGCAAACAGTGCTAATCGTGATTACAATAGCAAGATATTGAAATGTTTACTTTGTAGCCTTCTCAAATACATTTTTTTAAGCTGCAATGCCAGATTTAGAATCGGCTGACATGCTCACTGTGACGTCATCCCAGGTATAGTTAACGTTCAATCTAAGTACCTGTCGGCATGAATTAAGAGCTGGAAGAATTATTTTTTTCATGGTTCGATATCCAAAAACTTTGGAACGATATATATATGTTTATACTTTGTACTATGTTCATTGAATAATACTACTATTGGTAAGTATAGCCAGGAAAAGTGTAATCTTAGTGTCTTTGGTATCATGAGCACTTAAAGTTGTTCAGTTTTGTTGAAGTATATTCAGCATCTACACCTACATGTTTTTGTGTCTGTTCCATTTTGTACTTCTTCAGCCGTTAGGCCATGCCATCCGAACGTGTGTCAGCATGGAGGGCACTGCATCTCTTGTTTCGGACAGTCTAGCACCTTCTGCATCTGTCCTCAAGGGTACAGTGGACCCTTTTGTGAGATAGGTATGAACTATGAAGTGTTTTATATTATAGTATTACTACTTGTGTTCCTTATAGGATTATTTGATATAAAGTACTATTTTGAAAGTATAAGTTGAATGATACACTTTATTGAATGTGTGGGCCTCATGGGGGAGAAGCATCATGGGGGGAGGGGTCGGGGTAGCATCAGTGTGTGTGATGAAACGCCACCTCCTACCAGTGAGCTCTGAATATGGTATTGCCACTACCGGTTTGTTCTCATTCCAGATCATGAAGACTCTGCTTCTATTAAAGATCTAGAGATAGACATCCTTCTTCTTTATATATATATAAGGAAGATGCAGTGAATTCCCGGCAGTTGACCTAAAAGAAAGTAGTCTTACACCTAAAGAGGGTACAAGTCTTTACGTAGTTTTCTTGAGATCTATGGACTGATAGTTTTCTCTTGTGTCCATCATCCATGATGTTCTCCATCCTAAAAAAAACATACATCACGTAAAGGTTTATACTTTTATGCCTCATTTCTTGTAGTCGATCTGTGTAATCCCAACCCCTGTCCGTTTGACTGGACCTGTTCCACCCAGGCTGGCGGGATCTACTGTGCAGGTAGGAGGCCGTTTCCAATGCTCATAAAGACTAGAACTGTAATCAGAACAAATGCATTATGTTCACCATCTCATGGTGTACCCAAACAAACTGTTGCTCTGTTAATTTTTACTCGAACACATTCATATGTATGGTGTCCAGCCTCTCAAATTCTCCCACTTGCTACATAATGTAACTCATTTTATTGCAATTTTCTAATTATCTAAATTCTACAACATTCTAATTATCTGTTATGATTTCTAATTATCTAAATTATAGAACATTCTACAACGATCAAGTTTACTTTTTTTCATTTTAGTACCGACGGGAGTGAAGGCTACCCGTTCTGGCTTCTGCACGGCGACCTCTTGCGGCCCCGGTTTGATCTGCATCGAGGATGGTCGGATGGGATACTCTTGCATCCGTGGCTGAATAGCCATTACTCATCGAACACACCCCCAAAGCTTTTTGTCCCGAGTGACAAGCTTAAGCTTCCTGACTATAGTTCTTCAACAAACTAGAAACTAACATAGCCAGAAACACCGCAATTTCCCTATAGCAACTGGACTATTTTTCTGATTACCATATATATGATAATTCACATGCTTAGATTCACAATAATTAAGTAATGAGACATTAGATACAAACTGGCTCTGTTTCAAATCTTTTAATGTTGAGATGTTCTAATGTTCCTCGTCCATACAACCTTGGCTTTTCAGTGGCACCAAATCCAATTTCAGTACCATAACGGCAAATTCATTGCACCGAAAAAAAAAGGATTCGTACAACTTCACAGATTGCGTTTTGTTCTAAGTCTTCCAAATAAACGCAAGCTTGGGAAACTTTCTATGCAACGATAAACGTTATTCACCTATCCTCACCGGTCCCATAGAACGTTATTACTCAGCAGCAAATGCAGTTAAAAGCAGAGTAGTTGTTCAAGAATTTTAAACTCACACGTCAATTTGGCGGAAACGTTGTTTCAGCATTGGTATACGTTAGTCCTAGTGACCAAAAATGCTACCACATCGCACTTAAAGATTGTTCTTTGTCTCCTTAGTCATTACAGTTCAGGTCTCTTTTGTCATGATAATCGTGCAATCAATAAAGCACCCCCTGCATCGCGGAGTTCGCGTGTCGTTTTTTTTATGTTTCAGTATCACTTTTAGTATCTAGGCATCATTATATAGTCTTCTCTTTTACTCTAAGAGTTGTATTTGTCGAAATGCAAGTCCGGAGAGACATTGTCGTCCGTCATGAAGGTGTTACTACCGTGCCCCATGGTCTTCAGTTTGTCGCCCTCATTGTCGTCTGTGATACACGATGACAGGAAGTTTAGAGTCATTCAAAAAGTTCCACAATACAAGTGTATCTACAAGCGTAGGTACATGTCATCATGTGGGTGACGTAATGTGTATTAAGCACTGTGATTCGTGGTCCATTCACGTCTGCATGAAAATGCTTTACATTAACCATGGAAACCGAGGCACCCGTCCTACACAAACCTGGCACCTACCCATGTACGCTGTCCTGCCCCATGGTCCTACGCCTTGAGGATCCCTATTTGGGCTGAAGCAAGATCCATAAAATCCTTGGGTGCAGTATCCGTTCTGTCGCAGGAAATACAAAATACATTGGTTTGCTAGTTGAAATATCTGCCGTCTAGTAGCATAAGTCAAATTTGCATGCATGTTTTACACAAAGGACATTCTGAATAACTACGAAAGCTTGATACCATACATTCCACAGCCCCCGATATCTGCTATTTGTTCTGGTCTGCGATGGTAGCCAGGAACTGTAAGGCCGGTAACTTCACCCATGGGTTGCTGGGATCGTTGGCCCAGCCGCTACTGGCCCATTGGAGATTAGCGCCCAGCCCGTAGGTAAAGATGTGGACAGAACGATCCTACGTATAAGGAAAAAAAAGTTTTGACACTACGTGAAGATGGTCAGTGACCTCTGAAAAAAGTGATCTCATTGTCGTCTGTGATACACGATGAAAGGAAACTTAGAGTCATTCAAATAGTTTACATGCCTAATAGTATATGTGTATCTACAATCGTATCTACAACCTCGGTGGTGGAGTATTGTAATCAGTTGTGATTTTTGGTGTTCCCAGCTGTAAGTCACCATCTGTTTGCTGAATTGACGTGTAATGGCATGTCGTCCGTTAGTATGCGCGAGATGATAGACGTTGTTTGTTTGTTTACACCGTAGCAGTTTTTATAGGTAATATAATATTACAAAACGACAACCAAAATGAAGGTTTGGAACAGTGTACTGTTGATGTCAGTAGCATGTCTTTGCGTTGTTAGCCTGGCTGACGTCATCCAAGCAGACGTCGTTAAGCTGGAACGCTCAATTTCTAATCCTCAAGCAGATGCTGAGTGCATATGTTTAGCAGGGGCCTTTTTTGATTTAGACTTTGAAAGACTCAATAACTCCAAAAGGGGTTGACGGATCGTTATGGTTTTAGTATGTAGATAGCATTCATTGAGTAATGAATTAGACAATTCAATACAAATCATGTGAATCATGTGAATCAGATGCTTATTTGACATAATTAAAGAAGAGGGAAGTTTTCAAATCTACTGCATTCCATCATATGCATATCAACACATTCCAAGATCGTGAGATCCGGCCTTACCATGAGACTCTGGCCTTTTGTGATATCATCCAGTGAGAGGTATTGGTCTGTTGGCTGTCCGTCAGTTAGGAAGATGATGATGTTGTAGCAGTTTTCAAACTGTTCCTGTTGGATTTAAATAAAAGAAAACCACATAGTTGGATACTTGTTTGTTGTTTGATATCAATAATTTAGTATGTTTACACGATTCAGTAACTTCAACTTATGTAACTTCAAAGTTATGATATCTTACATGTATCTGTATAGATATGTGATGTTATTCAACAGCTTATTGATAGTAACACACAAAACTAATTACTTTCATATCACAATAACATAGTGAGTTGAAAATAAGGTCACAATTTTTTCATGATTTCTTACCGGTTTCTTGTTTTTAGCTTCAATGAACATGTCAAATGCTTTTCTGAATCCTTCGGCGTACACAGTAATGGCTAGAGAAGACACATAAATCATTAAGTTGATAAGAAATATAAATTTTAATATCTTGTTTCAAATTGATAAATGTACAAGGTCCAAATCCAATTGCAGTACCATAATGGCAAATTCATTGCACCGAAAAAAGGATTCGTACAACTTTACAGATTTCCTTTTCGTGTTCATGTAACGATGAACGTTATTACTCAGCAGCAAATGCAGTAAGAAAGCAAAGCAGTTGTCCAAGAATTTAAAACTCACACGTCAATTTGGCGGAAACGTTGTTTCAGCAATGGTATACGTTAGTCCTAGTGATCCAAAATGCAACAGCATGGCACATAAAGATGTTCTTTGTCTCCTTAGTCATTACAGTTCAGGTCTCTTTTGTTATGACAATCGTGCAATCAATTAAGCACCCCTGCCTCGCAGAGTTCGCGTGTCGTTTTTTTTATGTTTCAGTATCACTTTTAGTATCTAGGCATTATCATATAGTCTTCTCTATGACTCTAAGAGTTGTATCAGTCAAACTCCAAGTCCTGACAAACACTGCTGCTCCTGTCGTTCGTCATGCAGGTGTTACTACCGTGACCCATGGTCTTCAGTTTGTTGCCCTCATTGTCGTCTGTGATACACGATGACAGGAAATAATCCAGCTTCTTGAGTTATCGTGCTAAACCAAATACACACATACACACACGCGCACACATACACACAACCGCTACGGAAAACATAACCTTCTTGGGAATGTAAAAATAAGGGTGAGAAAGACCATATATCTCTCAATTAAAAAATCGTTGCAAAAAAGATCATTGTGCTTGGTATTTTTTACATTCTTCTTTGTATTCTTTATGACACATTGGTAATTCAACCTTTCTGGACAAATAAAAAGCCAATAGGTGGCCAAGAATAAAAACTTTCTTTCTTTAGTAGTAACGGTTGGCTCTCTAACCAAAAACCATTGAATGTTTGTAATTTTCTAGTTAGCCAGCCCACAAGCAAGCTAACTGACACAAAAGCAAACAAAGAACCAAGCGGTAGCAAAAACACACAGGTTAAAATGGGTCTTTATAATCCTGCTCATATAATACCACATAGATGATTTCATTGAAGACCTAAATTTCTAGTTTCATAAAAAAATTGGTAAAAAGTGTTGATTAACATGTCAAATGTAAACAGACCAATTAGCACATCCCCAAAGTAAATAAAAATCGAGCCTAATGCTAAATCAACCAAGTAATGATTGATCACATCGCATTCAACGAATGTCTATTGCATAACTAAAATCGATTTTGTATTATGTAATCGATTTTGCCCATTAAATATACATCAGACCTAAGTAATATGATATTTAATGAATTTACCACAATGCAAGGCGTAAAAAGACTCCACTGGATTTTGCAACATTTTGTACTATTAATAACTGCTGCTTAATGGATTGTAATCAGTATTTGCAGAGAGGTAGTTAATCATTGGTTAATCCCAGTCACCACGTTTTATCTACCATATGTCTTACCTAAAACAAGGGATACTTGATGACTGATCCGTATCAATGAGCCTTTCCAGCCGAACATTAGAACGTTACCATTTGACCAATCAGGGCGCGCGATTTGGTATCCGCCATTTTGTCGGTCAAAACCTCGGTCAAAGTGGCGGCACTGCATTGGAAAGTATGGTGAAGGTGTGTTGTTTTGGAACCTGCGATTCTGACTCCAGGTATCCAGACCGGGTACCCGGAGTCCGATTTTACCCGTTCCCAAAGCCCAAGACTCGCTTGGAAGCGTGCATGAGGTGGATAAGGGCCTGTGGGCGGCCCCACTGGCAGCTGAACGTCGACAAAATCTCGAAAGATACGTACGTCTGCTCAAAGGTAAGGCGGGGAGCTGGGGGTGACGATTTTGTTCAGAAAATTCATCCAGTCTCCGGGTTACGTGTGCAGGGCTGTTTTTGTTAAGTTGAAGGTGTCAGGCATCTTATATATTCAAAATAAGCATATTTTCATTGACATACGGATATGTAGAAAACAGAGACCAGCAAGTCTTTTGTTCTGTACCTCGTATTTGGGGAGGGGGGCTCACTCCGGGACAACAAGGAACATGCTCGGCACTCGGCAGTGTTGTAATTTTGCATCGTCATTTTTAATTTGCAGATACGCCGTAAAACAAGCCCAACGTTAACATGCCCTTACAATGTAAAATATATTCTTCAGCTCATTTTCGTTATTTATGGGGATGAAAATTGACCGTACTGTACTGTTTTTTGTACAGCATCAACTGTCCATTCCACACAAAGACTGGAAAAGGAAAATGATGATCTGAAGAGGGAAAGTGAACACCTCAAGAAAGAAGCAGAAGACCTGAAGAGGGAAAATGAGCACCTTAAGAAAGAAGCAGAAGACCTGAAGAGGGAAAATGAGCACCTTAAGAAAGAAGCAGAAGACCTGAAGAGGGAAAATGAACATCTGAAAAAGCGTACATTTAGTTTTGATTTTGTTGTTGCCTCTCAAACAAGGAACTTACTGAAGTACTATACTGGTTTTACCTATGTTACTTTCATGTCCTTATTCAGTTTCCTTGTTCCAGATGAAAGTGTCAGCCCAGTTAAGTACATTTCTAGGAAGGCAGCTTGTATGTCAGTACCTTTAAAAGACCAGTTGTTTTTAGTTCTGTGTAGATTGAGGAATGGGTTTCAACTGAAGGACATAGGCTTTAGATTTCATATCACAATGCAGTTGGCAAGCATAATTTTCAATAGTTGGATTAACTATATGTATTTAAGGCTTGGTTATTTAAGTTTATGGCCTGCCCGTGACATTTTGGTCTCAAAAATGACCTCAGAATACAGAAGATTATTCGGAACAACTATTGCTATGATAGACTGCACTGAATTAAAAACAGAAAAACCCTCGTCATTAAAAGCTCAGTCTCAGTGCTTTTCTACATACAAGTCCAGTACAACTTTAAAGGCGCTTATTGTAACTGATTCAAGGGGATCTTTTATGTTTTCTAGCAGCCTTTTTTCTGGAAGTATTTCAGACAAGGAGATATGTGAAAAGGGGGTTTTTTACGATCTTCTTAGGGATTTAATGGTAGATGGGAAGTTGTTACCAGGGGACGCCATAATGGCAGATAGAGGGTTTGTCATAGATAAGGAGCTGGAGGGGTTGGGGTTAAAGCTTAATATTCCGCCATTTTCGACCGCATCTAGTCAATTAAGTCCTGGGGACATTTCCCTAACCCGTAAAATAGCTCATCATCGGGTACATATTGAAAGGGGGATAAGTAGAATCAAGGAATTCAAACTAGTTAACAGGAAAATTCCAGCTGTTCTGTTTAGTTCTATCAATCAAATCTGGCTTGTCTGTTGCTACTTAACCACGTTTCAAGATATATTGGTAAGAGAGAAAAGTCAATGATCTTTTTTATGTTATAAATATAATGCTGACCTGATATCATAGTAACATAGAGTAAAATCAACTTGTATGGCCAAGAAATGTGGGCTCACTGGTACAATAGTTTGTGATTGTTGGGATTTCACAATTTTTTGCTCATCACTGGCATACAGGATATGCAATTATGCAGTCTGCTGTGTAATATTTTACTTGATAATACAGTGTTGCCACTGACAACTGAGGACGAACCAAAACAAGAAGTTACAAATAGCATAATTACCTGGTAAAAGAGTGAGGAGCCCCTCTGTACTTTACCTCTGCCAGTGTCTGCCTCAGGACAGTCCTCCGACAGCAGATAGCTCAGTGCTGTGCCTGGCACTTTGAGATCATTGATCTCTTTATTTGTTGGCCGTGAAATACTGTGGAAAATATTGTAGTTGTCTTTCCTTCACCATGTAAAAATAACAGTAAGTTTTGAGTGATGTTTATTGTATGGGTCACCATCAAACACTTTCTGTAGTACAGTTGTGTGGTGTAACATAGTCTGTGTTAGTCAAATGAAGTTGTATTAAGAAACATTTCTTAATATCAGATAATAGTGAACACACCTTTGTAAAGGTCTCCAACAACAACTTGATAGTTGCAATAAACTTTATTGGGAATGCTTTCCAACTGCATTTGAATCAATTTCAACTGTATTTATAACTATACCTTTGTGCATTTGGTAGCACTTTTTGGAAAACTGGTTTCCTTTTCCTGACAGTTTTGGTTGGCTTTGCCAATACCAAGGAACTCACTGATTCTGCTGCTATTTTCCTGCCCCTTGGCTTGTGCCACTGTTGTGGTAAACTTGTCACACTTGTCTCAGTTGGCACTTCTTTGAGGCCTTGTAGTTGGAAATGACCCAGTGTGTACACAAGTGCCAGTACATGAGCACATGTACCCGAGAGCCTGAAAGTTTATGTGTAAGAACAAATATATTGTGATGAAAAGGACAACATTGGTAAATTGTGACAACTTTTATTGAACGTTCAACGTACCATATACATGGCCTTTGGTAACACAACACTTGTGTACATTAAAAATGGAACACTATGTTGTTCAAAATTATTATAAACTGTCCAGCCCCTTTCAAAATAACGTATAAGCTATATAGGCAATGTACCCTGGCTCGCTTGGCCTGTGACCTCGAGGTCATGTTATCGCTCGCCGCCGCCCCCCTCCCACAACGACCATTTTCACGTAATGTAAACATTATGCAAAGAACGTCATTCTTTCAGTGTCAAAAGTACATTTACACAGCAAATGACTTTTTTTCTTACCTCTTTGCCTTCATGCGTTTATAAAATTCGTTTTACTGTAGTTGTTTATTTTCCGGGTTCGCGTGCGTATGTTGTTAACGTTAAATGTAAATTCCATGTATCTATAAGTACAAGTAACACTTTGTGTTGCACGTAAAAAGAAGTTGCGCCCTCCGTAAGTCCTTAACATGCATGCAGCCATGGCAGTGGAAAACCTGTCACACATATACGTACCCTGCCTTACACGTGCATTGGCAGTTAGTGAGCAGTCGGGCACTCTTGTCCACCAACAAATGTACGCTGTGCGGCTCATCCCCCTTTCTCATCGACCTAAAACACCTCGCCCGTACGGAAACTACCGACCCTTCCTCCTCAAACAACTCTACGCGGCGGACGTAACCCTCAACGAAGAAACTATAACCTTTTTGTTTGGCCCGTTCCGAGACTTCCTCGCTTCCAAAAAACGATAACCCGAAGTCGGGCGGCAGCACCGACAGCTTGGTGGCGGCGGCCATGTTTGTCTTTCCCGCGCTTTTTTTGACCGAGGTGTTCGAAATAGAACAGGGGGCGGGGCTTACGGTGTTCGAGCTGGAAAGGCCCATTTATATCCCCCTCTCCATTAGATACAGCTATGCAATTAAAACACTGTTTAACTTAACAATCTACGGTATCCTTGTAAAACATACCTTGAGAAACATCACATGTCTTGCTTATAGTTGCAATATTAGTTTTAGACACTTCGGTTACTTATTACCATGGTAGAAAAGGGTTATTTGTTGCTAATGTACAATCGGGATCTTTTTGATTTGACATTTACTTACTATTCTTTGCCTTTGCTATAGGTATAGAGCACATGCACAATGCCACATTCCACTATGTGTAGGCATATAGGTACCAACAGTATCATACAAATCACCAGTTAAACAACGTGTTAATCACCATTATTGCTCATTCTTAATGCAAATATTAATGAAGTACATTCTTCGATCTCGGTGAAGTTGAGTTTCTCGTCGTACGCCTTGACCAGCTGAAGCGCGCCGGGTTGGGACTCGGCAAACTTCACCTCACTTTGCTACATCTGCCTTGTCCCCCGACGACCGGAGTCGGTCATGGGACTAGGTAAGGTAAGGTAAACTTCACCATCGGGGATACCCACACTTTCTTAACGCCTGTGAAATGTGAAGTCTTCTTGGGCATTAGACAAGGCTAACTGACCAAAACCCCAGAAGCCCAAAAACTGTAATCAGAACCAGACCTCCAAGAGCACAAACGACTAGTTGTTCTGCCTTATGTTAAAGCCTGCCTTTTTTTTGCCACACATGGCATTAAGACCTGTTTCAGACCGACTAGAACCCTCCGTAATATTTTGTTTTCTCCCAAAGACAAAACACTAAAGAAACATAAAAATGTGGGGTTGTCTACCATATACAATGTCAAGGACAGAACTCCAAGGGCCCATGCAGGGAACATATATTAGAGAGACTAAAAGATCACTTAAGGCTAGGTTCTTAGAACATAAACGACCTAGTTCGACCACTTCAGAAGTCTCACAACATATACATGTAGAATCGCCTGGACATTCGATCTCATTGGACAAAGTAAGAATCTTAGACTCTGAGCCAGACTTCTTTGCTCAAGGTGTGAAAGAGGCCATATACATCAGGGCTTTACAACCATCACTCAATAGAGACGGGGGGCGCCATAGACTTTCTGCAACTTACTATCTACTGCTCACGGAGTCACGTGTGTCATCTGCATAACGTGACGTCACGGAAGAGGTGGATTTCTCATCCCTTGACAAAGACTTGAGTTGTACAGGTCAAATTTCCAATTTCTTGTGTTGGAACTTTACAGTTTAAACTCGTGTCATAACATTGCATCTCCTTGGCAACGTTGGAATTTCTCGGATCTGAAAGCCAACAACCCCCTAACACAGATATGCAGGGCACAGGGGTGTGTATCCAAACCTCGTTTGCGTCAATTATTGGGTGTGCTTAGTGGACAACAGTTGATAACATTGCTTCGATGGTCGTTTGGCCACGTAACGGTATCCAGAACAACAGTGGTAGGCTTGGAGGCATGCACTTCAACACGTAAACGTTTACTCACAGTCGTCCTCCCGGTGCTTTGTCACGTTCTTTAGACACCTAAAATATTATAATGATAAGTCTCAACTATACAAAAGTGGCGACAGGTATTATCCAACCTTATGACTATTTTATATCAGTATTTTTTTTCCACTAACGCCCAAAGCCGTTTTTGTGCACGACGTATTTTTGATACGTCGATGAAGGTTAGATAGACATCAAGGTAATGAGATATACAGGGAAAATGGTACTCAAGCAGTTGCTTTAGTAACAATATCCCTGTGTATTTTTTTAATATTAAGGTACTCAAAGAACAAAAATACCTTAAATGTCAGCCTTTTGTTCAAGATTTTCTCACCGGTGAAGGATAACATTAAGCTACTGAACTAATGGTCTGGTATGTGAAGTTATTATCAGAAGTAATTATGTTACAGGCTGAGGGGAATGTTGTGCAGACCTGAGTCCCCGTAGAATTGGTTAAATGCTGTTTGTTGATCTTCTTCCAAGGGTAACCAGAATCACCAATGGGCACGGGGAGGCAGTCGGGCTTGCTACGTTGCTACGGTTACGGCAATCTGCACGGAGAATTTTTGTGGCTAAAGCGAAGTGGGTGTATAAATATGAGGTCATAAAAGTGATATACAGTTGTTCACAAAAACGAGCGTACCCACTTCGTTTTTTTTTTTGTTGGCTAGAACAATTGACCCTTGGTCTGATAAAATGTCATACAAGCTTTTGAAGCTTATTCTGTAGTATGTTCTATGCTACCAGCTCTCAGACCTTTGTTGGATATCAGGGCTGTCGTACCTCTTGATTTTGCAACATGGCATGGAAAAGGTTTCTACTAACTAAAGTTCACGTGCAACAAGGCAGAATTATAAAGCTATGAGTCTTTTGTGAAGAGACCTTAACCGCAAATTCCACATTTAGTCAGGTAAAGAAAATACTATCCCGTACAGACATTTACGAAACCTTGCTCTTGGCCATACACGTGCTTCCCCTACATCCAATCTCTACGTTATGTCTAATGTACAGTGATGCGCAGCCATCTGACTGCAAAAACTAGTGTAGCTCAACATTTAGTAGTGTAACTTGGAAACGGACCGACGAAAAATGCCCCCGGTGACAGGTTCAGCCGTGACATAGTGATGTTTGCCCCCGCGTTTATGGTTTACACATATTTTCTGTGTTTATCTACTTATTCATTAAGCTGACAGTTTGATCGAATGTTAGTACGTCGTGAACAGAAACAAAACGTTTATGTTCTGATATTTATCATTGTTACTTAGAAACGGTCCAAAAATAACTTCCGACGTTTATTTTCTAAAGGCAATAAAAAGCTGTGCAGTTGGTTGCTTGGACCATTGCTGCTGAGGCCCCGTTCCTGAAAAATCACGCCTGTTACAAACGCGAGGGCAGCATTCCATAGTGAGAAATTTCCTCCATCTTCCCAGGCTAATATCATCAAGATGCGTAGCGCTACTTTACTGGTTCTCGCATCGGTCCTGCCGAGCCTGTGTCTGGCGGACCTGGCCACCGCTCCCATCACCACCGAATGGATCCCCAAGGTCAGCCGTAAGATGGTGAAGTTTGCCGAGTCCCAGACCGGCGCGCTTCAGCTGGTCAAGGCGTACGACGAGAAACTCAACTTCACCGAGATTCAGGTATGTACATCTTTAATATTCTCACTAAGAATTATCAATAATGGTGATTAACACGTTATTTAACTGGTGATTTGTATGATAATGTCGGTGCCTATACGACTATACATCTTGGAATGTGGCATTGTGCATGTACTCTATATATACCTATAGCAAAGGCAAAGAATAGTAAGTAAATTTAAAATCCGAGAGATCCCAATTGTACATTAGCAACAAATAACCCTTTTCTACCATGGTAATAAGTAACCGAAGTGTCTGTAACTAGTATTGCAACCATAAGTAAGACGTGATGATTCTCAAGGTAAGTTTCACAAGGAAACCGTAGATTGTATCTAATGGAGAGGGGAATTTAACTTGATACTGATCAGTCATTAAGTATCCTTTGTTTAAGGTAAGACATATGGCAGATAAACTGTGGTGACTGGGATTAACCAATGATTAACTACCTCTCTGCAAATACTGATTACAATCCATTAAGCAGTAGTTATTAATAGTATAAAACGTTGCAAAATCCGTCGGAGTAGAGACTATATGGTGTTATGAACGAGATTGTAATAACTCATTTTGACAAAGCGATCGCTTTAATGTTTTATTGTGTGTCATTTGGTTTGTTTGCAGGCTGGCTTACTTAAAAGTACGAGTATGCAATATTTTTTTCGGGGTTGAGTAAACTGATGGCAAAGTAAGAAGTTTTTTTTAAATTCGTAGCCTCCTGTCGTTTTGTTTGTTCAGAGCCTTTGAATGACCCATGTGTCATAGAAGAACGGAAAGAATAATGTGGAAATAGCAAGCACAACTAACTTCTGGCAACGATGTTTCACTTAGAGAAATATGTTTTTTTCTTAACCTTAAATTTTAGTAGTGTTAAAGTTTACACTGGGCCATTTGTTTAGGATATCACCACAGACCTACGTTGTTGTATAGTACTATTTTTTTGTGTGTTCCACTGGTAAATAAGTGTATATGGGACCGTATTTCTTAAAAACATTTTTTTTTACTTTTGAGGGAAGTTGTGCAGTGTGCAGTTGACCTTGGCTTCTTCTTTACATAATGACGCTTCCACTGTACCAAACATCCTTGCAAAGTTAGCTGAGTCATGACCAAGCTTTGCTCTAAGACAGAGAAAACAACCTTGCAGTAGGGAAGGATCAACACTGGTAGTTGCAACTGAATTAAACATGGGCGTTGTGCGCCAAATCTATGACGAATAATGTCACTTTTTCACATCATCACCTTACTGAGCTGTTTGGCCTTGTAAGTCCAAATAATCAATATCCCTGTTAATGTCAATAGATTTGCAGTTTGAACCACATTTGTCATGGGCACGTAGTTTTGCCAAGTGACTAACAGATCTACTTTCAACGCCGAGTAGACTTCACGGCCTTGTAGTGACTGTCTTCACATCTTGACGATTTTTTTCTTAGTAATGACTATTCTTAGGCCTTCCGCCATCCCATGACTGTGCATGTGCAGTAAGATTTGATGGAGTCTGGAGTGGAGTACATAACGTAACAGTTGGCACGTTTGTTGTGTGCCTGTGATTAGGGTAAGAATAATGATGTTTGTTGTCATTGACGACATTGCGTCACAAATGTAGTTGTTTGTAGGCACAACGCCCTCATGCGGTAGAGGAAAAGGGACCAGTAGTTGGTTAACATGCAAAATATAGTTTCTTTATATAGAATACATTATCAAGGGGCCTTTTGAAAGCTCTGTCAACCTTAAATATACTGACATTATGATGTGTGTCTTCTGCCCTAAATATTTTTTTTCTTAATAAGACAATTACCTAAACAATACACCGTGAATCGAAATTATTCTAAAACCCTTTTCAACAAGTGAGGACAAAGGTCACAAAGGTGGCTACCTATGTTAACAGGTGAGTTTCTGACATGATAATTGATAACTAGCTATTACCCTCAAAATCCATTACTGTTTTCTAACATTGTAGTTAGTTAGTTAGCTTGTTATGTATTTCGCATTTTCAACCTTAATTTGCATGTGTGTGTGTGTGTGTGTGTCTGTGTGTGTGGTATGTGCGTGTTTTTTGGGGGGGGGGTACAATAGGCTGCAGGTACATACTGACCAAGCAGACGCCTTATACAACACTTCTGAAGTACAAAATTATACAAAAATTCAATATCTCGTACCTCCGTAAATTATTTCTCTTTGAATTTCTCACTTATACTGTTTTGCGAATTTTACTATTGGCTATCACAAGGCAACATACATACATATTCGCAGAACATTGAAACCAGGATATCTAGGGCCTACGTCCTAACTTCCTGTTAGTGTTACAGACGTTTATAATAACGGCAACACCAGCAAACACCCAACCAGACACATCGTAGATATAAACCCTCACTGCAACATAACCTACAACATTTTACACCAATGAAATAAGAGAATATATACCTGTTCTTCTTTTTTTCTAGATCGACGGCGAAACACAGCTACATCTAATGACCCAGGCAGCAGGAGACCGACTGAAGAAGTGCCGGGAGATACTGCACAGGAACAAGGCCGAGATAGAAGCCTCTCATGCACAGGGCCCGGCAGGGGGCGCTTCTGCCTCGGACTGCTGCGACAGCCTCGGCCAGCTGGAGTACGACCCGAGGTTCCTGCAGCAGATTGTCAACGACAGCTGCGCCACTTTTACTACAGGTACTTATTTTAACAGTTATCGATTTTTAATGATTACATTGAATATTGTTATTATATTTCATTCAGGACATAGTACGGATGAAATATATTCGTTTTTACTCATGTTCTGTTTTCTCTTTCTTCTCCTGCCATTTCTTTAAATGGATTCAACTTCTTCATTATTTGGCCAAATTTGGTATGCGGGTAGAGTGGGCAAATATCCCCAGGCATTCTTTTTTTTTCATTTTCTTGATATACCGCTCAAAAATGGTTAAATTTTTTTTCGGGGCGGGGGGTAGGCAATTTCATGGTAGTGTGTACTATAGTAATGTGGTTTACTAAATTTGGTGTGTCCATATTTGGTATGGAGACCAACAGCATAAGGAATTTGCAGCTGTGATTCTTCTCGCTGATTGGCTGTTGAGATAATGGCATTACCTACCATGCAAAGGAGTGCCTTGGCTAGTAAATTGGTCGAAACATGCCACATAACCTACAATGTTATACAACGTGCAATTTGTTTGGAGGAGGGGTGTTCAAGGCGTTGTCTTTAAACCAAATTAGCTGCAGATGGAGTTGTCAGGCAGACTAGGTGAGGTCTATACCATTGACCTTCTGAGGACATTGTTCCCTATGATTATTGGGGTGCTATGTAGAAGTTTGGAAAAATGTCTAACGCAGTTTTTAAATTGATGGAATCATACACGTTCCAACTTGTTTTAAATTCAATTTCGAACAGGAGTGATTAGATGAAAACTATATTTTGAATAGAAGTGTTGTCAGTGGTATATTCTTAAATATGGGGTTGCTACTTTTTTACAATTCAATTTTGGTCCTTGGCGGTTATAATACTACTATGTTGTTTTCAGGCTGATCCATGACACTATATTGGGACTGCTGGAAGAGTTCATTCTTGAATGGGGGCACTTTTTTTAGAATTGGATTTTGGACTAGGATGATTATGAAAAAGTGTTTAAACGGGACCATAACATAATGTGGGGGTCACTGCAAGAATTCATTCTTGAAGAGGGAAGACTTTTTCATGTGTTCACCAGAACACATATTGTTTTCCCTCATGTTTCTTCTTCTCCTTCTTCTTCTTCTCCTGCCATTTATTAATTTCTTTAAATGGATTCAATTTCTTCATTTTTAGGATAAATGACCTGAAATTTGGTATGGAGGTACAGTGGGCAAATACCCTCGTTTTTTTTTCTTCATTTTTTTGATACAGGCTTTTATAGTGGTTTTATTTGGGTTTTTACTATGTATGGCAGGGCATGACCATATTTGGCACAAATGGATGTATGACCATATTTGGCACACATGACCTACTTTCTCATCAGGTGAGTAGCATCATGCAGAAGGGATTTAGCATGCAGGTGGATAGGTTGATGCTGATTGGCTGACTGGGATAATTGGTTTAACTGCATGGAAAACCTGGACCAGCTGTATTATTCTAATTGAAGCGCGAGGGCGCTCCTGACCTGGTTTCGCCTCCTTAAGAGGCGACACCTGGTCAGGGGCAGCCCTCGTGCTCCAATCACACACCTGGACATTATTACCTGTCCAGGGAATCTTATATGTAGCCGTCAGAGCATGTTTTCCTCCCTTTCGACCTACGCCGGTGACTTTGGTCAGTGCTGGATAGAGAGCTTGTCGATCCCGTCACCGGCCGCCCAGCCAGGGCCCAGCCGCTAGCCCAGCCGGCGGGAGCGCCCGCCGGCTCCAGCTCAGCCTCCGCCGGCCCAGGTCCGCCGATACCTTCCCGGCCTCAGCCAGCGCACGCTCCGCCTCCGCCTCTTACCCGCACCCAGGCGCCTGTTTTGGCGCGGCATGGTTAGCGTTCGCACTTTGTGTTTCATTGCTGTATTGTAAGCTTGTGTTTGTAATGGTTGGGGACTGTGACAGTTGTGTGCAAAGGTGGATGGGTGTTACCACCCCGTTTGGAGGGCCAACTGTAAACGTTCTATTTGGAAGGACATGAGAAAGGTGGAGGCGCGTTCCCACTGAGTTTTGTGGCCAAGTGTAAGCATTGTTTGTAAGAAGTGAGAAGGGTGGATGAGTGTTCCCACCGAGTTTTGATGGCCAACTGTAAACGTTGTATCTGAAAAGAAGTGGCAAGGGTGGATGAGCGTCCCCACCGCGAGCTTTGTGGTAGAGTGCACGCGGTGTTTGTATAAGAAGTGAGAAGGGTGGGTGAGTGTTCCCAGCGAGTTTTACGGGCTAGTGTAACGTTGTTTGTGAAAGAACAGAAAGGGTGGATGAGTGTTCCCACCGAGTCTTCTGGCCAAGTGTACACGTCGTTTGTAAAAGAAGTGAGACGGGTGGATGAGTGTTCCCACCGAGTTTTGTGGCCAAGTGTAACGTTTTTGTTTATAGAACTGAAAGGGGGATGAGTGTCCCCTCCGAGTTTTGCAGCCAAGTGTAACGTTGCAATTGTTTGTGAAGGGAAGGGGAAAAGTGGATGGGTGTTCCCACTTCGTCTTTACGGACAGCTGCAAACGACTGTAAGTTTCACGGGTGGCAGAATGGTATTACTGCTTCTTCTTTCAAGTCTATTGGCAGTCTGACGCACCCACTCCTCTCAGCTCTGCTACAGGCGCCGGGGCGTACCTAAAAAAGCCCTCTACTTCGGTAGGCCCTTAACCAGGGGTTGGTTGCTTGTCCCAGGGTTGACCTTGGATGGGTTCAGATTTTCCGTTTGTTTGGGTTTAGCAGTGGTATTTTAGGGTTCTTCTTCCGTGCCCTTGGTAAGGCCACACCGCCTTAATTTTATGGATGACATCCGCGCGCGCATTGATTTTCGCCTGTTCTCCAAAAAAAAAAAAATCATGTCTTTCGAGGCTTCACGGAACTCAGAAAGAGTACAGACTGCCGACTCATACATGCCGCAAAAGGGTGGCTTATCGTAAAACTTCTTTTGTACTACCGCAAAACGGCAATTTTGTCGTAAATGAACCTTTTGCACATGCGTACTAGCTACAATATCAATACCGCGAAGTTTCAAGATGGCGGCAGCGTCCTCAAAAATACGTCAGTATCAAAGTGCAGAGGAAAACTGGAGGCGTTGTTGTCGACTGGTATGCCATCGACATTGGCGAGGGGGATGTAACGTTTACCCAGCTTTACGAGCGACTCGTGGCAGCCAGCGAGTTTCGCCCGGACAGTTTTAAAGACGTTCTTTCCAGAGCGGCCATCACGCAACGATGAGAGAAAATTATGGAAGAGGAGTTGAGTAGTAGTAGTAGTCAGGCCACTTCTCAGTTCGGCTGTTTTGTCCGTTTTTTGAGGTAGACAAAACTGCACAAGTCAACTAAAGCCGAAGATTGTCAGCGGAAGTCAGCTTTTGAGGTAAGAATAGTTGAGTGATTATTTTTTGTTTTGTTTTTCTGATTTCGATCAAGGACATTTACAACATAATGTCCTTGAAAATAAAGTTGTCAATGATTTACAGTAGTTGTATGTAGATTATGATGTTGTAATCATATGGCAAATTTCCAACAAGATGGATTTCTTCATGCAAGTTTTTGTTGATTTTCTGTTGGCAGTTTTTTTGATATTGACCTACCGAAAGTTTTGTGTCTACACTATTCCATCTTAAAGCTGAGTTTGGACGCCATACTGGGTTGTGCCAGATTTTCACAAAATTTCCTTTTGAAAAATGAGTTTTATTTTTATTTTTCACATCCATTTTGTGTAGTGTGGGGAAACAGACACGCTTCCCATCCCTCCAGAGAAACTGCAAGAGTTTCAGAGCATTCACCCAGTGTGCCAGGTAGGTTAAATATTATTGTGTACCTCATGTTTTAATTGCATATTCATTCTCACATGCATTAGTAATTTTGTAACTTACAATACACTTTATTTCAATTTTTATTTGGAAACATACGTTCCAAGTAAATCAATTTTGCATACCATGTCATTTTTCTGTAGGTGTGCAAAGCCACTGGTGTTGAAGAGCGAACAAGAGTGAAGAGAAAGATGAAGAGGAAGAGATCTAGAGATGAAGAAGATGACCACTAACTTTCAGGTGGGTACTGTTTCTGCTCTACCTTTTACATTTTGTCCAAAATATTGATCTCAAACTTTTATCTGAAATAAAATACACATTTATTCAATTCCCTTGTTGTATGCACTTCTACAGGGTATTAAGTATAAACTATAAAGTAGTATGTATATATCTACCTACAATGTAGGTCAAGCAATACCTTTTACTTTTTTCTGTAGGGAGAGAAAACTGCTACGGAGGAAGCCGCAAAGAAGGAAGCTGCGAAGGAGGAAGCTGTGAAGGAGGATGAGACCTGAACAAGACTATCTACATCTACCTTCTGCAAATAAAAACTTGTTTGTTTGATGCAGTCACTGTGTCCTGTGGTTCAATTCGCAATACCGGCTTTGTATTCCTGTGGTTAAGCAGCATTTTTTTTTTTTTTTTGCTGGATTTTTTTTTCGCCCTCTCGCATTAGTTTTGTGATCCCCAGAGGACGTCATCCATAAAATTAAATCAGTGTGGCCTAACCTGAATATTAAAAAGTACTTACGAAATGATCCTCGCCGAGAAGAGACAGTGGGGTTTTCCTGGCGGAAACATGATGGAACCTCGGCAGTTACAGCAGTCCGCGAGGAAAAGTTTCGGCAAATCTGATCCCGCGTCAGCCTTGGGGCGTCTTCGACCCTCCTCCCCCAAGTCTATGAGTCAGGAGCGGCTAGCATTTCGACTGTTTCGGAAGTTGAATTAGAGGGGGTCTTGCTCTATAGTTGGAGTGGGTCAAACAATTGCTTGCGCTGCAAAAGGGTCGGTCATTGGGGACCAGGGGCTCTGAAAAGAAGGTTAGGTTTGGGACGGCAAGATGTATGGTAAGGTGTGGGGGAAAAGGAAGAGGAATGTGATGTGGGTGGAGTTGGTCGGAGTGATAAAATCGAGAAGATGTACACGAAGGAGAGGCCACGTAGGACTTTTTGGCCCATACCTGAACCCTCCTCCGGAGCTCCACCCGAGGTCAATTGTGATAATGCACTATTCTAATTGAAGCGCGAGGGCGCTCCTGACCTGGTTTCGCCTCCTTAAGACAAAAAATGTACATTTTTGGCCCCCATGACCTGATCCAACCAAATGACCTGATATTGGGTACGGGAGATCCTTGGACACATGCAAGCAGAACGTTAATCACCTTGCTGGCATACACCGCTTTCAAGTTGTGTAAAATGGGAAGGAAATGGCTGAAATATGCTGTATTTGCTCCAGAGCAAATGTCTGCCTTTCTAGTGTTCTCTCGTGTTTCTCCTTCTTCTCCTCCTCCTCCTGTCATTCGGTAAAATGGATTCAACTCTGCCATTTTTCAACCAAATGACCTGAAATTTGGCATGGAGGTAGAGTGGACAAATACCCCCGACCTTTTTTTTTCCATTTTTTATACATGCCTTTGAAAAGTTTTATTAAGTTTTTTTGGGCCATTTCTCGACAAAAAAATGGATTTTTGGATCCTGAGCCCTGGTATTACAACCAAGTGATCTGAAATTCGGTATAAGGGTTCCTCGAACGTGTATCTACAGAATAGCAGTCACAAATTTAGCATACACCACTTCCAAATGACTCATTTGAGGGACTTTAATGGCTATTTTCAGCCAAAAAAGGGCCAAAAGTGCTATACCCGTTCCAAGTTCGATCTAAGAATAGCCCGATCCATCTGCCGTTGGCCATCGAACACGTGTTCCATTGCGGGTAACCTGGGGTCACGTTGCACGTAAGTCGTGTGCAATGATCCACACATTCAATTTTATGTGCTTAAGATCATAACTTCTACAATCACGACGATGGAATATGTCGACCATCCTAGTCCTAGGTACCGCAAAGTGTTTCGGAAGGTATCGAATTAAAGGACTACAAAAGTAACATTACAAAAATTGGAATATTACGACGGCTTCAACCACCACTATAAAGCGCGGTTGAACAACCAGAAAAATCACTTGTCACTGCGTTCATTGTGACCTAATATCGGGTACCGCAAAGTGTTTTGGAAGATATCGAATAAAAGGACTAACCTGATGCGTCAGGACGTTACGTGTATTGCTTACTTTACAATTACATAGCATCATACCCGGCAACGTTACATGAGTACGCGGCAACGACAGTCAGAATATAAAAAAAAAATTAATTAAATAAATTCAGCCTTCTCAAAACAACCCGGCTACCGGCGAAAATCGCCGCCTACTCAAATTTTTGCGCCGCCTACTTTCGAGTAAATTGTAAGAAACATATGTACCAAAAACACTGTTTAGGGGTATAAATTTTACAATTTCACATACTCAAAGAATACCACACCCGTGTTTCGAACGAACATTTAGTATAGAACCGGCGTTCTTCCCCTTGCGACGCCACCTAGCGGCCGCCCGGTACTGCAGGTAAAATCAGCTGAGCCATTCTGACGTCAGCAAACCTTTGACCACCGGAAATGATTACCAAATGGTCACATAGCGCGGTTTGCTGCAGGAATCAACATGGCGATAGTTTCCCACGCACTAAACTACAGTCCTAAGCCCGTCAAAACGCAGTTTTACCGAGTAAACCGACCGATTTAAGAAGATCATCGACTTTGGCCGTTCTAAGGAGCTCTCAAGGAGAGGTAAGTGTTTTTTTAAGTTTCTGCACGGCAGTGGGTTTTCACATTTTGCACTGATGTTGTTTTCGTAACACGATATGTGTCTCTACGTGGTGCAATAGGTCCCGGTTATGTGACAATTTTTTTTATCGCATTTACAAGGCCTCAAACATGTGGTGTTTTGATGCACATTCGAGTGAATCGGAGCTCAAAAGTAGCGGTGCAGTAGCTCGTTCAACCCTTTTCTGGGGTGTCTGCCTCAAATACCCGCTTTTAGACTGTCACACGCATGGGAATTATCGTTGTATTATGTCTATTTTTCCAGTAATTCACCGTGTTAGCATCGGCAGCGCAAGTAAGACGGCGCAAGTTCATTTCCCCCCTCCCCACTTTCCAAAACGATCGAGTGTATCGGAGCTCAAAAGTAGCGGTGCAGTAGCTCGTTCACCCCGTTTGGGGTGTCTGCCTCAAATACTCGCTTTTACTAAAGTTTTAGACCGTCACAAGCATGGAAATTATAGTTGTATGATGTGTATTTTTCCAGTAAATTATTCACCGTGTTAGCATCGGCAGTGCATGTTATGAAAGTGCATGTTATGACAGTGCATGTTATGTTCCCCCCTCCCCACTACATAGCAACAAGCTGTATTTATTCCTTCTTTGAATTATTTGCTAGTGTGGTATCCAGGAGAAGAATGCTGTGATCAACACAAAACAGCCCAGGGTGTAAACTGTAAGTATTGATTTTTAATATTGCTGGAAAACACCTTTTTTTTTCTAAATCTATTTCTATCTAGAACTATCTATCTACAACAGAGGAATATGTTCCTACATACTGGAAATAGACATGCTGTTTGTTATCTGTACTAGTAAATTTTGAATTAAAAAGTAGCATAACCTATCACTGGTGTATCTTTGAAACATCTTATTTACTCAGTAGTACAACTAGTCACATGTTTTCACTTCATGACATACAGGGTAGCTATATACAAATTTAACATGTTCCTTCATCGCTGACATACATAATGTAAGGTTAACAGTCAGTTAGACTTAGAGACGTGCAGCTTTGGAGTAAAGTATCATCAAAAACATTTTGTCCCACGCAATAAATAAAGTACATGTAAACTACTAGTATACACATGTACAAAGCTTTCAACCATACATCCAAAATGACCAGAGGTTGGTACATTGACAAACTCGCAAAGTGCAAATAATGCACAAAAAGGATGAGGTAATACAGGGATTTTTTTTGCTGAGGCAAGCTTTCATTTGAAGGTCTAACAATTTTGCTTGGCAAATACATTTTTGAATAGTGACACTCATGATCACAATAAATTGACCGTAAACAGGTAACCTTGTGTTACCCGTGTTATATCAACAATGGAAAATGGCACTAGAATTCCATGGTTCAAATTGTATTGAATATGACGATGTATGCAATCATGAACAGAAGAAATCGTTGAGATTTCTTATTTCAAACACTATACAGGTACTAGGTATACAAATGTACAATTGCTATGTTATCATTGTTTTCTATTTCAAATGTTAAACACTAAACAGGTAAACTACTACAAATGTACTATTTCTATGCTATCACTTCCTTCGTTTTGGTGCTGGGACCCCCCCTTTTAGTGATGGGCAAACCTGTAGGAGGTGCCTCTCAAGTGTGGACTGGAGCCTACTAACAGGGTTGGGAATACTGCCAGTGCTTCCCCTGATGATGTTATTGAATACAGAATGGATCCCCTCGATGCCTTGTTCTCCATGGAAACCTAGTCCCATTTTCCACTTCCGCATCCAGGGTACAACATGCTCTTCAAGCATGTGCATCTTGACTGTTATAGAGGCCGTAGGAAACATCTCCCTGAACGCACCCATGAAGTGGCTGATGTCCCTCTCTGCAGTGTAAAAGAAGAAAATTTAATTAGTCACATGTTGGATATTTCTATGATTGTCATGGGTAACATTTTTCCTCCTTTAAATCTGTTTTCAGGTTTTTCTGCAGAAAACTTGCAGACAATGTTGACTCAAGTGCTGAAAAACTTAAAGGTATTTTAGTGCTTCTTTGCTTGAAGGTGCAGAAATTATGAGGAGCAATGTACCCTGCATTAGAGCTGTCTTTTCGTCTATCTCTTTCTTCTTTTCTGTGCATATTATATATATCATCATATTTCTATACATATATTCAAGACAGCTCAAAATAACTTATGTAAATGATTTTAGTGTTGATATTGATAATGTCTCTCACCCAGCACAGAAATGTCCTCTTCCGACACCGCATTACCATGTGCATACCCTTTATAGCACTTCCCAAACAGTAGTAGGATCTTCTCATACTTCTGCTGAATGTTGCTCGCTCTTCCGATGATGCTTAACGGAAACGCCTCAAACTCCGTCACAAAGTCTTGTGCAGCAGTTCTCGCCACAGCTGTCAGGGCCTTGATAGATTCTTCCTGTATAAGTGTAAGATTTGTTAGTGAGCTTTTGAGGAGACACTCCAAGACAGCCATGTTATATGTACATATTAAAGTATGTATATATAATATTCTTACACAGGAAATAATTCAGTGTCTAGTTAACATGACATACCTTTAGCATTATTTCCACGTGATTCCCCACAAATGCTGCCCCATGGTAAGCTTGCCTCCTCACGTTGTGTTCTTGGAGAACCCTCTCCAGCAGACTTGCAAGGGGCCCATTCCTTGTTGTTATGTGTCCTTTCTCTTTGATCTTTGCTGACTTTTGTTCCTAATGAAACATGAAAGATGTTTATAAAGTTATTATTGTAATGTTTAGAGAATAAAACAGGTGTGAAGTAGCAAAACAATTGATTTTTAGTGGATCATGCCCTGCCATATTGATATTCTTTCAAACATTTAATAAAAGAAAAAAAAGAGATAAGACAGTTATTTTCATTTGGTTCATAAATTATAATATTTCATGCAGGTAATGCTTAAAAGAGAATGTGCAAAATTCACCAGTTTTTGCCTGTCTGCCATGAGCCGTTCAACTTCCTCTGAGATTTCAGTGATGTTTTCCATGTCACAGTCTGTTTGTAGTAGGGCCCATGCCAAGTATATATAATACTTCCAAGTATATATAATATTTCTGCAGGATCTCTTCACTAATGTCCTCCACTTGATCATCAATCTGGCGTGCTTCTTCTACAGCCTCCACGTAACGAGTAAGGCCATGAAGGTGGTGGTGGTGTAGAACCTGGGCCTCATCTGTTTCCTCATCTGGGAGGACTCGATTTACCAGGTGAGTCGCCACGATCTTGTCCAGGTCATGCAGGTCCTTCTCAAGCATGACGTAGATCTTGTGAAAGATTCCCAGACTCAGGTGGAGACCTGGTATGCACACCTGTTTGAAACATATCAATAATTTCTATGGTTTACAATCCAGCAAAGGGATGGTGATGACTGGTCCTTCACTTAAACATCAGGAGGAAGGTAACATAATCAAATAATGTTTATTATTATGTGTCTGTGTTCATATAATAGGAAAGCTATTATTGTTTTTATCGTAAGATATATATTGAGGCACACTGACCTGGTCAAGGGGGATGTTCAACATGGCCGGGGCCACCACATTTTTGAAGTACTTTGCAAACTTCAGCCTTCCCCTGCCATTTCTCATGAAGTTGGCGTACTGAATGGCCATCCTGGTCAGGTCTCGTGCAGGGAAATCCATCAGTCCTCGCTCATCTTTTTCCAGAACCATGCTTTCCTTTCTGATCTCGCACCATAGGCATGGTCGGGTTCCTGTGCAGTCATATATTGTAGTGAATGCTTTAGGATCCTGTCAACTTAGTTTAGTTCAACCTAAGCTCATAGGGATTTGATAATGCAGTAGGGAGAAAATGAAGTGTACTTGTTAGGTAGCTTTTATGGAAATAAGTAACACAGACCAAAAATCAATTAGGCACATACCACATGCTCCAGAAATGCCATACCAACTTGAAAGTAGGGCATAGTCAGCAGCTGCAAATATGCGAAGCTGAACGTCTCTGCCATCTGGTAACCTGAACGAAAGAAGAAAGATTGTTGACATTGACCCTTGAACTTCCCACTGAGTCATACATTTATTCCTACATCCATCTTTTATGTTCATCTTTCATACCGGGAAGTCACACTTTAAACTGTACCTACCAGAGTGGTATTAAATGTGTACTTCCTACTATTTCTTGCAGCTGTTTGTTTTTGCACACAGAGTGTGGCCTTTCAGACTTAACTCCAATAGTGGCACATATTTGAAAATATCTGTGTAATTTGGTAGGTAGCAGTATAGTGCCCAGGTTATGTTGACATCCCTGTTGACATATAAGATGCTTACCTACATTGTCTCCCTTGCAGCTCATCAATCTCCTGGGGAAACCTGCCCATGCCTGTGGCCAGGTTCTCCCTGGAGTCCTTGGCATTGAAGATGTTGAAGACTACAGTGTTGGTCCTGGAGTTTGGACTCTCCTTGTTGAGCACCTGGAACGCCATCTTAAAACTCCCGCCACCATGGTCTCCAAGGATCTTAATCCACAGCTCACCAGCAGGAATTACTCCCTCATGCCATGTGAGCTTCCTACACAAATATGTACATATAGAATGTTTCTGAATTTATTGTGTTACTAGTACAAGTATAAATGATTATACTAATCAATAAACTGACAATGTGCATAATTAGGAATACTGGAAGCAAAACTTTTTGTATACATCAACTCTTTATAATAATAATAATAATAGAGTATGAAATATTATGATGATGGAATATTGTAACAGTTATGTATTGAGCTCCAGACAAACCAGGTAGAGTGGGACTTCAAGTAAAATCAGTAAAGGAACCTATTACAAGAGCATGGAACTGTGAATGACAAGCTAGCATGACCTACCCTTCTTCAGCATTCCGTCTTACAATAGCATCAACTGTTGCTCTGAGGGAGTTGACCGCAGCTGCTGGGAGGAGTTTGACTGTGTGGCCACCATCACCATCTCTAGCTGTGAAGGGTAGCAGTTGACACCACACGCCATGCTCTTCAAGGAGTGACTTGGTGATCTGTCGAGATGTCCTTTCGGACTCCAAGGTGATGTTATACTCCTTCAGCCACCTTGAAAAAAGGAAATACTTGTACATTAACAACACTCAGTGCTGTTGCTAGTTCTGTAATAATTGAAGACAGAATAAGTGTGATATTCCCTCCAGTCTGTTTCTTCACAAAAAACAAAAACAAAAAACAAGAAGATAGTACAGTACAGTGTATGGGTGCCAGGGGCTGCATTGTAAGAAGCTTATATTTGGTGGGCTAGATGGCAAGGGTCAGGCCCAGTGTCATGTCTTTTAACTGACCATACTTGATATTTTGATGGGTTTAAGAGCTAAAAGTAACATACCTCTTTAATTCCCTTGTCTGCCTGTAGGTCATGTTCAAGTCCACCTTTGCAGCCAACAAGTGGCCATCAGGAATCCGGATCTGATCCAGGGAAACTGACTTCAGCAGATCCTGCAGCTCGTCTCGGGGAACCAGCCGAAGCTCACGAGCCAACTGCAGCCCTGTGTCCCCTCCACTTGTCACCTGTCGGAGGGCCTGCAGCTCATGGGCTCTGCGCCGTGCTGTTGTTGGTGTGACATCTGTGGTGGCCTTCCTTGCCTTAGTCACTTTGCACAATGTGATGGGCTGCACAATGTACAAAAAACAAAAACATAAATGCCATATAATGGACTGTACATGTACTAGGAATAAATTTTCTCGAATTAAAGTCTCATAACTTTCATACTTCTATAATGATACACCTATAATAAAGGAACAGTTTACTAAATTAAATCAATTCTGATGTCATATATTCAGCAGATTTATGTAAAACTTTTAAGTGCCATTATCTTTTTAACATCCTTGTTTTTTGCATCAATACAGAAAAATGATGAAAATATTTTTAAAAATGCTGTTGAATGTATGTGGAACTGGTAATTTGTAACTCATGGCAGAAGTGATGGATAATGAACTGTGATTCTACAGGATGCAATGTTAATGAAGAAAATTTAAAAAAAATGCTGTTGAATATATGTGCAGCATGAGTAGATGAAACTAGTCATTTATAATTACTCATGTTAGAAGTGATGGATAATGCACTGTGATTCTAAAAGATGCAGACAAAATTACCTGTCCTCCAGTTGTGCACTTGATTGTTGTCTTGTCTGTTGAGGTAGCCATCTTTCGTCGGATTAAAGGCGTTAGAAGGTTCTCCTCCCATTGACTTAGTGGTGCTGTCTTTGACTGTGACACAATCTGTGCGACCACTCTTATTGCATCGTTTGTGTTGACTGCTAGATCTGTGTCACAGGTGTCATTATTGCCACTGACAGTGGTGTTACAAGAGTCATTATTGTCACTGACAGTGGTGTTACAAGACTCATTGTTTAGGCAGACAGTGGTGTTACAGGTAACACTGTGACATAAAGTGGTGGTGTCACAGGAGACACTACTCTGACAGAGGGTGGTGGTGTCACAGGTAAGGCTCTCCCCATGCCTTTCTTTTGGCCTCCCAGCCCGACTCTTTGCCTTACTAGGCCTACCGCCTTTCTTGGATCTCTGAAAGTTCTCACAGATGGTACAGTTCTCACTGTGATTTACCCAAGATGTTCTCCTTCCACAGCCATGATACCTTGGTTTCTTGAGCTTGGCCCTGCACTTCGTACATAGGAAAGGGGGGTGCCGGTACGATTTATCGGTCTCGATGTTGATGAGAAACGTGTGCTTCAAATCCTCTGCAAAGTCCTTACATGACAGTAGTTTGTACCCTCGTCTCCTTTCTTCATATGTTTGCACACTGAAACCGCACACTCGACATAAATGTCTTAGTCTGTCCACGTGTGTCGCCAGGGTCGCCTGGGCCATCGTAACTTCCGGGTTTCCCCGGGGCAACTCCCCTGGCCACGCCCCCCACAACTAGCGTCCTTTACACTCTTAAAAAATTTGTCACATAGAAAAGACCTATACTAAGTTGAAAACAAACACTTTACCTAGCTAAAACACGTTCCGGAATTTTTGAGAAAACCCACTGAGTGAAGAAACTTGACGATCTCTGGGAGCTGCAACTTAGAGCGGCTTACGTAATACGCACGGAAGAAAGAAACTACGCGTATCGTCCGCTATCGGCAAACGACTGTTTATTGGTATGAAAACTGTATGCAATCGTCAGTTAACTGCACAAAATATGAAGGTACACAATATACCTAGGTGTAGCAATGAAAAAACGGAAGAGTCAGACGAATTTTATTGCATAAATCCAGCTTTATTTTTCACATTCAGCAAATTTTCCGATGTGCCGGTCGGCCGCCATTATGACGCTCACCATAGCAACGGTACTCTCGTTCGTCTCGCGCGCAAGATCTCGCGCTAGGCGAGATTTCAACTAAATGTTCGATTTCGGCGTTCCAGAACAGGGGTGACCAATCACGCTCTTGACATCTAAATTCGAGGGGATTCATTCCTCAGCCAACCGACATCTCCCACACGTACGCAGTCGTCCCTCAGTAAGACATCTGGAGCCGCAAAGTTCCGGTTTAGAACTTTATTTCAGCTTGACACACGGCCGGTTTTGCCTGTGTGGCTTCTTCAAGTGTACAGAGGCTAAAACGCTTTTGACATATATCATTTGAAGATTGTGTAAAATAGGGCTTTTTTCAGACAAAAAATGTACATTTTTGGCTCCCATGACCTGATCCAACCAAATGACCTGATATTGGGTACGGGGGATCCTTGGACACATGCAAACAGAACGTTATTCACCTTGCTGGCATACACCGCTTTCAAGCTGTGTAAAATGGGAAGGAAATGGCTGAAATATGCTGTATTTGCTCCGGAGCAATTGTCTGCCTTTCTAGTTCCTCATGTTTCTTCTCCTTCTCCTGCCATTTCTTTAAAGAGCATGCTTGTACTATAAAATCACCCAATAAATTCGGCTAACGTAAACTACCAGACCTCAGTCTCCCTCTGACCACTGTGGTGGTAACATGGACAGAGGCCTGGCTAATAAGTCGACAGTACCCAAGACAAGTTACTCTTCAAGACATTTAGAAATGAATCGACAACAGATAAAAGAATTGAAGTATGATTGTAAGAAGATAGTCGGAGTCATGAGTCCAGAATGTAATGACAACACTGGCTTGCCAAGCCCTGCCTAGTACACTGTAGTGTCAGACATTGGCTTGCAGTTACTTGTACAGTTCTGTTAGAGCTCCATATTCTACATGTATACTTTTTTCTTAGACACCACAATTACAAGACATATTCCTAGACACACTTACTATCAAAGATAATTCAGCTGTGAGGAAGATACTTTCAAGTTACAAGATAAATACAGATATCTACAGTTAGACACTTTTCAAAGGGCTGTGTACAAAGTGGGAATTTGAACACAAGGTTGGTTTTCCAGAAACTGAAAGTTGTTGATGGCAATTTCTTCATTATGTGACTTAGTTACAATTATCTGGATCATTCTGCATGGTTTGATATTGTTACTTTGAAAACCAGTACAAAACAATATTTGAATCTGTTCAAAATAGATTGACCAGTATTATGCTAATCAGTCCCTGCCTTTGTTTCTGGTCACTAGACAGTCTGGGATGTTTATGAGTTTATGTAGTTATTGGGGTCAATTCACAATTCAAGCTGCTAGAGAAGCCACAGTGGGGAGTACTGCCTTATTGCTGTTCCCAGGGAACAGATTCTTGTAGCTTAAACTGATTCAATTTCTTCAGTTTTGGGCCAAATGATCTGAAATTTGGCATGAAGGTACAGTGGGCAAATACCCTCGGCATGTTTTTAAATTTTTTTGATACAGGCTTTTAAAGTGGTTTTATTTGGGTTTTTTACTTTTTACCAAAAATGGTATGCCTGATCATATTTGGCACAAATGGTATGCCTGACCATATTTGGCACACATGACCTACTTACTGATTAGGTAGGAGGAGCAGGTGTGGCTCTGTTTACAGATGTGGTTGCTGATTGGCTGTCAGCTCATTGGATTATCTGATAAAAGAACACCTGCACTTGGTGCCACATACTAATAATAGAAAAACATTACCTTGTTTTTTACAAGTATTGGCCAGGAAAAAGGAATGTTTTGGGTTGTAAATCGGTGAAAACATGTGACATAACAATGTAACCTACATTTTCAGAAACCTTGCTATCTTCTAACCAAATTAGCTGTAGATACATGTAGTCTTGTGGTAGGTAAAGTCATTGGCCTTTTGTTGACATTAATATTGTTCCCTATGATTATGTGGGTCCTCTGTAAAAGTTTGGCATTATGTCTGTTGCAGTTTTTACGTAGCTGCAATCATACACGTACATGAGCACACATGTAACTAAATGATATAATTCTTCCAACTAGTTTTAAATTCAATTGTGAACATAACATAATGTGGGGTCATTAGAAGAATTTATTCTTAAAGAGGGGAGGCATGTTTTTTTTAGATTAAGTAATGGACAGGGCTGTGTGTACCGGAGGGAGACAGGTCCATTTTTGGTACGAGAGATGTGGTGAACCTATATGCTACATTTGCTCCTAATATATATAATAAATACAAATGTCTGCCTTTTTAGTTTCAAATTCTTGGCCGTGGGCAAGGGTGATTGTACAAAAAGTCCATTTTGTTTTGGAAATGGGGCTGATGGAAGAGTCGATTTATTTTGGAATGTTCTACGTCTGCACGGGTTAGTCATTTTATATGGGGAGGCAAACGGACTAAAATATGATGTATTTGCTCCCGAGCAAATGTTGACTTCTCTAGTTTATCTTTACTATTCGTAGTTGATAAGGTTTCAACATTACAGTGAAATTATGCACTTTATTCATATGGAAATATGCACTTTATTAAGTTAACGGTGAATGCAGAGTCCGGCCGCATGTCTACGACACCATGAAGTCCAACCTACATGAGATGTCCGGGGTGACCTGGGAGTATTATGGCGCCAAAGAGGGCGAGTATCACCAGTTCCCCAAGAACGACAGGTCATGTGAGGGCAACGATCACAGGTTCAGGTAAGAATACATTTTATACTATGATTTACTTTAGTAATGCAATGATTAACCTTATTCAGACCGGATTCTCTTGGCTATGCTGCAGAAGGGGGGGGGGGGCGTGGCTTTTGAGGCCCGGCTCCCTGTAACTTAGTAACTACTCATTGTATAACAAGCAAATTTTCAGAGGATGGTGTACTAGTAAGATTAAATTAAAACAACTGTGGTGTCACTATAACGTAATATTACGTAATTATTTTATTATGGCGTCGTTTGAGTGATGTTATTGGCTAAAATCATCTAAAAATGCCTTTTCCGGTTAAACTGAAACTGAAAACTATAAAAAAAACGAGAGTATACTAAGGTTTGCCGAGCCTTAGGCTGCCCCTGGCAAAAACATCGGCATCAAAGTGACGTCATAAAATGATGTTATACATACTTAATCCAGCCGTCATATGAGATCGTCAATCTTGCATTTGAAAGTACATCTATTTCTAAATGCAACCTAAAATGTATTCGTCTAAAAAACGATATAATTATAACATTTTAGTGATAAATTTTGGTAATGTTTGTTCCATAAAGTGAAGAGAACGAATGGTAAAAAATATGTTTGCCATTTACAACTATCAATCCAATGTGACAGAAACTGGTACGTCAGCGCCGCCTCACCTAAGAAGAAGAACGTGGTGATCGTGATGGACGTGAGCGGGTCCATGAGGGAGCCTGAAGGAGCACCAGAGGAGATGAAGAGGATCAACCTGGCCAAACAGGCAGCTCTGACGGTACTGCAAACTCTCACACCGAGAGACTGGGTGAGTTCAGTGGCAATCACAATAAACAACAAATCTGAGACCAGGACCTATTCATACTGCCGCCGGCCATATCAAAATAGGCTGGGGCTTTTCGAGAGGCCAATGTATCAGGTACATCTACTGACAACATAGCACAGTAAATATGTCTTTTGTTTATCTAGAAGACATGAGATACCAGTCGACATCTTGGTTTCAAAATCGATTCTCTCTGTTCAGGGAGGGGTGGTATCGTTCAGTGAACGGGCAGAGGCACCAGAAGGATGTCTAGGAGACAGTCTGGGAGAAGCCAACCCAACTAACATCGGGATCATGCGGGACTTCATCAACCAACGTGTGCCTGAGCGTGAGTAATGTTTTATTTTGAGGAAATTTAAATAAGTAACTATTTACTCCAAACAGCAAATACCAGTCTCATTGACAAATTTCCTTTACCAGTCAACCAGACTGCACAGATAGAGTCTGGCACAAGATAATTGACCTTGTAAATATCTGGGTTGTACAGTTACTTTACTGTTTTTATAGTTTTTGTAAATATCATATGATATCTTGACATTTTGTATACATGTAAATATCAACGCCATTCAGGCAACGTTGTATGCCATGTTTGTCTGTTATTTTTGGTATGTCACTAAAGAAGTAGAAATAGAATTTATTTGGGACTATCAAAGCTGCGACTTTTACCTCGTTTATGATTATATTATAATAATAATAACCTTTATTGTACATTCATGCCCTATCGGGCTAAGTACAGGTGAACAGATGAAAATGTATATACATGTTTGCAGTACAAACAGGACTACTAATACAAATCTAACTACATTACACTAAAACAACACTAATACAGAGGTTCGGCTTCTTCTCGTTTCTTTGTGATGTTAAGAATATAATCTGAGATGGGTTTGTTTAATACAGGATGATCAAAGCGCATAAGAAAGATAAATTTTTTAATATTAGATAAAAATTGGAAGTATGGAAACGTTCTTGTAATATATTTAAAAAGATTAATTCTATCAATACTATATAAACTACAATCTACGACAAAATGAACTTCATCCTCTACCTTGTTCAAACTACAAAATTGACAAATTCTTTGGTCCAGAGGTGTGCGGTTGTGCCTTCCTGTTTCGATGCTGAGTTTATGACAGCTGATTCGTAGTTTGGTGATGGCGGTTCTTTGACGTTCGTTTGGAATTTGAAGATAATCTTCTTCATTATAAGTAGTTTTAAATAGTCTGTACGAGCGCAGTTTGTTCTTTGAGTATTTGGTTTTGTTGTCGTTATGAATTTCGCGTAGGAATGTTTGGAAGTAAATGTCTTTTAAACGTTGATGAATAGAGGAGATGGTTGGAAGCACTTTTGAAGCAATTGATTGGGGAGAATGCCAAACAAAGGCATAACCGCACTCCTCTAAAGTTTTCCGCACACCAGATGCCCAACATTTACTACCTAATCTATCTAATTCTAATTGACATAAGAGTGCGTCGGCATTGAGGCTCCCAGTTGGCACATTAAGGCATATTCTGATAAAATGTTTGATGGTGTTTAGGGAGGCCTCCAAGTGTAAAGGGTACCTCCCTAATTCAGCTCGTGCAGCAAGATTACAGGCTGTTTTAGGTACGTTGAGAGATTGTTTGCAGAATTTTAAATGAACAGATTCGATAGGACAAGAGTTTGATTTTTTGAAAGATCCCCAAATTTCTGATCCATAAAGCAAAATGGGTTTCACACAAGAGTCAAAAAGCTTGTTTTTAACAGACAATGGGGCGTCGGCTTTGTCAATGGATTGTCTAACTCCAAACAAAGCTTTCAGTCCCTTGTTGTAAAGGTATTTGTGGTTTGCTTTAAATGTGCCAGCTGAGCTAACAACGATGCCTAAATAACAATATGATGACACTATTTCTACTGTTTCATTATCAAACAAAAAAGAACAGTCTTTTGGTAAGCGACCTCCCTTTGAGAAAACAATAACTTTTGTCTTTTTAAGATTGACCTTCAACTTCCAAGACTTGCAGTATTCTTCTAATCTGGACAGTGAGGATTGTAGACCACGTTGTGACTCTGAGAATATTACTAAATCGTCAGCATATAGAAGGCAAGGTACTGTCAAATGATGTAGAGTGGGAGGGTTACAAGAAGAATGGTCAAATTCGAAAGGTAAATCACTAATGAATAAATTAAACAGTGTTGGACTAAGATTACAGCCTTGTCGAACCCCACAGTTAGTTACAAATGTATCGGTAAGGCCGCCGTTTGTTTTGATACAATTAGTAGTTTTAGAGTACATATCTTTTATGGTCAGGAGGAACTTGCCTCCGATCCCGAGTTGCTTCAGTTTGAATAAAAGACCTTCTCGCCAAACGGAATCGAAAGCTTTACTAAAATCCACAAAGCATGCATACAGACGTGAATTTCTACTTAGATATTTGCTGACTAGGGTATTCAAAGTAAAGAGATTGTCCGCTGTTCTAAAATTCTTTCTGAAACCGGCCTGTTGTGGTTGGAAAAGGCTGTTTTGTTCTGCATAATTGGTAAGTCTAGTATTCAGGATGGAACAGAATAATTTTCCTAGACAACTAATAATAGAAATCCCCCTATAATTATCTGTAAGTGACGTATCACCCGATTTGTGTATCGGGACAATATGGCTGAGCGACCAGTCTTCGGGAAAGTATCCATTTTTTAAACATAAATTAAAGAGATTAAGCAAAGGTTTTTGAAAAATCGATTTGCCACATTTTAACATCTCATTTTTAACCATGTCACCGCCGCTTGACTTGTTATTCTTTAGGTTGGAAATAGCTCTGTCTAATTCTTCTGCTGTAATTAAGGAGTCTAAAATAGTAAGAGGTGTTGGGAACTGATTTTGGGTACTAGTATTACATGCAGTAGAAAGACTAGTTTCGGAGTTGTGTAATATGTCGGAAGATTTGCCAATTTTAGAAAAGTGTTTTAACCAATCTTCACCTGTGATTTGGCAGTTTTCTTGTGCCTTCTCTGGCTTTAACTTTTTTATCAAGTCCCAAAAAGCACTTGGATTCTTTTCTCTTAGACCGAGGAGTTGGTTCATAATTTGTTGATGAAATTCTCGTTTTTTCCTTTTTAACAATTTTCTATATTCTTTTTTTCTTCTGAAGAATCTGCCTCTTATTTCTGAATTTGAGGGATTTTTGTCTAATAAATAAGCTAAATTCTTTATTTCACGTTTCAATTCGTTGCATGTTTTATCAAACCATTTCTTATTTGATCTCTTCTGTGGACGTTTTCTAGTCTTTTTTAAGCAAAGTGATTTGTTACCCGCCTCTCTCAGAATTGTGCCGAATTCGGAAACATAATTTTCAATTTCCGTCGTATTTGTTATGTTGTCAGAGCATTTTAGAGAGAAGGCATGTAATCTGTTGACAATGTTAGGCTGATTGAGAGAAGAAAGAAATGACTGAGTAGATTTTTCGTTCCAGTGAAACTGTCTAGGAAGAGGCTTGATAATCGAGTTTTTCTGCATTTCTTCACAATGGTGTTTTGAAGGTTTTGAGTGGATATAGGTAGATAGCATACAATGGTCAGAGAACACCGTTAAAGGATTGATACGAAACGATAAAATTTGTTCAAGAAATGGCTGACTACAAATCATCAAGTCAACGGTGCTGCTGCCGTTCGGCTGATGACAGGTAAACTTTCCTTGCAGATCGCCTACTACTCTACCATTTAATATTCTAAGATTTGCCTGGATACACAGGTCTGTAATAAGTCTGCCGAACTTGTTGGGAGGAACCTTATCCATGTGCTGTCTATCTGTAAAGTATGGGGAACTATTAGAATCAGCGTCCATGTCACCTGTGTTATCGGGTAGATTCCCAAGACGGGCATTAAAATCGCCGCCAAGTAAAACAAATCCAATAGAGCTGTATTTAGAGATTTCATCCTCAAGAATTTCTATTATATGATTTTCAGAGTATTTGTGAGTTGTAGATGAATTTGGGCTAATGTAAACAGAGCAGAAAAATAAGTCTTTGGGTAATCCGAGTAGCTGGCGGTCAATTCTTACCCAGAGGGCATCTGTTGATTTAGACGGTGCTTTCTTTACGTAACTTTTGTACTCATTTTTATAGAAAAAGACAATACCCCCCGAAGATCGCTTCGCTCGCTTACTCTTTTGTCTATGTTGGTGAAAATAGCTGTAGTTGGGGATATCAATTTTTGTGTTGTTTGTGGTCCAGGTTTCTAGAAACGAGAAAAAGTCAAACTTTTTGACATGAGACAGAAAATCGGAATCTACTAGTTTTGAGCCTAAGCCGTGAATGTTCCAGACGCCAAAGCTTTTACATCCGCCTGAAAATGTTTTCATATTGTGACAATTTACGTTCAAGAAAAGAAAGGAAAATTGTGTCTTAACGATAGGACCCACAATATCTAACAGGAGCTTACTATTTAACATGTAAATTTGACAGGAAAAAAGAAGAATATAAAACTTAGTTACATAAATTGTATACGTGAGTAAAAGACAACTTTCTATGTGTTACCTCATGCCTTTGAGCTAAAGTGCTCGTAATGTACAGGTAACTATAACTTATAACTTTAACTAAGTAAATATTAAGTGAACAGAAGTATCGCAAAAAGTGGTAGACTCCACTGATGTCATAGTATCAGTAACAGTCTTTTCTAAACGGGATCATGTACATGAACTATAAGACTAAGTATTAGTATACAGCACGTAATTCCTACCACACTGGAAACATCGGAGGCCACATCATGTTAGGATGCCATGGCCAGGGCGGTGGGTTGAACCGTGGAGGTTGGCGCGGCAGGCTGGAGATGGGACCCGGGATGCTTGTCCGAGAGAATCCCCATGGGCCGGCAGGTTGGTTGAACACGGGCGGGCCCCAAGGTCCGGGAACTTGATTAGGCGTGGGAGCCTGGGGAGGAGTACTAGTATTACGCCATGGAGCATTGGAAAAGTGTTCAAGTCTCAGTGAGGTAGGCCGTGTTGTAGGGTTATCTTCCGGCACTTGCCAGGACGTCATTGCGCTAAGTTCTCGTCCAGTTACTGGGGGATCAGATGACGCAGGTCGTCGGCCTGGATCCGATGTTGAGGAGGGCCCGGCCATTGTGCACGAGGGCTGTCGGGCAGGAGGTAGTTCACGTCCAGTTACTTGGGACGTAGGTTGTCTGCCTTGTTCCGGTGTTGGGGAGGGCCCAGGCATCGATGTGCGCGAGGGGGCCCGCGGGGGCTGTCGGGGAGGAGGTTTAGAGGGTGCGCCGATCACAGCGTCTCTGTATGTTCGAGTCGGAGAGTTTTGCGCTGTGCTCATTGCAGCTTGGGTCTTCCTACCCGTGTACTGACCTAGCCCCAGGAGAGGATTGGTCGTTCGCTTGATATTGGCAGCCAGAACACGGGTCCCGAATCTGTTGATATGGTAGCCGTCTGACGCATAGAGGGCACTCTTGATTGTTCCATAGTTGGCAAAATTTGAATTGTCGATGGTGTGAACGTAGCTTGTTTCATCAGCGACAACTTTCAGAAAAGAGTTCACGTCGTTTCCTACATCTTGTAGGGTAGGGGCATCTCTTGGTAAGACAGAAGACAGAACAAGATTGCTGCGGGGGTATTTGTCATGGGAGATTTGAATGAGTTTACGGAAGCCTTCAGACACTGTCGTAGCATCTCGTGTGTCACGAATGTCATTAGTGCCGACATGGAACAAAATCACCTTGGGATCAGGAAACTTTGAGCGCTGAATGTATTCGGTGGATTCTGTCAAGTTGAAAGTTAGCTCCTTTTTCACACGTTTGTTGGGGTACAGGATGTTTGCTTTTAGTGCCTTTGTGTTAGAGTCTCCAAGGATCAGAACGTCAAGCTGCGCATCTTTGTCTTGCTGATTGGTCTTGATTGTTTCGTCCGGCGCTGCCTTTTCATGGCGGGCCACACGCGCAGGCTGATTTGGTTTTGAGTTTGCGTCTTGTGTGCCGTGTTTTGACACCATGCGTGAATTGTCGGTGTCGGAATGATTTGAGACTTCACCCAAGACTTCGAAACGGTTTTGTACATTAACTGTGGCAACTTCGTGTATCAACTTGTTAGCACGATCGGAATCCTGAACCGTGGATTGTTCGTTTTTGGTTTGAGTTTCCGTTGATCTTACTTTCACTGAAGTATTCTGAACGACAGCGGTTAACTCTTCGAGTTTTTCCCGTAGCGTCCCGATTTGGCGCTCAAGATCGCACTTCACACCCTCTAACCGTACAATGTCGTCCCTCAACTTTCTTCCTTCTGCAACAGACAGACTGTCACAAACATGTTGGCAAGAATTCTGTTTGGCTTCAAGAGCAGAGAGGCGTTGAGAGATTGAGTCCTCAAACACTTTCCTGTCCGCGATTGAGTCTATCAAACAAGTTTCCAGTTTGTTTACACTGTCCTGAACTTGAGAATTGGCGTGATTAATGGGGATATCGGTCTGAGATTCACAGTCACGAATACTAGTACTCAAGGCATTACTGTTTACGTCCAAAACAGCCTTAGGTACCGTATTACACAGAGGGCAAACATCCGATGATAGAGGCTGGTCGCAAGATTGGCAAAGTGGTGGATTGGCCCCAGACACCGGCTCTGAGACGTCGTCCGAGTTCGTGTTATCAGACACCGGCTCTGAGACGTCGTCCGAGTTCGTGTTATCAGAAGAGACAGCGGCATGAGCAGAATTAGGGTTGATTTTCTTCCTTAGTACAGGGAATACCTCTGAGAACCAAAGCAAATAAGCTGAACCCTGGATCAACAGCTTCTGAGTAGTTTCGTACACTTTGATGCTCACGGTTCCGATTGGTTCACTAGATTTGGCATCACTGTAGGTAGTTTTTATCTGGTGGCCGTTCTTCCCACCGTTTGTTGCTTTAGTGCCGTACTGGTCTTCGCAGGTAGTAAGCCAAAGCTTCGCAAGATTTTGGGGTAAGAAAATGGTTATACTGTGTTCATTATGTTTCACGCAGTAGTCCCTTCTTTGCTGTAGCGATTTCTTTGTAGGTTAGGGAGAGTCGGGGATGACGCCGCTGTCGTTGTATAATTGTCTGTGTGACGCGTCCGACAGAACAAAGAATGCTTTGCTTACCTCCCTGTGCTTAGTCTCAGCCTCCTTGAAAACGCTGTTTTTCCTACTAAGCTTTGATGCTTCTTCGAACTGCAAAACCTCTCTCTTGTAGGCATCGACGATCTCAGCGTGGGAAGCTGCAGTTGAAACTCCAAGTACAGAGTACAGCTCCTCGGGGTCACTTCCGCTGTCGGCCATGTCGTCGCTTGGGTCGGCTTGGGTTTTGAGCCGGTCCTAAAAACCGTTGTAAATCGATGGAAACAAACCAAAGTACCCAGAAATCGATCAGGGTAGAAGGAGTTGCCTCAACAAAACTAGTTCAATGTAAAATATCGGGTATATCCCAGTTTTAAGACACAATTTAACTAATTCTAGCAGGAGCGTGCGGTCGGCGTGACCGTCATCGCCGCCATCTTGATCAAAGTCATTATAATAATTATAAAATGTGCCCTATACATTACTTAAATACGTTACTGAAATAAATGAGTTAGAGCACATTTAAAGTATATTAGTTATTGTTATTGCACCCTTTACTTTTCTTTACGCAATGTTTAAGGATTTTCAAATATTGAATCTACACCAACCTTGCATCGGCCCTTACAGTGCCTTTAGGCAACGTGTGTGGTAAATCTTAGTAGGTTAAAATCCTCATTAATGCTACATTACAATGTTATAAAGATTGTTTAAATAGTGTGGTACGTTGTCTTCAAGTTTCCGTTAACAGTAGTATTTATTTCTCGTTCACGTTTGCGCCCTTCCTAGAAACTACTAGGTACGCCGTAGGATTCAAAAAAGCCTTCGACATGTTCTTTGAGGCTAAAAACAAGAAACCGGTAAGTAAGCATTTTTAAGACCTACCCCGCAGTTTGTTTTTTTTTCTGTTTGTTTGTTTGGCATAACCAGTAAACCACCTTTAGGCGTAACACATCAGTTTTTGAAATATTGAGTTTGGTAGGTCTTTTAACGTGCTTGAGGTGTCGTTCTCTTCAAACACGGTCCCTAAACGAAGCTAGGTACATATATTTACCTGATTCAAGTGTAGAAATAGGTGCATTTCCCAAAGACACAACAGTTGGGCCTTCCAGGTGTTCGAACCCCGAACCTTCAGATTCTGAGTCAACAACCACCTGCCTGTACACGTAAGAAAAATGCTGAACAAAATAGATAAATAAGACCACATTGTCACCTTCTCACTTGCTGTTGTAAAAGATTCAGCTTTCTGTGTTAGTTCGTTTTTTAATGACCTTGCAAGTGCATACAGGTAAGCTGTGACATATTTAAAATACGTAAGTTGTAAAGAATTTTAAGCTACCGAGTTGTATACAGTAACGTAACAGATGTTGAAGAATGAATCAATGGCGTGTAAACCAGTAATACCTAGCTTATGCACAGTGAACCGGTAACGGCTACATGTGTAGTTCCAGTGATGAAAACGACAGACGGTCATCGAAACGTCGGTTAAAGACAGTTGTTGTGAATAAAGAACTATGCTATTCAATCAATCCCCTAGCTGATGATGTTATTCACGGATAGATTGTTTACTCTTTTTATCAAATTGATATAAATCTAACAGGAACAGTTTGAAGACTGCTACAACATCATTATCTTTCTGACTGACGGACAGCCAACTGACAGAGCCTGGGCACTGGACGACATCACAAAAGGCCAGGATCTCATGGTAAGGCCGGATATCGTCTGTAAATGAAGCAGTTGAATTGTTACCCTTCACGACAATCCGGCAACCCCTTCTCGACTTATAACCTTTCAAAATCAAACAAAATTGGCACCAGCAGTTACAAACAGGTGGGTAAGGTCCAAACCTGCCCTTCTTTCACTAACCTCTCCTTACCAGGCCAAGTAGTACCCATGATCCTTGCATTTCCAGAACATGAGATATCAAAACCTACATGTAAAGTCCTGCTGCAGCACCTTAGAAAGCCGCCATGAAGATCCTTTATCTCATCATTGCACCACATACCAAATATCATTACCATCCATCAACATCCCAAGTTATTCTGTGCACACGTACACATGGACACACACTCACTCACTCACTCACTCACTCACTCACTCACTTACAGACACACTAACTCACTCACTCACTCACTCACTCACTCACAGACACAAACACACACAGACACACACACACACAGAGAGAGAGAGAGAGAGGAGAGAGAGAGAGAGAGACGTCCCAGCTTAATACCTGAAGTATGCAACCTGGGGCATTCCTTTCATAGTTAATGGGATTATAATTGGCGAAAGTATGAGGTCCTTGATGTCCAGTTTTTAGAAATGCATGTGATTTACATTATACCTTGTCTTAACCCAGGCAAAAATGAAATTTAAATTGGTATATCATTCTACATAGGAACGTTCTGTGCATATCTTTACCTACGGGTTGGGTGCTAATCTCCAATACGCCAGTAGCGGCTGGGCCAACGACCCCAACAACCAATGGGTGATGTTACCGGCCTTAGATTTCCTGGCTACCATCGCAGACCAGAACAACCAGCAGATCCCGGGAGCTGTGGAGTGGACGGTAATAGGCCTCTTTTGTTAGGCAGAATGTTAGTTGTGTAAAAACACGAAAATACACCATGTATCTTTATCTTTTTGGCAAATATAACAGCTAGAAAGTCTACTCTTTGTGTAAAACAATGTGTTTTTTCCCTGACGACAGAACCCATACTGCACCCAACAAAATTACGGACCGTGCTTCAGTGCAAACATGGATCCTCAAGGAGTGGGGCCATGGGGCAGGACAGAGTACATAGGTAGGTGTTAGGGATGTGCGTGACGGTAAATCAGCTTCCTTGGTAAAAGGGATATGTAAAGTGCCATATAGACGTCCACAGATCACAGTGCGTATACATTAATTCGTCCAAAAATAATAGCTTCTCGAGAATTTCAAAGACAATACCAGTAGATATTAATATATACCTACGCTTTAAGATATTATTACACGCATAGACAGTTGTAACAAGTGTATTAGATCACTAATGTTTCTTTGGTCCTTCACCTCAGACGACAGCGAGGGCGACAAACTGAAGACCATCATGGGCAGCTATTACGACTTCTTCCCGTTCTCATCCGACCCTGAGCCGACCTACTCAGTACCAAGCAACGACGAGCATCTTGGTATGTTAAAATACACACCCACAAACACCGCCCCCCCCCCCCCACACACACACACACGAAATGGCAGCAAAAAACACTAAAATATCATATTCCTGTACATACATGTAAAGTTGTTGGATGCCTTAATAGTATAACATCCCTATTCCTCGCCACTACCGTGATACATCATCAAATGCCCTTTGATACCTCTACTGTAAATGTTATTCCAGGTCTGGTGATCAACGCTGCCCTCCCCACCATCAACACCGCTGACACGTTCTTCGGTGTGACAGCTGTGGACATCTGCATGGATGTCGTGTTTCGTGAGATCGCCAACTTTAACATCGGCCAATACTCATACGCCTTTCTGGTGGACAGAGAAGGCAAGCAGCAGTTCGCATGAACAAAGTGTTACAAAAGTGTGAATGTGTTTGTACACAAATAGCCAATCCTCTACTGTCAGGGGCTTATTGGGCCATCTCCCGAAGAAAATAATTCCCATTACCAGGACTACCAATAGATATTAGGCTTGTTTGTGTCCATGGAAATTAGTCAAGAAGTGCTCAGTCTTCACTGTCATTGCGTAAATCAGTTATCATAGTATCAGACATTATCACGATGGTAACAGTCTTCAATCTGGCAATATTTGGTCCATGTCAGCACATTAATCGACAGGGTGTTGGTCATCAAGCCTCATCTATATGTACTGGCATAAGCCTTTTTTTTCCTTTGTCTCCCATCTCTCTCTGTATGTATATGTACAAAAGGTCGATGCGATCATCTATATTCATTACATATGTGATGAGATCTTAGCCAGTATCAGTGTATAGAGCTGGATGTACATGGAATAGCTAGGATTAAAGTTGTGTGTTGACGAGTTTGTGACATTCTTGGTCAGCTATTTCCTGACAACATAGCAACATTGTACTTACTCTACTTGTACTTTTTGAGGTCTTCTCATCGTTACGAGTAGCTTGCGTCAACTTCAGTTCTTCGTCAGCGCAGCATCCTACGCCATTCCTGGCGATCATGGGCGTGTTCCTTTATCTCCTCCAGAGTTAGACTATGTCTGCCGATTACATCCTGGCATCCTCCAGCACACAGTCTAGCCAAGTCTTCCTAGGCCTCCCTCTGGTTCTCCTCCCATAGCTAGGGAGCCATTCCAGCAGGAACTTGGGTATCATCTCTTTTGGCTTAAGACGCCCCCCCCCCGCATCTTAGTCTGTTTGTTGCTATGATTCTTCCAATGTCTACTGTGTTTAACTTCTGCAGCACACACTTGTTACATTCTGAAACCACTTAATGTAAAGAATTATTCGTAGACATCGCTGATGGAATGTCCCATGTCTGTTAAACTCTGCCTGTGTTAACTTTACGGTAGATCATTTGATATAGTTAGTTGTCGCAGAGAATATAATTTACCACAAGTAAGATAACATTTATGTTGACAGGTTGGTAAACTTGCATAAGGATTATTATCTCAATCCTCCACAGACGGCCGAGTCCTCATCCACAGAAACCTGCCCAAACCCATGGAGTGGAGGTCACAGCCGACGTTCCTCGGTCTGGAGGCCATGGAGTCAGCTCTCAGGTCACGGGAGATCAACAAGATTCTGAACGGAGACACTGGAGACTACTGGACTGATGTAAATCAATTTTATTTCCAATGTTACTTGCGAATTTGTTTGTCAGTAATGTTTTATTCTGACTCCTCTTTATTTGAACGGTAATAATGAAACTAACTCTCCTGACATGTACACGTACATGATGGCAGAAAAAAGCGCTTGTATAAGTGAGGTGAGCATTATTTGGTTCATTCTAGGTTTTCATTTTTATCACAAACAAAACATGACAGGGATTTATTGCCAAAATTGACAGTTGTTACATAATTAACTGAACAGATAGGGAAGAAACACTATCTGTCAATCGAAAAACATGACTTCACCAATGAAACGTAATTGCTGGTTGCAATCCATGTATTCGTGGTAACATTGCATTTTGTCTTCTACACAGGACGTAAAAGTCCCGATTGCCCGTGGGAATGCCCAGTTTGACGGAGCCGTGACCATAGAGAAAGCTGCCACCTTCTACTACGAACCCATTCCTGACACCAAGTACAGCGTGGTGCTCTGTTTGTTTGAAGATGACAAGACCATTGCCATTCCAACTCAGGTGAGTTTAGACTTTTTTTATCGGAGAATCTGTTCTGTTTTTTTAACGATTGGTAATTTTATCATGTAGTTCGTGTTAGCTATAATGTGTATATCTAAGCCGTTTGCAGACTGCATTGAAGGCTGGGTGAAGATGTTGGAATCAGCGAGAACACAACAATATACGTGTCATCAGAAAATAGTTTCATCTGGTTGGTAAAGCATAGGGTAATTATAGGGTTTCTTTTTATTCAAGTCAGAAGCTCTAAAGAAGGTGTATGATCGAAACCTAAGCAGGTGAAAGTCTATACCGGCTGTGTAAAAAGAAACCATATTACTCAACAACATACGTGTTACAAGAATACATGAAAGCGAGTTTAGGTGACATATGATACATGACAGCTGCATCAGAGGATATCACTCCACCATACATATATTTCATACCTATACAAAGTTGATTATCTGCACTCTCACCACACAATGGAGATACAAGGAGACGGAATGGGCTTGGTAAACTTTAATGTTGTAGACATGAGAATCCGGGTGGGAGGGTGGGGAAAAGATTTGCTCTGCTAGGGAGCCTCACCACTCACCGCTTCTTGTTCATACAACAGGGATGACCTCTGGGTCACGTAAGGTCAGGGTTATGCTTCGTGCATCTAATTACATGATTGAGCTGCGCCCAAATACTCACTATGAAATGCTTTTTTTTTATAATAATGCGCCACGAGGAAATGGTGGGTTTGGTTATCCTTTAGTCACCAGAGGAAAAGCGTAGACGTGGTCGCCCTTCTCTAACTCTGAAGAAGGTGATCGAAGAGGGCACAGCTCTAGAGGGTGTTGAACTGTCCTAGGTCATGCGAGACAGGAACTCGTGGAGACATTTTATGGCGTCACCTTAATAGGATGAACTGAATTGAATGTGTATGATTAACGTTTATTTTCTTGCAACAGGTGTCACACGAAAACAACATGGGCGATCTGTACCACCGTCTGGACCTGCTGTACATGAACAACGCCACCGGCGACACTCAGTTCTGCAGACTGTACGACGAGTACGCCACACCTGATGAGTCGACTGTCAAGGTATTTTGTATTTATATTTGTATTTATTAGAAATGAAACAACTCATTACACTGGGTCAGCCAAGGCAGCTCTCGCTGGTAACGACTGTCCAACAAGAATACAGACAAACGTACAAACATACAAGATGTAGCTTATAACAATACATTACCTGTGTTGAAAACATACAATATGGGTAAGAAAATATACATAATAACACAAGGTAAAAGATCATAAGAATCGATTATAACCATACAAAATTTATCAATAGGTACAGTTTTATTCTGTGTAGTTTTGTAATGCATTGCAGTAGCATCCGTTGTTTTATTAATTATCATCACGACACTGTGTTTCATGTTTCAGTAGAAAAATAGTCACTTTGGAGGGGTCGCAAAATATATTGCCATAAATTATCATCTCTCAAGTAATGCCATAAATGGGGCAAATAACACAGAAAATATTTTGACAAAAAAACCCTATTGCTCTATTGTATAACGTATATGTACATTACAACTGGTAAATAGGCATAGTCTAATACTTTGAAACGGCTAAAGCACCATGAAACATATATATAGCTATCTAATATCTAGAGAAGATATATGCCGTGTGTCAGGAGTTCTCCTCACACAACAAAGAAATCAGTGTTCTACATCTTTTGAGAAAATATCACACGAGACAATTGTTTTCTTTACAACCTGCAGTTCCCACCAGAAGCTTATGTTGACCCTATCAACTACCTGAACACCTTGGAGACATTTGAAGACGTTGTCGATATCGAGCTCTTTATCAACGACTTTGCTGGGTTTGTGGCCAATCCAGGTATCACTATATAAGAATTTATTGTATGTATTTTAGCTTTAATGATTTTAACTTGCCTTTTTTTTAAATCGATGTAATGATCAGATTTGATTTTTTTATGTTCTTACCTTTAAGTGGCTTGTTCTTTATGTATATGACTTACAATATCAACGAAACATGTTGGGGCCGTGTGGCGCAACGACAGAGCGCTCGACTCAGAATCAAGTGGTCCCGGGTTCAAGTCCTGCCATGCCATCGACCTTTTGCCCTTGGGAAATGCATGCACTTTACACGACTTTCCTCACTTAGCTCAAATGAAAATGACCATTGTCATGTTCTGTATTTGTCCTCTGTGTTGGTGGCGGCGTAAAATAAGTTGAAAAAAACTTGAGTTTGCCGTCACCATGTCTTGTCATGAAATGTTGGAATAAAAAACAAAACATGTTGTTATATATGTCCAGGACTGCTAGATGGCGTCCGAACTGACGTGATCCTGTCGGCTGAGATCGAGCAGTACTGGAGGGAACACGACCAGGAATCTCTTTGGAGGTAAAGGAGTCGTGATGGCAGGTTATTGCACTATATGCCTTATGTCACCATAGATATATTCGCCATAGGTAGGGGAATTAACCCTTTATTGGTGTTTTTACCACATAACCACGTCAGTGCTCTTCTACGGATTTGAACCATCTGCCTTTCTGTTGCACCTTTTTCTGACAGATACTATGGCACAGAGAACGGAGTGTTCAGGATTTTCCCCGGTGTCATCACGGACAAGCGCTATGATCCAACCCGGCAGACATGGTGAGCTTTTCTTACATCTTTTATTTTCATCAAGCTAGAATGCGTCTAGTTGAGACTTCGAAACAAAGGAGTATGTTTTCTTTCGTGCTGCCTTAAATATGCATGGTGGCAGGTTAGTCTTGTGGTTAAGGTTGTTAACTCAGAATCTGAGCCAGAATGCATCTGCTTGGGACTTAGAAAGTACACGCATTATGTTTTTTTTTTTCTTTCGTGCTGTCTTAGATATTTCTGAACAGTAAAAAATGCTTTATATGAACTGACATGTATCACTTTAAATCCTTTCGAAGGCTCAAGCGTTCTCCTGCTTATTAATAGGTACAAGCGTGCCCTGAGCAGACCCGAAGACTACACCTTCTCGCGCCCAGTTCCCAGTCCATTCGGCAGTGGCAACATGGTCACCATCAGCAGAGTCATCTTCCACACCAAGTAAGAATCCATCATTCACCTTCATCATTCTCTTTCCCATCAATAGAATATGACCATTCTCGATATACATTCTAAACTGTTATGTTCAGGTATGTAAGAAAGCAATGCTTTAATTTATCTTCAGAACGGAAGAGAGGTTGGGAGTTATCGCGGCTGACATCACGGAGAAGTACTTCTACTCCATGCTGTACTCAGAGGTTATGGAAAACATCATTGGATTTGTTTTAACACACACTACAGCTGATATAACGACATTTAGACAATATAAAAAAAAAACGTCAAAAGGTCAGGACAGAAAATGGAGTGAACCTAAGAGTAGGTTAACAGCACGTGGAGAAGATTAGTAGGCAAAATGGTTTGGATTATTTAGATCTTTATTAGTGAATACAATCACTAGTCTTACTGGAGTTGAGTTAAATAATACAAAATATAACAACAAAATGTACTTACAAATTATACAATAGCATTAATAGGAGACTAACATAAACTGAACACGAAATCATAATAATAATAAAAATAATAGAAACCAATTATACGAAACGTTATACAACAAAACATCTATTGATCAACATAGAGATTGATATTGCAACTAAAGATCGGGGTGGGAGAGGCCACAGGTCAGAAAAAATGAAATATAATGGAAAATCAAACTACAATGGTGGGAGGTCAAACGCAGGAAATGGGGTAAATTTGGAGGTCACAAAAATTCCAAATACTTTCTAATCCCCTAATTCCATTTAATATGCAATGGTTTTTTTCTTATACCTCTTTATATCATTGTAGATTCCTGAGTGCCTGTCTGATGAGTATGACTGTTTCCTGTTAGACGATAGTGGGTAGGTGATAGCACACTATTTCCAAACTATAATTTAAAGAAACTACATCACATTGACCTTACATGTTTTTGAGATTTGTTTTGTTTTACAATGATCTAAGAATATGGGCACAAATTTAATTTCTTAACAGTTTTTATAAATAATTATTTTTGCAACAACAAACTTTTTTGTCTAACTGGCATATCTCATCATACGTAGATATTTCATGGAGTCGTTGGACAACACGACTATCTACTATCTGTCAACGTTCAACAACAACACCCAGAACATGGAGCACGATCATCTGACTCACAGGTTCCCATGGCTCGCCAAGTACCTCATCGTGAGGGGGGAATATCTCAAGGTGAGAAAAATCAGAATAGGTTAGGTATGCAAAGCAACAGATTCTAAATTTTGTTGCAAGGGAATGACATGTACCAAAACATTGCCATGATCCATTACCTATATGTTTGGTAAAGTAGATCAAAGATAATCATCATTATCGTATTAATAATTTTCATCATCATCATCATTATCGTCATGGTGATCACAAACAAAGCGATTCCAGTATCAGTACATATATTCATTATGTACTTATATTTAAGTGGTAAACTATGCGAATTCTAAACTATGCATTAAGGTTTAATAACATTGAAATACAAATCATTCTTACTCTTACAGAGAGAATGGTGCAACAACTATGCTACCCAGAATTCCCAGTTGTTTTACGACACATCCAATTTCTTCGGCCTGGAGGTGACCACCGGCCCGCCGTGTTACCAGTTCGCCCTGCATCCCATCAACGCCACCAACACGTTCATTCTGACCCTGCACAACCGGCACACCTACAACTGTGATGACCGTCCCATCACAGTCGGCGGCAACCAGACTTGGAACAACAGTCAGGTTGTACAGCTTTGCTTGCTCCGCGTGTTTGGGGAGGAACTCATGCAGAGGTTCTCACCTTAGTCTGCACCACCTGGTCTCATCAATAGATAGTGTGTGCACCATTGAACACAGATTTAAAAGCGATTACAGTTGTCTACTCTGAGTGCAACACAAAAATCAACTTAAGTGAACAGATAATAGTTTATCAATTTTTCCCCTTTTTTATTTGACAGGTGTTCTCCGATAACTAACTTTTTTTTAACTTCTTCTAGAATTGTTCCTGCAATGATATTTGTCAGACATGCAGTACAGACGAACTGCACGAATGCCAGGTAAATCTCATCTTATTAAATCTACTCTTATTTCAGTAAATCGTAGAACCACGGTACAATGCATGTATGAAAAAGTAACTGGATTTCATGTCATTGCTAAGATGTACATCTCATGAATCATTATACATCATTTAGTCAAAAACTTTCAAAGATGAATATGGTATAGTGTTAATCTCGTGATGTGATAAGGACATTCGACAAGATAAACATTCGTTTTTCTTGCATTTTTGTTATATTTGCTGACATCTCAAATGTTGCTTTCATGTCGATTTAGTATCGCGCTGCGACACCTACTCGTTTACAGTTGATACACTAACTACACAATTATTGGTATTTGAAAAAAAAAACGTTCTGAATTTTCTCCTTCTTTCAGTGCCCCTGTATTTGTGACTGGAACTACGAGTCCTGCACCAATGAAATCCTTCGTCTTCTGTCTGACATCCCGTGTCCCCGTAAGTATAAAATATCGAATATCTATGATGATGCTTTCCTTGTATGCATGTCATTCTGCCTGTTATTTTTTCCTCCACCCACGTGCTGTGAACCTAATCTGTCCGGACAAGCATGCACAATATAACTCCCTGACTCAAACTCCCAAACAATACTTTCGTACCCGAAATAATAACCTGTTACTACGTCTAGCCCCTCCTAAGGACTTGACCACCCGAAAACCTGGGCCGACTTACTCACCTGGTCCAGAACTGGACAACTGTGAGGAGAAATGCAGCGCACAGTAAGTCATTTTTTGGTTTACTTATTTAACTAATTTGGTGATGATGCTGTTACTTTACTACATTTTTTTTTACTTTAATCAACACTAGATACAACTACATGAAAATGATGATTAAAAATGACGTAAAGATACAACTATTTTGCAAGGCCGAAAGGACAATCTTGATAGTGTCATGTTTTTTTTTCTGGCGAAGACACCTATCCTGTACAAAGCTATAAGATACATAAGATAGATGTGGTTACCACCATTATAATATAAACGGAAACAAAAAAAGTTTCACCATCACAGTCCACACATACGCCTCATATTTCTTCCTTCACAGATCCGACAACATCACCTGTAAGGCTCTTCCACACTGTATCTGGTGTGAGGAGATGGACTTCCCTCTCTGTACAGAGATCTGTCTTACCAAGGAAAAGTAAGATTTAAGCTTATCATATGTCTACATATGATATTTGATTTCGTAACTGCAAGGTACACTATATATCTAGAAAAAAGAATAGATAGACCTAATTGTACTTTGTGATTACAAGTACAGCACTATTACCGATGAAAGCTGATAGATAACTTGGACTCCATACACACCTAGTACCTGAGCAAAACCTGCCGGTACAAAAACTGCGTACGCACGCGACCTTACGAAAACAGTGTACATCGAGGTAACTTACGAGCTGAACTTACGTGGCGAGAGAAAATTAGACGTACGCAGCTTTCGTACATGAGGTTTTTGCCCACGTGTATAAATCGGGTCTTCATCTCTTACTTGTTTCTCTCCAGATTTACCGTCTCCGTGTTTTTCCCGTGTGTTAACCTGAAGGAGCTGTCACGTGACGAGCAGGAAGAGATGAAGGAGAATTTTTACCTGAAGGTCATCCAGCTGCTTCCCAATGTCACTCAGGAGGCCATTAACTTCCCGGAAAACGTGACAGAGGTGAGATAGAAGCTGAAAGTCTGGCAGTGCTCATCTTCTGCTGTAATAATGTTGATCTGAAGACAACAAACTAGTTGTAATGATATCAATGTAAAGTCACAACATACTTTAGTTTGTCAACACTTGACTAAGCTTGATTAGGTCCTGAAATAGAGTGAACGTTGGCGTAGATATCTCCAGATCTACTGTCTTGTTGGCGACGTTTAGACTAACTTCCATGTAGATGTAATACAATTAAAAGAAAAATCACAACAAGCGTATTGCTATACCTTGCCCAGGCACGGTTTTGGGTAGGCTACGCAGATCCCTAGAACTGTGCTTAGGGAAAATCTACGTTCTTGAAGACTTTTCAGAGCCTGAGCTGAACCTACCGCTCATTCATGCATAGTATAAAAAGGTATGATTCTGGATGCAACAGGTACCGATTCACTAATTACTCCGTGAAGGAGGCATACCTCCTGCAGGGATATTGTGGTCAGCCGGTTTTTTTGTGTTCGCAGCTAAAACCCACGGTTCTCTTTGTTCAATCGGCCTGTAATTTTATACGTCGTCTGCAGGCATGCCCGTGATGGTGCACGTATTTCAATATTTACCGTAGGTGTTTTCGCGGTCAATGTTATATTTCAGAAGCACCCCTACATTCAGTGGCATATGAGACTGGTCGCGAAAAACCCGTTGTTTTGAAAAGCGGAGGGGGAGGAGGGGAGACAACTTCAGGTAGATGTGTGTAATGGTCGTTAATGCGGACCAGATGCGGATCGTAATGGTTTATGTATACTGTTCCCGGAATTGTCAAATGTGTTCGCACGTAAAAGTCATGGTTCTGTACATTGTATTTTTATGTAATTGGGCATGTGGTGTGCCGTTATGTCCGTGATGATGCACGTGTCTTTTTTTTACCGCAGCCGTTTTTATATTGCGGTAAATTAATATTTCAGAAACACCCCTATTTTTATAATCCTGTGGAATAGGCCGTAGGTTAAGTAGTTATGTGGTAGGCGAGGTTCTATAAGCAGATATTAGGTGGTTGTTGTGTATATTCGTTTGTGAGTATCTGTTAGGATTGTGACTTATGGTTTGCACCTACTACTGTTCCCAATCTGCAAAATATAAAAATTCACGGAGGATTGTCGCCTATGGACACTTGTTCTTATTGGGTCTAGACAGCAGAAAGAAGGTGAACTATTAGTACCATTTACTTTACCGACAGCACACCGTAGAGTTCATGCTACAAGGTGAGATAAACAGTCCTCCTCCAGCTGAGTCCATCGCCCTGTTGCGGCAGCAGACCAACTGGAGACAGAACTTCGCAGTCGGACCTCACCGGGATCCCACCTTGTTCAGATCAGCAGATCGGGATGACTACACGGAGTATGAGTGCTTTTAAACACACTTTTTCAGATCAAGATAACAGAAAAACATAATGCAGAATGTCCTTATCTTGATGTCACGCTTCTGGGAAGCTGACCCATATCGTCAGAACTGAGTGGGTTTTATACCTGATAATAAAAGAACAATGAAGACTACAATGTTCATGAGTTAAAGAATATGAAAGAGAAGAATGTAGTTACTTTCTTGTTTGCAAGCTAAAAATCCTCTCGTTATTGACAATCCAATGTTTTTCAGACAGCACTGTGCTGCATCGCAACATATTAGAAACCACTTACAACTGAAAGATGCCGGGTGTAAACCACACGTTTGTAAATAACCATATGTTTGTAATTGATATGAAAAGCTTATTGGGGCACAGCCAAGTTCCTGTGTAGCGAATGGCTCTTCCAGGAAATAATCCTTGAAATGAAGGATATTCCTTTTCCTCGAAAAACAAGATTACTCCCAACTAATAAGACTGTTGTTCCTATTTTTTTTATCTACCAGTATGGTTGTAACAATGGACTTCAATGGTGTTGACTTTGCGAACCTTGCCAGTCAGCATTCCGTGTCAGAAAGCATGCTTCATCCCGCACTGGAAACTGCTCTGACAAATGCTGGTGTATCCCCGCAGTACGTGGCATCAAGCAGAATACTACAGAAAGGACAGGTCGGTTACCTTTGTTTTTCAAGAGCCTATTTTTTTTTTAATTTTCATAAGCAGAGAATTTGGGCGTTCACACCTCTGTAAAATATCAATAGTTATTGTGAATTTCTTGTTTTATTTATTATTGTGAATTTATTCGCATGTGTACATGTACCTCTCCGTGCATTTTCCCACTAGATCCCGACCAACTTCAGAAGCCTTTTATGTTAACAATTTGCAGAAGGCTCCGTTTTTTTTCCCGTCTTCTTACGTTCCAAACACATACGATTAATGATTCGGGCAAGATGGCTGTCACCATGGCAACTGGTGCTGTAGCAGACACCCTGTTGTGTTGGATTACAATATTTACCAAGTGGCAGGAGAGATGGCTGGAGGAAATGAATGTGTTTGAATGAGAATTAATTAAATAAGTTATTTTAAACTAGACCGTGAGAATGTAAACATAATATTGTATTTGTTTTGTAATGTTAGCTTTCTAGTTAGACTTAACTTCCTGTGTCTGACCTTCTTCAGACATCACTTCCTTCCAACTCAACCTTACGATTAATCTGCGACAGTTAAATCCCCCTTTGCCACTTTGTTATGCCTTCATTAAGTTAAATTCATAACATTCATATCTGTGCTAATGTTGCTTCAAATGCTCACAATAGCAGTACATATATTTACAGGACTACATCGAGTTCTCCATATCAAAGCCTTTTGACAGCAGCGACAACCTAGCAGTGGAAGTTGAGAAACTCGTAGCTGTCCAAAACGCCGGAGGGATACTACTGAATCTGAAACCCGTGAGTGCCAACCCAAGTTGGTTTTTATTTTCATTTTACACTGTAATGCCATAGTAACAATGCATTATAAAGATACAACCAACAAATATTATTATATGCCTATTCAGCTCTACAATGATATAATGTCATCAGGATCATTATTAGTATAATATGTAATAGGAGCCTAACAGCGTAGTACATATAATACAATACTAATAATGTTTCAATGAATGTTAGACCCAGGGATGGCCTGTTAGCACTGGGCTCCGTTACAGAGGGACATTCGACAGTATCTGTGAGTCATTTAACCCCGTGCACAGTGCCCCTGCCCCTGTCCTGTCGACGACGTCTACAACAACAACTACTCTCAAGCCTCTCGGTGGGTCTAAATTGTAATATTCGTCCTAGATATAGAAATAATATTTTTGACAGAACAAATTACAGCGTAGGGTCTTCTATAACATTACCTTCATACAAATAGATACAAATGAACATAATTACATAACGTTATAGCCATAAATCAGCATGTTGAGTTAAACGTATTGTTTACAGTACTAGCTCTAAAGTCTAAATATTATTTGATAATCATACGTTTGCCTGTTTTTGTGCAGCAGAATATGATATGATCGTAAATTTCAGTTATAATCTATATTTGTATTGAATTACCACTTTGCTTGAAATGAGCAGAACGTTTCAAGTACATTTGTACAAAATGTATTTGAATAGTTGCATTTATATTTGATACATAAAACTGTATCATATTCTGTACCTGGAAGTTCACGCCAGGTAGTCTGCCACATATATAATGTCTTTTGTTCTAACAGCCACAACCTCAGTCGCTCCCGTAGACTGCACGACCAAGCCGGCCGGCATGTACCCAGACCCGCAGGACTGTACCATGTTCTACCAGTGCACGGGAACGCATATACTCCCCTTGCACATGCCCTGCGCCCCAGGAACGTTCTTTGACCCGACCCTTTCTGTCTGCACATTCACATCGCATTGTGCAACCGGTAGGTATCTTTGGGATTTTATGTATCTCACCAGATAGTGGCGTTCAATGGCCCAGTGGTTAGGCCAGTGGACACAAAGCCGAGAGGTTACGGGTTTGATTCCCGGCATTCCTGACAAGACTTAAGAAAGGAACTTTCCTCAATCCACCAAAGTGTAAAATGTTAACCTAATTTCGGTTCGGGAGGTAAAAGGCGTTGGAAGAACAGGGAAAGGCTTCGCCTTCCAAAACCGTGCCGTAAATAAACTTTAAAAAAAGCTATAGGGCTACCTTAAGTTTACCTTTACCTACCTAGAGTGATTTCTCAATGTAACATAATTTTATTTATTTTTTGCTTCACTGCTGCTTAGATATGACAAACTAATACGTTGCTCTCGCAACACATCTTCCTACAGCTACAACGCCTCCTCTAACTGACACCGCCCCCACCTGCACCAATGAGTACATGGAGTTAGCCCTGCCGGCCCACCGGCTCACTCACGTTGTGACCAGCGGGCTGCACTGGGACCCCGACCCGAGCTGTAAGGCCACCTTTAACGGTACCCACTACATCCTGCGCACCGGGCTCTATCAATGCGGGACAAAGGCAAGGACTATGAAATTATAATTTCTGAACAGTTATCAGCTAGAGCCTTCGACCAGATACTCTGGTCTTCTTCAATAGAATTACCCTAGTGCGCCATGCCACGTGACTTCTCTGAATTGTGACGTCAACACTGGGTTAAAGATACCCACTAAATTATTTCGCCCCCCCCCCTCGCGATGTGATGGGTGACAAGTGGCACTGGGTCAATCTGTTGAAGGAGACCAGAGTGTTTGGTCAAAAGCTGGAGGTGAGAACAATTCTTTGTGTTTAATCAAAGTTTTAACTTTAACATGTAACTACCAACACAGATGAACTCTAGACACCCTAGACATGTAACTTTTATTTTTTTAGCAGTATAGAGAAGATACACATTTTGTTTTCTTTTTCGTTGTTGCTGAGTTTAAAAGATATACTTCATTCTCTTTGTATTGTCTTCAAATACATTTCCCAACTACCGTAACAACTTGTAAAGACGTATGGATATTCACTTGCAACATGTCTACCTGATTACCCCCAATTCGTATGTTGTATAGGTGACCTTTGACACGAAGTACGTCATCTTCTACAACAATGTCAGCCTCCTGTTCACCCATGATGGCGTCATCACCCGAGATCCTGATGTGGTCATCCACTCCATGTATGTGTAATACCTTTTTTTGATAAGTTGATTTGTTTATAACGTATTGGCAAATGGATCAAAATACAAAGCACGGTAAAAATGGGGGACGAAATAAGCCTTCTGAGCGTGTAGGGGGTTGTGGGTAAGGTCAGAGATTAGGCCCCTGAGACGGAAACAAATATCCAGGAGGCCAGCAGTCTAACCGAAGGGTTGTTGACAAGTTAGTAGCCTTCAACTTTGACATTAGACCATAATGCATCGCGCTGAACTTGCGCAATAAGAACTGTGAGGTGGCTTGTAGTCAGTACACTACACACCTTTCGAAAAAAGAGTAGGGCCGAATCATGATGTCTGTAGTCGGTGCTTCACTTTAAATCACCCGGACAGAGGCCTAGCATAACCCTGTCCGTGTCAGTCACATGGTGATTTACATGGTACGGTGTACTAGTAATTCACCCGGACGGAGACCTCAGGTGTACCCGTCTTATATTAAGCTACCGAAAGTGTATTACCCGATACAATAAGGGGTGGTAAGCCCGGTTAATTCGGGTGACTGATGATGAATATGATAAGTACACCGATCCTCTGTCCGCAGCTGTAAGTACGAGCGTGATGAAGCCGTGCTGTCCCAGTTCCTGCCCATCCCGGGCGGACTGGAGTTCGTGGATGAAGGGTTCGGCCAGCTGTCCATCCGGCTGGACCTGTTCCCCACACAGAACTACCTGGCTCCGTACACTGCACCTGAGTACCCGGTACACAAGCCTTTAATAATTACTATTTACATAGTGTATTAAATTATTGTATCATTATGTATATTCTACTAAATTTATTTGGTTTTTGTTGATAATGTTACAGGTTTTATTCTGCATTTAAACTGGTTATGTTTCTATGCTATACGATTATTTGTATAATTTAGTTATTAACATGTTTTTTTAATCCAATTTCTTGTTCATGTTTCCATTATACGTATTGTTCACTGCACGAAAAGTTGGGTTTACATATTAGTAAATGCCAGTAAAGTTAGGTAATGTTTTCCTTATAAACAGTATCAAACTTTGCAATGGCAGTAAATGAAATCAAAGCCGGTAATTTCATTTACTACAACTTTTGTTACGTCCGACTCTAGTCCGAGTAAACATTACCCAGCTTTCCAGGCATTTACTCCCATTGGTAAATCCGACTTGTCGTGCTATAACCCGTGGGCGACCGAAAGCAAACAAAGATAACTCTCAGCATGAAAGTTCATTGTAACGAATGGCTAAACTTTATCTTCCAACACTAAATACATTGGGACCCAAATTTTTCAAACTCCGTCAGCCTTGTTCACGGAATGGACCAGTCTACTGCAGTTTCCTGGCCATAACGTCGGAAACACGTGATTGCACTTCAATTTGTGTTGGAAGATAAAGTTTAGCCATTCGTCATAAAGATCGCTCTCATTCAGGTCCACAAGCACCTGCGGGACAGACTATACCTGCAGCTGCAGGTGCAGGGGCCCGCCAGACAGCTGGCTGTCATCGCCCTGCAGTGTGAGGCTACATCCGGGCACAACACCTCCCTACAGTACCCACTTATACAGGACGGGTGAGTTTCTATAAATTTGTACATTGCGATGTTCGTTCTGATTAGAAAACTCATCAGTATTTTGTATTAGAAAACCCATATTTTTATGTAACGGACCACTGGAAGAGCTGTCAAGCTAAATGTGGTTCCAAATAAAGTCAACGTCAAAGTAACATTAACCCTCAAACCACCGTATGGGGTCAAAACTGACCCCAGACGTATATAAATATGCGCCATTTTTACATTTCTTGTCGAAAACGAAATTCCTCCTATGAGTTTGTTTGTACATATGTCTTGTAACTTCTTATACGTTTTTACTGAGATTGGCTCATTGTTTATTGAGTTATCCTAGAAAGTTTATGCCTTGTCCAGTGGGGTCAAAATTGACCCCAGAAAAATGTTATGCATTTTTTAACACGTTTGCGTCTTTTTTGTCCCCGAAATTTCTTCCAGATGATATGTTTGCTTGAGCTTTATGCTGTCATGACCTCATGGTTTGAATGAACGAAATATTGAATCAGGAAACTCAATAGTTGTGACTCTTGACTAAGTTGCCTATGGAATTTGGGTCAAAGGTCATCAACATTGCTGCCTGTAGACCACTAGTGAAATTAAATTAAATTATGATAATGAGCAGAAATTATTCACACCTAATCATGTCAAACTATCCCTGATAGATTAATGAAACTGTACATACATACAAATCACAAAAAGAGTCACACTAAAAAACCGTATTCGTGCAAAACATTATGGGGTCAATTTTGACCCCATACGGTAAGATTCGTCGCAAAAAATCTACGGTGGTTTGAGGGTTAAACATAACTTTACCTATAATTATATAAACATGAGCTTCCTTGCACTCTTATCTCATTTATGTTACATTGATATGTTTTAATCGCAGATAAATAAATAAACAAACAAATAATGATTAAATACCAGGATTATTGCATCATACAGAAAGGCCAGACGAGCAAATTTTACGTAGATACAAACTCTTCTTTTTTGCAAAACAAAATGTCCTGTTCCTCAGCTGTGCCTCGGACGACACCCTACAACTCTACTCCAACCCTGACCCGGCCACACAGCGATTCAGTCTGGAGGCCTTCCGCTTTGTACAGGAAGTGACGACTATCAACATCCGGTGTGAGGTGGAGGTTTGCGATGCAGCTGACACTGGGTCCCGCTGTGCGCAGGTGCCTTAAAACTTTTTTTACACAACACATGAAATAATCATTAAAGGGCACACAAGAATCAGTTCCTAGCAGTACTAAGATCACTTCTGTCGGAAACAATATAAGTTTTGGTCTGTACAAAAATCCCAGCACTATGGAGGTTTCAGTCAAATGTTAACGTTTCAACACTTTTTCAGGGTTGCAGGACTATTCGCCATCACAAGAGGGCGCTTGAGAAACTGGATGAATTGAAGAGCCGCTATGTGATCTCCCGCGGCCCCATCATCATTGATGACAACTTCCAACCCGGTGAGTTTACTCTCAGACTGTCTTCACTACGGATATGGCCCTTTTGTAGTCCTCTCGCAGCCCTCTTAAATATAGTTATGTTTGCCTTCGAAGAAGGAAAAAATACTGTTTTTGCTCTGTTTCGTTTTCTTTTCTTTTAATTCGTTTATTATTATTTTCTGCTTCAGAAGGGACCGAGAAGAGAACAGCCCTCATAGCTGGAGGATCTGCTATGGTGATAACCCTCGCTGCAGTTCTGGTGGCCCTCAAAGTGAGGCGCTCCAAGCGGGTACATCCGGGATATCAGCAGCTCGTCAATCTTGACGTCGAGTGACGTCAGTCTCCCGGATATAACCAAGGGTGTAACCTGAAACTACAGGCTGTTACGCTACATAAAGGTTCTGTATTCACTAATCAGAAATAAAAGGGTTATGGTATTTTATAAGTTTTCGATGTGAAAATATACAGAAATGCAACAACATTAAGTAACTTAATTCACCAATGGGGTTGTAACGAAGTCAAAAACACTGATTTCACTTCAATAAACATTAAACATCTGAATACATTTCGGAACATACATATCACTGCTGTTTCATCGCGGAACACCCTTGTTTATAGATAGACGACCTTACTGTGTCTAGTGCAAGGCACTGAAGACGACTTTTGTTTGGCTTTAGCTTTGTTTGTGTGGTTTAACCGTTGATTGTCTAGATTTACTTGGTGACACCAACATGTCGCATATTTTATATTCTCTTTGCTTACTTATTCTCACTCTAGAAACACAGTATAGTTGGTTAATGACTTAATATTTTTTAGCAACAATGTTGTAGGTGGTGTTAGTTCTGTATGGTTCTCGAAAATAAAACAACAATGCAGCGAGTGTTGGTGTGCTTCATCCACTACTTTGTTACTTTGTTACTCTGGTAGGTTTTCTTTCACACGACGTGCGTACAAACTAGACGTGATTGCTTAATATATAAAGCCGCCTTGTTGCTTTAATTTGTTGATCGATCATATAAACTGTTATGTCCGTTTGGTTTGATAGATGTACAAATGAGTGAAGTGAGTTAAATAACACCTCAATTATTATGTGATTGAAAAACAATTTAAGGTTTCCATAGCTTAAGCATACAATGCTTGGTCGTTCGATATAAAGCAATTAATCACCAAAGCATTGTCAGCGAAATGTTGACATTACTAGTTAGATTCTGATATCAGACTTGGCGTACCCAGCAACTTACTTGATCACACAGTTAGCTACAAGATTAAAATCAGTCTAATCAAAGCAAAGGTCTGATTTAGGTCTATTTGAACATTGAATGTGATCGTATCGTGTCGTGTTGAGGTTTTGGAGAGGTTACCAAGCCAAGGGACACTTTTAAGACATATCACAAGCTCAAACTTACCATTGCTAACAATTGGATAATACACGCGCCTGGGATGACTGCCAAGGCAGTCCTTGTAGTTTTCTTAGCGGCGCTATGGAGTCCATCCCTCGGGGACCTGTCCACTGCTCCCATCACCGCCGAATGGATCCCCAGGGTCAGCCACAGGATGACGACTTTCGCCGAGTCCCAAACCGGTGCGCTACAACTGGTCCAGGAGTATGACGACAAACTCAGCTTCACACAGACTCAAGTAAGTTGGTATTACAAGTCAACACTATTATAGCTTTTCAAAAGATCTGCGAGGACGATTTATAGCATTCAAAAATACGCGTCAGTTAGGAACCACAGACACACATGACACACAAACGCATATTGGTGGCGTGGTTGAGGCATATATGAGGTGGCGCTAAGTTTTTGGAGAAGGTAAAGAATCTTAATTGTAATGTTTGAGTTTTGTAATATAGAGGCCATCATTATGGTTATAATTGGGTGATATTTAGTTCAACTTTTTGACAGTAAATTGTGTTCACGTTTTTAAAACCAACATGCATGGACCGACCCTATTATCTGTACACTAGAAAGTAGTCGTAATGGCAACAAATTGGTTCCACAAAAGATACTGTATTAGTATTTTTGTTTGCATTATTTTTACATTGTACTACGAACTAGAGTTCCACCACCTCATACCTTCGCCAAATGAGGCTACCCTTTATGACTGACAAATGATAGATTTCACCCCTAATTATGCAAATAAGATCCTCATTTGCATGAAGTACATCAGTTGATCATATTCTCCTCCCAATGACAGTGTTATCTTAACAAGGAAGGTAATTCTAGCATTTCCTCATAAATTATGCAAATGAGGTACTGATTTTAATGAGTTATGTTGAATGATGTTCACCTCCAGTCAACTTCAAAATGCGCAAGTATGAAATTGCCAACATCAACCACTATGGAATTATAGTATTTTCTAATTAATTATGCAAATTAGGTCTGCATTTACATAATTAATATATGGCGATGTTACTCTCATTCTTAATTACACATGTTACAGGGTATAATAGTCTTATCATGGAAGGTACCTGAATTATAGAATTCCTTCATTAATTATGCAAATTAGATCTTAATTTGCATAATTGCCATCTAATGATGTCAAGCATCACTTCAGCTACCTACACACCAAATATCAAGACGATCCGTCGGCCGGTTATTGAGTTATCCTACTTTAAACATTTTCATACAAATAGCCCTGCAGTTCCAGAGCAAGCCGCTAGGGGGCCCAAACTTCCGTCACTTCTTCCCGAGCACAAGAGCTACCTACCATCCATAAATCATCACCCTAGCTTGTCCAGATCACGAGATATCAAAACCGGAAATTCCGCTGCAGTACCATAGCAAGCTGCCAGGGGGCCCGAAATCTAATCACTTCGAGGTCTCATCAAGACCTACCCACCTACCAAATATCAAGATAATCCATCTATGCCTTCTCAAGTTATGCTGTTGACACACAGACACACACACAGACACACGGCCACAAAAACATAACCTTCTTGGCGAAGGTAATAAAACGCCACAATGGCTCATAGACATGTACGTCTACTACAAGGGCACAGATTCACCGGTCAGGTCAGTTTGGGTTCGAGATTCCATTGGTCTCTTGGGTGATTTCACTTCTATAGCATTATGTTAGCAAAAAAAAAGTGCTGACGTTAAGCGGAAATTAATAAACACTATACATCTCTCATTTATCACTGTCGTGTATTGAATGGCTAGTTGTATCTCCAGACATTTTGAAGTCATTTTGAAGTCATTTTCCCCAAATGACTTCAAGTGTACCGTATATCCCAGATAGCTAGGCGTTCGAACGGTGACCTGCGGTCAACCTGTCAAATTTATTTCATATCTGTACATTCATTGTTTAAAGAGCCTTGCTCTAACGTTGTGTTGCCATTGCTACTTCGTTATTTATATATACAGGTACAGTTTTTTGTCCGTGCAATTAGACCTTAGCGACACAGACATTTCAAGGCAAATACGAGTATACCAGAATACATGCAGCCCCTCAATTTAATAGCCAAACTGCAGTTAACCACAATGCTTCTTTAAAAGGTAGAGTTTACACGTTTTCAAGTCCAACGATAAATCGTTAGGAGAATCGAGAAGAACAATGGAGTTTTCATAATTGTAAGGTGATTCCTTCTTTTTTCTCAGATTTAGGAAGGCGTTTGTTTATTCGAATCAGCGTTCAACTATCCTTAACTTTGTAGATCGACGGCGAAGCCCAGCTACATCTGCTGACCCAGGCAGCAGGAGACCGGCTGAAGAAGTGCCGGGAGATCCTGCACAGGAACAAGGCTGAGATAGAAGCCTCTCATGCACAGGGCCCGGAAGGGGGCGCTTCTGCCTCGGACTGCTGCGACAACCTCGGCCAGCTGGAGTACGACCCGAGGTTCCTGCAGCAGATTGTCAACGACAGCTGTGCCACTTTTACTGCAGGTGTGGCAAGCACGTCATTATAATGAGGAGAGCATTTTGCTTGGGGCAGTAGCGCAAGTGTTAGGAATAGGCATATTTTAAGTATATTTAAGTATATTATCATGGAAACCTCTTTTAAGTCTTTGTGCGCTAACAACAATCTACCCGTATTACATTATCAATCCCAACAAAAAGGCCTTATGCTTTACCCAAATAGTGAACAGCTGTTTTACATTGTCTTGAATACATGTGGTTCCTCATTTGGGTCTAACTAGCAGCAATAGCTTAATATGTTGTTTGTCATATTTCCTTGTCCAGTTACCGGTGCAACAAACACAATCCGTCCGCATGTCTACGACACCATGAAGTCCAACCTACATGAGATGTCCGGGGTGACCTGGCAGTATTATGGCGCCAGAGAGGGCGAGTATCACCAGTTCCCCAAGAACGACAGGTCTCATTATGTATTTTTGTACCCAGTGATATTTGATATCTGGAGTTCAGACGGTAAATTAAAGTCATCAAGTATATTGTAAGAAAATGTGTGGCATTGTTACTTGTGTTCTTTCTTGTAGTATAAGTCATGAGAGTAATTGGAATATTTTTGACCGTAAATCACTAAATGGATTAAAAATCAATAATAATGAAGATATTTTGGTTCATGCTATTCTTTGTCACTTTACTGTATACTTTGATATGATTTCTGTATACAACTGTTTACGAAATGATTTACTTTTTGTTTGTGTTTATACTTGAATTGCCTCTACTTCTGCTTTGCAAGCACCTTGAGTTTGAATTGAATCACTAGTATACGGTCTAACATTTTGAAGAGGCAAATCTTTTGATTATATCTCTCATGCTACTATTCCTCACTTTTCTGTTGAAATGATTATTGTATTATTGAACTTGTTTATTTTCTGTATGATCATAACTTGTTTTTGTTTACGCTGTCTTTACTTATGTATCTATTGCGGAATAATATGAATGTAAATAACAAAGAAGCCACACATGAATGGCGCGGCCAAGTGAACTGTAAGTACAAAATGTACAGGACCCTGTACACTTATGTTTTTCTGAACCATCCATCCTTATGTTTGTTTTCTGTTGATCCTTGTTTAATATTTATTACTTATGTTAACCTTTGTTTCAATATTGTTTGCTTATGTTTGCTTATGTTTGTTAGTATGGACACAAAGCCCCATCCAAGCCCTCATACTCCAGACAACTTCAGCATTTTTTTTTCCATCTTCCTTTTCCCGAGTGACCAATCCCAGAAAACATGACTCAGGTAGAATTACAAGTATCTAGTTATAACTGTAATGGCCTTCGTGATTCCGCTAAACGTAGGGGGGTATTTACTTGGTTAAAGGATAAGCCCTATCATATCTTTTGCTTACAAGAAACCCATTCGTCAGTATGTATAGAAGAAAGATGGCAAAATGAGTGGGGGGGAACCATGGTCATGGAGCCTCCAATCAAAGAGGTACAGCCATATTATTTAAAAATATTGATCCTTGTATTCACCAAACAAAGGTTGACCCTGATGGTAGATGGATTATTCTTGACTTATCTGTAGATGATTTTAGGTTTTGTATTGTGAATATTTATGCTCCTAATGAAGATACACCAGAATTTTTCTTGAACTTATCTGTGGAAATAGACAATTTAGCTGACAGTACAGAAAACTTAATAGTTACTGGGGATTTTAATACAGTACAAAACTCCTTATTAGATAGATTTTCCACAAATCGTACTTATCACCCCAAAGCATATGAAGCTATATCAGAATTAAAAAGTAAATTCGACCTGCATGATATTTGGAGATTTAGAAACCCTAATACTGTTAGATATACATGGCGTCGCCGCCGACAGGCCAGCAGAATTGACTATTTCCTTGCTAGTTTTTCTTTTATCAATAGAGTTACCAAATGTGTCATTGCTGATAGTTTTAGGTCTGATCATAATCTAATAGCTTTATCATTTGTTATCGCAGAGTTTCCTAGGGGCAAGGGGTACTGGAAATTTAATCTTTCTTTGTTAGAAGATAGATCTTTTCATCAAAAAACTGTTCAAATTATGAAAGAATTTTTTGAAATCAATATTGGAACAGCAGACCCACATACTGTGTGGGATACTGCTAAATGTTTTTTCAGAGGACATTGCATCAAATTTAGTAGTTGGAAAAACAAGCAATATATGTATAAAGAAAAACAATTAACTGATGATATAAATACATTAAAAACTCAAATTGATAGTATGTCCTCCCCCCAGAATTTATTTTGAATGAGTTAGATGAAAAACAAAAACAATTAGAACTACTTTACAACCAACGTGTTCAAGGCATTATAGTAAGATCAAGAGCTCGTTGGATGGAGCTGGGGGACAGATGCACAAGTTATTTTTTAAAATTAGCACACAGAAACTACACTCGGAAAAATATACAGAAACTGAAAATATCAGAAAATAATTTTACAAGTGATCCCAATGAAATTTTAGGAAAACAAGCAGAGTTTTATTCTTCTCTTTACTCCTTTGAAGACCCCCCAATACCCCTTTCCCCTGAAAATATAGAACAGTTCTTCCCTGCACCTGATAAAAAACTCTCTCATGAACAGAAAATGGCATGTGAAGGTCTTGTCACAGATGAAGAACTGATAAGAGCTATTAACAGTTTCTCAAATGCAAAATCTCCTGGGTTAGATGGTATCCCAGTAGAAGTTTATAAACAATTTTACTCAATATTCAAAACCCCTATGCTTAATTGTTTTAATTATTCACTTTCAAAAGGTTTTTTGTCCAATTCACAGAAGCAAGGCCTTATTTCCTTGCTGTTGAAGGAAGGAAAAAATGGCCAACATAAAGACCCCACCACCCTGGATAACTGGAGGCCCTTAACACTACTTTGTTGTGATGTTAGAATTCTTTCAAAATGTCTAGCCCTTAGAGTTAAAACTGTTATATCTGATATTATTCACAAAGACCAGACAGGTTTTATAAAAGGAAGATTCATTGGGGACAACATAAGACGGATATTAGACTTAATTGAGTATTACGAAAAAGAAGACAAACCCGGCTTGATATTCATTTCAGATTATAAAAAGGCTTTTGATACTGTAAGATGGGATTTTATTATAAAAGCACTTGAATTTTTTAATTTTGGAGAACAATCATTGCATGGGTAAAAGTTTTATATAGTAACATAACAAGCTCAATTATAAATAATGGTTATATATCAAAGCCTTTCACTTTACACCGAGGAGTAAGACAAGGGTGCCCCCTAAGCCCCTATTTATTTATCATAGCAATAGAAATGTTGGCCATTAAGGTTCGTTATAATAATAATTTATCAGGACTTTCTGTAAATGGGAGTATTTCTAAAACTTCACAGTATGCGGATGATTCTAACTTTCCCTTTACCCCTGATATATCTTCCTTTTATGCCCTCCTGGAGGACTTTGATTCTTTTTCTCATTTATCTGGCCTTTCACTGAACTATGATAAGTGTAAAGTGCTAAGGATTGGCATTCTGAAAAACACAAATTTTGTATTACCCTCAGGCCTTCCAATCCAATGGGTAGATGGTGGCATAGAAATATTAGGTATATACATTCCGGTAGATCTAACCAATATCTTGAATAAAAATTTTGGCCCACGTTTAGACAAAATAGACAAAATTCTATATCCCTGGAAAGGAAAAAGTTTGTCACTTGCTGGAAAAATTACAATTATTAATTCCTTGATTGTGTCTCAATTTACCTATCTTTTCCAGACCCTACCAATGCCAGATATTCTCTTCTTTAAACAATATGAGAAAAAGATTTTTTCCTTTATCTGGAATAGTGGTCCTGAAAGGGTGGGGAGAAAAGTTTTGTATAACTCAGTGGAGAATGGAGGTCTTAACCTTGTCAATCTCCAGGCTTTTGCTCTTGCTCTTAAGGCATCTTGGGTACCAAAACTATATTTTAACCCAGATTGGTTTACAGCTTATTTATTGTATATTCATCCTTACATTGATGGTACTCTGTTCCCCTTTTATCAACTAGAATCTGCACAAGACCTCACATTAAGTCCTTTTATATCAGAAATTTTAAATGCTTGGTATAGATATCAATACAAACCCCCCTCAACCATTGATGAAATTAGACAACAGGTTTTATGGATGAACTCAAATATACAAGTGGGAGGAAAGCCCATTATCTTTAATTCTTTTGTTAATAGACGTATTGTATTTATAAATGATATTTTGAATATTGATGGTTCTATTATGTCTTATGATGAACTGTGCCATACATATGGTCATGTGTGCAATAATTTTGCTGATTTACAGTTAACTACAGCAATACCCAAATGTTGGAAGACTAAACTTATGGGAAATAACCCAAACCTTGTTTGTAAACCCCATCAACAAAATAGCAACTGGTTAAGAAGTAAGATCAACAAGGATGTATATAGATATTTTCTCATTTCTGAAAAGTTGATAGATATACCGCATAATGTACAAATGTCATGGCTGTACCTCTTTGATACTCCCATCCCCTGGAAAACTGTATATACATCTATAATTTTCAGTACTATTGACCCAGTAACCAGATTTTTTCAAGATAAACTTCTTCATAAATTTCTGCCTACAAACAGATTATTATATATCTGGAAGTGTATTGATAGCCCGTTATGCTCATTTTGCCATCTGGAAGAAGAAACTTATTTACATGTTTTCTGGGATTGCCCCATAGTGATCGAATTTTGGGACAAAATCAAGACATGGTTTACTGAAAAAACAGGGCATGATTTAAATGTAAATTCTTTTAATATTATATTCGGAAATCTTACCCGGGGGGCCCCAATTATCAGTAACGTCATAATTTTATTGGCCAAAATTTATATCTACAAACATCGAGAGTTTAAAAGACTTAGTTTGGAATCTTTCATTAAATATATAATGTTCTTTGAAAAAGCAGAAAGAATCATTTCAACCAGGAAAGGGAAGATCGAAAAACATAGAGGGAAGTGGGCATTTCTTTATACATAAAAAATCTATTACCATTTTACTTATGATTGTTAATAATTGTTATGAATATGATTTGAACTATTGTTACGATTACTGATATGATCAAGGATTTAGTATGATTTGAATTTGTGTTAAGATTATTATTATGATTTTGAATTATTCTGTAAATGGATGGTTCAGTGTATGTTTTGTCTGTATATATGAATAAAAAAATTAAAAAAAAAAAAAAAAAAACGACAGGTCATGTCAAGGCAGCGCGCACGTATTTAGGTATGAAAAATTCTACCAGTAGATATTCCTTTCTCTAGTTACATTTAGAAGTGCAGATTATGCACATGTGCATTTTATTTGGATGGTACTTATTTATGGTGGGTTTGAATGTTTGGGTTCCAGGCATTGCAACAGACCACATGGCAGGGGAATGACAGATTGCATGCATAAGGTCAGAAGGCCAGGGTGGTGTATGTGTTGATATTGACATGTGTAATATTCGACAAAATAACATTATACAACCCCCTTTTAAGTGACAATACATTCACGAACACCAAAAACACGATTCAAAAGTTTACAATTTCTGGCTCCAACATGTATGTTGGGAAAATCAACAACATGAATGTCACATGACATTCCAATCATTTCCCGTTATTCCCCCCTGAACTGTTAGAAACTGGTACGTCAGCGCGGCGTCACCCAAGAAGAAGAATGTTGTGATCGTCATAGATGTCAGTCTGTCTATGAATGACGCGAATAGGATCAACTTGGCCAAACAAGCAGCGTTGACGGTCCTTGATACTCTCACAGCGAGGGACTGGGTGAGTTGGAAATGTGGATTAAGACATGACTTATGTTGAATTGTAAATTGTGAAAAGGGGCATTTTACACACAGCAAAACTCGTTTCAATATGATAACACCATATATAGTGAAAATACAAAACTTTATCTGCTATCATTTCCGGGGGCAAATTAGCTATTTAGGACATCATAGGATAGGTATATGTTTTCTGATTTTGCATGATCATTGTCTTGGAATTCTGTTGGACAGTAGAGGGATTGGTAGTCTCGCTGAACATCTCCACCGAGTCTCGTATTCATGTACTGTGCACATTTGTTTAAATACGCCTGTTGGTAAATCATTCAATATCACAAAATATTACATTCATTACTCGCGGTTGACGCGGGGTATTTTTTCGAGATCAAGAGGTTCCGGGAACGATTCCTGTCATCCCCGGCTACATTGGGAAAGGCACTTTACACGGCATTCTTTGCTGCACACAAGTGTAAAATGGGCATCTGCCTTCTGTTATGGAGGTAAAAGGCGGTTGAAGGAGAGTGATGGGCAACAAAAGGTTGACCCACGCACTTTTCTTCCACCCACTAATTCTATTTGCATTTTGTGCTTGGGAAATTATGACAAGGTGTTGACTTAAGGTAGACTTTTGGTATTCTGTACTTTCGAAACTTTCGTATAAATACCTATTATTGCACCACGGTGGTCTGTTGCTACGGTATTCTTTCCTATTGCTAGGGGCGTTCGAAAAAGTATCGGGTTACAAGACACAATTTTTGGGCTAACCGTAAAATATTTGAAAATAAACAAATGGTATGGAAGGGAAAATTTCGTCAAAATAAAATAAAATTATCGTCCTTACATACTTTTAATGTTTGATTTTTACGTTTAATGGCTGATTTTCCATAATTTTGCTCCGAAAGACGACTTTTTTCACGTTTGCTGAGCGCCATGTTTTTAGGCAAACACTGAGCAAGATTGGCTACATATATTATCCTAAATACCTAATTTTTATATTTTACGACGGCTAGAAATAGAATCAAAAGCTGTGCCATAGGATGTTTTTAATTTCTAATTTTAAGTATAGTTTTTGTCTAAAAATAGGTAAAAAATAGCATTTTTTTGACATTTTTCGCACTCAATTACCCATAATTCAAAATCGAGGGTATTTTTAAATAATCCCTAAGACACAAGCCTCGGGAAAACCGTTACATCCGTTTTGAGCCGTCAATGAGGTATGCTAGACACTCCATGCTTCCAATCTTGCTCAAGGTTTGCACGCATGTCATGCGGCACGGAAAAGAAGATGGTGTCATTCATGCCAGCGTGTACAAGTATTGCGAGATTCAAGGTCACCTACGATTACGGCATTACCTTCGTTACATGTTACATGCCCACTACAAAATGACAGCATAGATGGACTGTCCAGAAAACTGATTATATTTGTGGAAAGTTGATTTTTTTTCTGTTTGGCAGTACCCGTCTAAAAAAGGCCCTGAACACGCGTGTGTTCTGTACATGACCTCGGGAGACCCCGGATCGAACCCCGTTCGGTTCGACTTACATTTCCAAAGAGCAGCAACACAATCTCTGCGGAAACAAATCTACAACCAAACAACACTGCATCTCCTTGGCAACGTTGGAATTTCTCGGCCCTCTGAAAGCCAACAACCCCCTTACACAAATATGCAGGGCACAGGGGTGTGTATCCGAACCTCGTTTGCATCAATTAATCACCATTATTGAGTGTGCTTGGTGGACAACAGTTGATAACATTGCTTCGATGGTTGTTTGGCCACGTAACGGTATCCAGAACAACAGTGGTAGGCTTGGAGGCATGCACATGAACACCTGCCGATGCTTTTTTATGATTTTTAGACACATAAAATATTATAACGATAAGTCTCAACCATATAAAAGTGGCGACAGGTACTTTCCAACCTTATAACTATTTCATATCAGTATTTCTTTTCCACTAACCTCCAAAGCCGTTTTTGTGCACGACGTATTTTTAATACGTCAATGAAGGTTAGACATCAAGGTAATGAGATATACAGGGAAAATGGTACTCAAGCAACTGGATAGAGTTTCAAACTCTATCCAGTTGCTTGAGTAACAATATCCCTGTGTGTTTTTCAATGTTAAGGTAATCAAAGAACACAAAATACCTTAAATTTTAGTCTTTTTTTCCAATATTTCCTCACCTGTAAAGGATAACATTAAGCTACTGAACTAATGGCCTGGTATGTGCTCTAAGAAGTTATTGTGTTACAGGCTAAGGGAAATGTTGTGCAGACCTGAGTCCCCGTAAAATTGGTTAAATGATGTTTGTTGATCTTCTTCCAAGGGTAACCAGAGCCACCAATGGGCACGGGGAGGCAGTCGGGCTTGCTACGTTGCTAAGGTTACGGCAATCTACACGGAGCATTTTTGTGGCTAAAGCGGAGTGCGTGTATAATTATGAGTTCATCAAAGCGATATACAATCGTTCACAAAAACGAGCGTACCCACTTGGATTTTTTCTAGTACCTAGAGGTGCCAAAGAAAACTATTGATCTTTATGTGACGTTGCTTATGCACCATTAACATGCTGTTGTTGGCTAGAACAATTGACCCTTGGTCTGATAAAATGTCAAACATGTTTTTGAAGTTTATTCTGTAGGTTATATGCTACCAGCTCTCATGCCTTCGTTGGATATCAGGGCTGTCGTACCTCGTCCTTTGGCAACATGGAATGGGGAAGGTTTCCAATGAAATAACGTTTAATTAGGGTAGAAGCTACGAGTCTTTCGTGAAGAGACCCCAACACTCCATCTTCTGACATGTACAGAATATACTATCATGTACAGACATTTATCAAACTTTGCTCTTGGCCATACATATACATGTGCTTCCCTTACATCCAATCTCTACGTTATGTCTAACGAACAGTGATGCGCAGCCATTACTGATGGCTACGTTGATGCTAAAACAACAGACTACATGTAAACTGTAAGTACTGAGAAGTAACTCTACTAAATGGATTATGGAGATTACTTCCGGACGTTTCGAGTGCCATCCATCACTCTTCTTCAGCATCACTAATGAACTAGCAGAACTAGTCAAAACTGTAAAAAACGGGTTGAACATAGCAAAGACTCGTAAGTGTCGCGGATATGCAAACCAGTTGTAAGTAGTGTAAGTAGAACCAGTGAATTTGTTGTTTATTGTTTATTGATCATTGTTACTTGGCAACGGTACAACTAAGTTTCCTTCCGTTTATGTTTTAGACATTCTTACAGTCTGTTGCTATTGATAAGGAAATACATCCTAAAACAGGTCAAAAGAATGCCTTACCATTATAAATAGATACAAAGGACTATGTCGAAATATTTATCCTTGTAACATGGTAACGGCATAACGAACATCTTTATCTATCATTGTGTACATAATCGGTTGACAGGCTGTCTCTTCCCAAACAAAAAAGATAGAAACATTTCAATCGTAAACGAAGAAATAAGTTTTTGGCTCAATATTTATCCGTGTACCTTAGAAACGGACTACTAAAAACTTAGTAACAGTCAAAACAATGCCCCCTGGACTTTATGGTATACACATATCTTCCGTTGTTATCTAAGTAACACTATTTTTTTTTTGTATTTAGTGTCTTAAGCTGAAAGGTGAATACATTGTTTTACGTCGTAAACAGGAACAAGAAGTTCTAATATTTTTCATTGTTACTTAGAAACGACCGATCGATAAGTCTCGACGTTTATTTTACAAAGGCAATAAAAAGCTGGGTAGTTGGTTGCGTGAACCACTGCTGCTGGGGCGCCCTTGACAGAGGGGCACCTGAAGCATCACGCCTGTTAAAGACGTGAAGGCAGCATTCCATAGTGAGAAATTTTCCCCATCTTCCTAGACTAGTGTTATCAGGATGCGTAGCGCTACTTTACTGGTTCTGGTATCGGTCCTGCCGAGCCTGTGTCTGGCGGACCTGGCCAACGCTCCCATCACCACCGACTGGATCCCCAAGGTCAGCCGTAAGATGGTGAAGTTTGCCGAGTCCCAGACGGGCGCGCTTCAGCTGGTCAAGGCGTACGACGAGAAACTCAACTTCACCGAGATTCAGGTATGTACTTCTTTAATATTCTCACTTGGAATGAGCAATAATGGTGATTAACACGTTATTTAACTGGTGATTTGTATGATACTGTTGGTGCATATACGCCTTTACATCTTGGAATGTGGCATTGTACATGTGCTCTATGCCTATAGCAAAGGCAAAGAACAGTAAGTAAATTTCAAATCCGAGAGATCCCGATTGTACATTTTAGCAACTAATAATCCATTTTGACCATGGTGGTAACCCAAGTCATAAGCAAGATGTGCGATGCTTCGCAACAAAGGTGTTGAAATAAAATAACTGCATTGTATCTAAAAATAATGGATTGTTACAGATAAGTAATTAAGTATCCGTTGTTTTAGGTAAGGCATATGGTAGATGTAGTGACTGGGATTAACCAATGATTAACTACATCTGTGCAAAAACTTATTACAATCCATTAAGCAGTAGCAGTTATTAATAGTACAAAAATATTGCAAAATCCGTCGGTACAGTCTTTCCGCGCCTGGCGTCATGGACGAGATCACAATAACTTATCTTAACTTGCGTCTGTTTGTGTTTCCGCTTAACCGCTTGCAGAGTAGCCTGTTTGTATGTTGGTTTTCTCGTGGGCTGGATAACTGGAAAATTAAGTATTCAATGGTTTTTGGTTGGTGTAACTGTAACCGAAGAAAGACTATAACTCTTTGCCTTCTGTCGTTTTTTAGTTGTTGTCCCGAGTTCTTGAATGACCCGAGTGTCATAAAAGAATACAATGTCAAAGAAGAATGTATAAATACCGAGCACATCTACCTTTTTGCAACAATTGTCTTGAAATACGGTCTTTCTCGTCCTCATTTTTCAATATTTTTTTGACACGTGTACAGTTGGCCATGGCTTCGTGTTTAAATGTTTACATACTGACGCTTGCACTGTACCAAACATCCTTATAAGGTCGTGACCAGTGCTGGCCCTATAACATACACAATAACGGCACTGTAGGAAGGAATTAACCCTGTAAGATGCAGATTATAAATGCGCAAACATGGAGGTGCAATCTATAATAGCATTCTCCGTGTCTTCATTTTCAAACCTGACTTCTGGATAACGCAGGGAAGTTCAGGCCGACCAGTGATTTTTTAAATTGTAGTAGTCCAAGGATTTCTAAGAAGAAATGGTGGTCGTCCAATATAGTGATATGACTGAGCTATGGGACCTTGGTAGTCCAGTTATTTGATATCGACTATTAAAATGTAAATAGGTCTGTAACCTAAACCACAATTTTATTGAGCACGTAGTTATTTTTCAAATGATTTTAACCAACACAAGGGTAATAAGAGTACTTGTAAAATTTAAAAATTTTACAAGTAGTCTTATTACCCTTGTGTTGGTTCTCCTCGTATGTTGGCGACTAACTGTAACGACGTTTCTACTGGCTACTCTCAGGCGCTCCTTTAGCCAATGGCCCAAGTATATATATATAGTATTTTAATGGGCGTGTTTGATGTGTACATGTAAAGAAGCTGGGTAAGACTAGTATAGTCTGTCGTCTTTGACGACATTGCGTCACACAGCAGTGGTACCTTGTGCCGCTGGAGAAAAGCTATAAAAGAACGCCCCCATGCGCAAGAGGCAAATATTAACCAGTGGATTTGATAAACGCACCCTTCAGCATTTTACACCACGGAAATAAAAGAAGACACTAATTGTACTTATCGATATTGATTTTGTAGATCGACGGTGAAACGCAGCTGCATCTGCTGACCCAGGCAGCAGGAGACCGGCTGAAGAAGTGCCGGGAGATCCTGCACAGGAACAAGGCTGAGATAGAAGCCTCTCATGCACAGGGCCCGGCAGGGGGCGCTTCTGCCTCGGACTGCTGCGACAACCTCGGCCAGCTGGAGTACGCCCCGAGGTTCCTGCAGCAGATTGTCAACGACAGCTGCGCCACTTTTACTGCAGGTAGTTTTTTTTTTACTTTTATGTTTTATATTTGCTTTAATGAATCAAATACAATGAGTTACTGATTACATTACGTAATTACTCGATTTATTTATTTTAATTGGCATATAGCCTCACAGTGTAAATGTAAAAAAAATTGGAAATATGAACCTCATTCAGGTAACGGTGAATGCAGAGTCCGGCCAAATGTCTACGACACCATGAAGGCCAACATACATGAGATGTCCGGGGTGACCTGGCAGTATTATGGCGCCAAAGAGGGCGAGTATCACCAGTTCCCCAAGAATGACAGGTCATGTGAAGGCAACGACCACAGGTTTAGGTAAGGAAGTTCAGATTTACATTAAATATGATTTATTTAATGTTACAATAATTGTTATGGTGTTCAATGGATCATTTCCAATTTAAGGACATGGGAAGGGGTTACCTTTTGTCCAAATTTTGCCTTAGGGTTTTTTGTTTGTTTGTTTACTTTTAACTTTCATGCCACAGAAACTGGTACGTCGGTGCCGCCTCACCTAAGAAGAAGAACGTGGTGATCGTGATGGACGTGAGTGGGTCCATGAGGGAGCCTGTAAGAGCACCAGAGGAGATGAAGAGGATCAACCTGGCCAAGCAGGCAGCTCTGACGGTACTGGACACTCTCACACCTAGAGACTGGGTGAGTTCAATGACATGCCAATACCTGTTAAACAGCATGTCAGAATAGCTTACGTTAGAAAACATTACAGACAGTCTTTACCATAAGTACTTCCTGTTTCTTACTAGGGTGGAGTTGTATCGTTCAGCGCACGGGCAGAGGCACCAGAAGGTTGTCTAGGCGACAGTCTGGGAGAAGCAAACCCAACTAACATCGGGATCATGCGGGACTTCATCAACCAACGTGTCCCTGAGAGTGAGTAACGATGATATTTTAGTTTGTGTACAAAGTTTAAAGAATCACCACAATCAAACTACAAAAAGCATAGATTATTTTAGTCGTCAATAAATCTGTGTGATTATCAAAGATGCGAGTTTTAGCTCGTTTATTATCGACAAAATTGGACTTTGTACATTAGTTATCCATGGGGTCTTGTGTCGCAGCGGTAGCGCGTTCGGCTCAGGGCCAAGAGGTCCGGCTTCGATCCCCACCCATATCACCGATCTTGTGCCCTTGGGAAAGGCACTTTACACGACTTTCATCACTTCACTCAGGTGTAAATGAGTACCTAGCTTCGGTTAGGGACGTCCCTCGGATAGGACGTAAAATGGAGGTCCCGTGTTTGGGGAGAGCCACACCTCGAGCACATAAAAGAACCCACCACACATTAAAAAAAAAGAGTAGGGGCGTGCCCCGGTGTGCGGGGATTACTAGCTGGGAGTTGGTGATTCACTGCAAATCACCCGGATGGAGGCTCAACGAACCCCCGTCTCGTATTAGCCACATGGTGATATACATCATCCCCCTGACGTAGACCTGGCAAAGAAAGGGTATGTCACCCCGTAAGGGGCGGTATAACCCCGTCTGAGCTGTATAATTCTGCTAGTCGACTACCTACCTACATTAAACAATACATTAAACTGGATATAATTTCTTATCTATCTAATGATTTTTGTGTCTTTTCTAGCCATTACTATGTACTCTGAAGGATTCCGAAAAGCCTTTGACATGTTCTTTGAGGCTAAAAACAAGAAACCGGTAAGCACCCATTTTTTAAAACCTATTACAAAGCTATATTTAAATAACCTACGTTGGGAAGAATTTTAAGTTTCTGAATCGTGTAGAAAAACCAATAAACTCTCAATGTTACATAATAACCTAACCTGATCGTTTACGTTTGTTCCAATCCATTTAAATCTAAAAGGAACAGTTTGAAGACTGCTACAACATCATCATCTTCCTGACCGACGGACTACCAACAGACACCTACTTCTCACTGGATGTCATCGCAGAGGGCCAGAGTCTTATGGTAAGGCAGTATTTTACCACCTTGAAAAGTGATCATATACGTGATTGTAAGTACTAGTACTATTGTAAGTAAAGGCATAGCATGGTATAGTGTGACGGTTAAATTGTTCTGCGACTTTGCTCTGCCTTTGAGAATGCAAAAGCTTTTAACTGTAGATATTACAAACAGGATCTTTCTGTACACGTCTTTACCTACCGACTGGTTGCTAATCTCCAATGGGCTAATAGTATCTGGTACAACGATGCCTTCAAACCATGGCGTAATGAGTAAAGTTATATATGTAGCAATTGTGTTTTTTAAGTGCATCCGTTTTGCGAATTTGCTCTGTCTTAAGCAAACAAAACCAAACGTTTAATTAACTTAAGTTGTTATTCCACGCAGAATCGTTCCGTGCACATATTTACCTACGGGCTGGGCGCTAATCTCCAATGGGTCAGTAGCGGCTGGGCCAACGACCCAAGCAACCCATGGGTGAAGTTACCGGCTTTACAGTTCCTGGCTACCATCGCAGACCAGAACAATCAGCAGATCCCGGGAGCTGTGGAGTGGACGGTAACAGGCTTCTTTGTATAGGAACGTGCATGTTTTAATATTAGCAAGGAATTTTGAATATATATAAAATATATAGAGCATACAACACGGTGTATTCTCTATTGCCCGAAGTGTCGGCCCGACCGCGAGTCGGATCGCCCGACGGCCGAAGGCTCGCGGTCGGGCCGAGACCGAGGGCGATGCGGAATACACCGTGTTGTATGCTATTTATATCATACCCACCTTAGAAAACACGTCTTTCAAGTCGAAATGAGCGAAAATTTGGTGTCCCTGAACCAAAAAACTGCAGCAACATCAATTCCAACGTCCGAATCCTGTATTCGAATATTCGAAAGCGGCGCACACGGTTGGGGCGAAGCGCGTTAGAATCGTTCGAAACGTTCTATGGAAGTCGTTGTATACGTTGTATACGGGTGGATACAACACGGCCAGGAGCACTGTATCGCTATATATATATATATATATATATATATACATAAACTGCATAATGAATGTGTGCGTGCGTGTGCATCCATGTGGGTGTCTCTGTGTGGGTGGGTGGGTGCCTGTGTGTTTGTGTTAAACGTTTTATTTGTGTGTATTTTCGTATCACAGAACCGATACTGCACCCAACAAAACTACGGACCGTGCTTCAGCGCAAACAGGGATCCCCAGGGCGTGGGGCCATGGGGCAGGACAGAGTACATAGGTAGGTGTAAGGATTGTGTGTAACAGTATATCTTACTTCTCGGTAAATAGTCAATGTAAATCACCTCCACGTAGAAGTCAGTAGACCGCAGATCACACTGCTTATTCATTAAAATATACAAATAGGGTACGTTCTCAATGGAGAGTAATGCTGATATCTACGCTTTTAGTTACTTGGACAGTCATTTAAGAATGGTTTATTTGAATGACTAAGTTTCCCTTCGCCATCATCCACAGACGACAACGAGGGTGACAAGTTGAAGACCGTCATGGGTAGCTACTACGATTTCTTCCCGTTCTCATCCGACCTTGAGCCCACCTACTCTGTACCAACTAACGACGAGCATCTTGGTATGTTGAAGTACACCCCCACACAGCACACACTAACAAACAAACAAACAAACAAACACACACACACACACTCACACACACACACACACACACACACACACACACACACACATACATGTGACGTTTGTGATCACAAATGACTTATTTCAAGCTTTTATGCCTTCAAAATATACAAGTTCTAAATGTTGGTAATCATATTGATAAAAAATATATGATGCATTGTGGCCTAGGTCATAGTTCAAGATTGCTTCACATATGTTTGTTGTACAGAGGGATATATTTTTAGTGGCTTTCTCAACAATGAATGTTTAAACTTCCTGTTCTGTTGTAGGAGTTGTTTACTATTGAAGTGATCTAGAACCCTGACCGCAACCAAAGTGTGTCACGTGGACGTTCGCACGTGGAACTGTTAGATGGTTTACCAGTAGCACATCCCCACCATCTGCCAGTACCGCGATAACGGGCCCGTTTAATGATTGAATTCCCCTTTACCGTGTGCTGTAAATGTTATCCAGGTCTGGTGATCAACGCTGCCCTCCCCACCATCGACACCACTGACACGTTCTTCGGAGTCACAGCTGTGGACATCTCCATGGAGGTCGTGTTTCATGAGATCGCCAGCTTCGACATCGGTCTATACTCCTACGCCTTCCTGGTGGACAGAGAAGGTGAGTAACAGTTCGCTCGATCAAATTGCTATAAATGTGAAGTTGAGTAGCATCTCCCACGGTTAAAGTGCTGTAAAAGTCTGAATGTAGTCATACACCAGATAGCCTGCGTTACACAACATCTCGCGGATAGCGGCTGGATGGGCCTTTACCATGAGACCTTTTCTGGGTATTCAAATCAAAGTTGCGAGAGTCATTGTCATTCCTAGAACTACCAATAGGAACTTAGGATTGTTTATAACCATGAAAATTAGTCAAATGGGCGCACAGCATACTATGTCATTATAGAAACCAGTTATAACAACATCAAACACTATTGTATTACAGTTTTCAGTCTGGCAGTAATTGCTTCATATATTGTATGCATAAATTAAAAAGTTAAAATGTTGTTAATTCTCCTAACGTAGATCTGTTGGTCATCAAGCCTCATCACTATGTGCTGACATGGACCGTTATTGTTTTCTTTGTCCCATGTTTATATATGCATATGACTGAATACAAGATTAATGTGATCATCATTACGATACGTTATTTGATATGCTTGATTGTCAAATAGAAAGGAGTGTACTTATAAATCAATCTCTACCACTATAGTCCAGTACGACAACATTTAGAACAGGTTAAAAACAGGTGATAAACTTGGGGTAACTATATATCATACCTCCACAGACGGCCGAGTCCTCATCCACAAAAACCTGCCCAAACCCATGGAGTGGAGGTCACAGCCGACGTTCCTCGGCCTGGAAGCCATGGAGTCAGCTCTCAGGTCACAAGAGATCAACAAGATTCTGAACGGAGACACAGGAGACTACTGGACGGACGTAAGAACATGTTTATTGACTTGAAAATTTGCATGTCAATAATAACAGGATTTTTTTTTCGAAGAAATCTTCCATATCTTACTTCACTGCCCACTATTCAACTACTCGAACGGACGTCGATAGCTGTAACATAATTAATTGAAGAGATAAAAAAGAAATTTAAGATTTATTCATTGCAGAAATGGACAGGAAATACTGATTTATTAAACTAAACAAATATGAAATTCAAGAAACACTATCTGCCAGTCGAAAAAAAATGAGTGCACCAATGACGTATTTGCCGATTGCAACTCATGTATTCGTGGTAACATTGCATTATGTTTTTGACACAGGACGTAAAAGTCCCGATTGCCCGTGGGAATGCCCAGTTTGACGGAGCCGTGACCATAGAGAAAGCTGCCACCTTCTACTACGAACCCATTCCTGACACCAAGTACAGCGTGGTGCTCTGTTTGTTTGAAGATGACGAGACCATTGCCATTCCCACTCAGGTGAGTTTAAACTTTTTTATATTTCAGCCATACCATAGGTATGGATGAAAATGTCTTGTTTTCCCTCGTGTTTCTTCTCCTCCTCCTCCTCCTGTCATTTCTTTAAATGGATTCAACTCTGTCATTTTTCAGCCAAATGACCTGAAATTTGGCATGATGGTAGAGTGACTAAATACCCCCAGACGTTTTTTTTCATTTTTTTTGATACAAGCTTTAAAAATATGTTTTATTTGTGTTTTTTTGTTGTTCATTTTCAGGCAATAAATGTACATTTTGGGATCTGGAGCCCTGGTACTACATCCGAATGACGCGAAATTTAGTATGGGGATACCTTGGACACATGCCCACAGAAAGTCATTCACGCTTTTGACATAAACCATTTTGAAATTGTGTAAAATAGGGCTTTTTCGCTATTTTTGGACAAAAAATGTACATTTTTGGCTCCTGTGCCCACACTGGTAAAATTTGGGCCAAAATGTCCCCACCTGCTTTAGAACCCGAAACGCGTTCGATCGGACGTAATTCAAACCGAACGGTGTTCGATCAGGGGTTATTCGCGGTCATTTGCGGTAAACCTGGGTTTTCAGGCCCCTTTTTACATGGGTACCTCCTTACAGGAAAAAAATCACCTTATTACAAATATAAACCGTTTTTTGGACAGTACATCTATGCCATCATTTTGTAGTGGACATGTAACATGTAGCGAAGCTACTGCCGTTATAGTGGGTGACCTTGAATATTGCAATAGTTGTTTACGGCGGTAACAAATACCCCGTCCCCATATCCGTGCCGCATGACATGCGTGCAAACATCGTTAAGGATCTCAAGAAAGAAACGTCCAACTTACCTCGTTGACGGCTCAAAATGACCGTAACGGTTTTCCCCAGATTCCTGTTTTAGGGATTTTTGAAACATGTCCTTGATTTTGAATTATGGGTGATTCAGTGCGAAAAATGTCAAAAAATGCCATTTTTTCACCTATTTGTCCACAAAAACTACACTTAAAATCAGAAATTTAAAAATCCCTAAAACACGATTTTGGGTCTTATTCCTAGTCTTCGGAAAAAGTGAAAATCCGGAATTTTCGGTAATATATGTACCCAAGCCTTAACGATGTTTGGCTAAAAATGTGGCGCTCGGAAATCCTTAGAATAATCGCATTTCCGAGCAAAGTTTATAAAAATAAGCCATTCAACGTAAAAAGTTATCATTATAAGCAGGTTATGACGATAATTTTACTTAATTTTCATGAAATCTTCCCTTTCATACTATTTGTTTATTTTCAAATGTTTTACGGTTAGCTGAAATATTGCGTCTTGTAACCCGATACTTTTTCGAACGTGCCTAGCAACGGGAAAGAATACCCTAGCAACAGACCACCGTGGCCCTATTATTAAAACCAAATGACTTGAAATTTGGCATGGGGGATCCTTGGACACATGCTCACAGAACATCATTTACGCTTTTGACATACACCACTTTGAAATTATGTAAAATAGGGCTTTTTGGCTATTTTTGAACAAAAAAAATGTACATTTTAGGCTCCTGTGTCCGAATAATAGAACCAAATGATCTGAAATTTGGTATGAAGGTGCCTTGGGCACATGCCCACAGACCATAAATCACACTTTTATCATATGCTACTTTGAAATTATAAAAATGGGACTTTTTTGTTATTTTCAGACAAAAAATGCACATTTTTGGCTCCTGTGTCCTGATAGTAAAACCAAATGACCTGGAATTTGGTATGGGGGATCATTGGGCACACGCTCAAAGAACGTCATTCACACTGTTGGCATGCACCACTTAAAATTGTGTAAAATGGGACCTTTTTGCTATTTCGAGATGAAAGATGTATATTTTTGGCTCCTGTGCCCTGGTATTAAATCTGAATGACCAGAAATTTGGTATACGGATACCATGGACATATGCCCACAGAACATCAATCAAATGTTTGACATATACCGCTTGAAAATTGTGTAAAATAGGGCTTTTTGCTTTTTTCAGACAAAAAAATGTACATTTTTGGCTCTTATGACCTGATATTAAAACCAAATAACCTGATATTTGGTACGGGGGATCCTTGGACACATGCAAACAGAATGCTATTCACCTTGCTGGCATACACAGCTCTCAAATTGTGTAAAATGGTACTTAAACATGGGAAGGAAATGGCTGAAATATGCTGTATTTGCTCCGGAGCAAATGTTGGCCTTTCTAGTTTAACATAGAATCTGTTCTGTTTTTTTACGATTGGGAATTTTGTCATGTAGTTCGTGTTAGCTAGAATGTGTATATCTAAGATGTTTACAGACAGCATTGAAGCTCCGGGTGAAGATGATGTTGGAATCAGGTTTCATCTGGTTATTAAAGCATCGGGTAATTATAGGGTTTCTTTTTATTCAAGTCAGAAGCTATAAAGAAGGTGTATGATCGAAACCTGAGCAGGTGAAAGTCTATACCGGTTGTGTAAAAACAAACCATATTACCCAACAACATACGTGTTTCAAGAATACATGAAAGCAAGTTTAGGTGACATATGATACATGGCAGCTGCATCAGAGGATATCATTCCACCATACATATATTTCATAACTGTTTTTTTTTTATAATAATGCGCCACGAGGAAATGGTGGGTTTGGTTGTCCTTTGGTCACCAGAGGAACAGCGTAGACGTGGTCGCCCTTCTCTAACTCTGAAGAAGGTTATCGTAGAGGACACAGGTCTAGAGGGTGTTGAACTGTCCTCGGTCATGCGAGACAGGAACTTGTGGAGACATTTGATAGCGTCACCTTAATAGGATTGAATTTGTATAATTAACGTTTATTTTCTTGCAACAGGTGGCACACGTAAACAACATGGGCGATCTGTACCACCGGCTGGACCTGCTGTACATGAACAACGCCACCGGCGACACACAGTTCTGTAAACTGTACGACGAGTACGCCACACCTGATGAGTCAACTGTCAAGGTACAGTTGTATTATGTGTAGTTTTATCATGCATTTTAGTAGTATACTAGTAGTATCCATTGTTTTATTAAATCACGTCACGATACTGTTTTTTATGTTTCAGTAGAAAAAATAGTCACCTTGGACGGTTCGCAAAATGGGATGCCATAAATGATCATCCCTCACGTAGTGCCATTATTAAGCAAATGACACAGAAAATATTTTGACAAGAAACCCTATTGCTCTATTGTATAAAGTATTTTTACATTACAACCGGTAAAAGAGACATAGTCTATTATTTTAAAAGGACTAAAACACCATGAAACATACAGTTATCTAATATATCTAGAGAAGACATATGCCGTATGTCAGGAGTTCTCCTCACACAACAAAGAAATCAGTGTCATACATCTTTTGAGAAAATATCATAGGGGACAATTGTTTTCTTTACAACCTGCAGTTCCCACCAGAAGCTTATATTGACCCTATCAACTACCTGAACACCTTGGAGACATTTCAAGACGTTGTCGATATCGAGCTCTTTATCAACGACTTCGCTGGGTTTGTGGCTAATCCAGGTATCACGATATAAGAATTGTATGAATTTTAGCTTTAGTGATTTTATTTAACTTGTCTTTATTGAAAGCGATGATCAGATTTGATTTTTTATGTCCTAACTTTTAAGTGGCCTGTTCGTTTTTTTACTATAAGACCAACAATATCAACGAAACACGTTATTGCTTGTTATGTCCAGGACTGCTAGATGGAGTCCAAACTGACGTGATCCTGTCGGCTGAGATCGAGCAGTACTGGAGGGAACACGATCAGGAATCTCTATGGAGGTAAAGGAGTAATGATAGCAGGTTATTGATTGCACCATATGCCTTAGGCCATGTTGATTTGATTATATGGATGACATCCGCGCGCGCATCAATTTTCGTTCGTTTCCAAAAAAAAAAAAGTTTTCGACCATACTGGAAATCGTACAAATCAGCTGCAAAATGAGCAAATATAACTTAAGTTATGCCGTAAATAGAAAAAAAAATATTGGAAAACTATACTAATATCGTAGAATACTAAAATCAATTCCAAAGGAAGAAGAAAATGTGAAGAAATGAAAATGAAGAGTCTATTATTCGCCATACCATAATCTGTGTGTTTAGCCATTTGTTCAACCTTCATGACCACGTAGATTTCATAATGAAGGCAACTTTTTTTTTTTGCCAAACTTTTTTTTTATTCGCACGCTCGCATCAGTTTTGGGGTACCCAGAGGATGTCATCCATATAATCAAATCAACATGGCCTTATGTAACCAAAGATATATTTGCCATAGGTAGGGGCATGAACCCTTTATTGATGTTTTTACCACATAACCATGCCAGTGCTCTTCTACGGATTTGAACCATCTGCCTTTCTGTTGCACCTTTTTCTGACAGATACTATGGCACAGAGAACGGAGTGTTCAGGATTTTCCCCGGTGTCATCACGGACAAGCGCTACGATCCAACCCGGCAGTCATGGTAAGCTATATTTACATCTTTTATTTTTGTCAAGCTAGAATGCGTCTAGTTGAGACTTCGAAACAAAGGAGTATGTTTTCTTTCGTGCTGCCTTAAATATGCATGGTGGAACAGTTGAAAAACTGGTGGCAGGTTAGTCTTGTGGTTAGGGTTGTTAACTCAGAATCTGAGCCAGAATGCATCTGCTTGGGACTTAGAAAGTACACGCATTATGTTTTTTCTTTCGCGCTGTCTTAGATATGTCTGAACAATAAAAATGCTTTGTATCAACTGACATGTATCTCTTTAAATACTTTCGAAGGCTCAAGCGTTCTCCTGCTTATTAATAGGTACAAGCGTGCCCTGAGCAGACCCGAAGACTACACCTTCTCGCGCCCAGTTCCCAGTCCCTTCGGCAGTGGCAACATGGTCACCATCAGCAGAGTCATCTTCCACACCAAGTAAGAACCCATCATTCACCTTCATCATTCTCTTTCCCATCAATAGAATATGACCATTCTCGATATACATTCTAAACTGTCATTTATGTTCAGGTATGTAAGAAAACAATGCTTTAATTTTATCTTCAGAACGGAAGAGAGGTTGGGAGTTATCGCGGCTGATATCACGGAGAAGTACTTCTACTCCATGCTGTACTCGGAGGTTAGCAACAACGTCACTGGATTTGTTCACTTTCAGCTGATATAACAACATTTAGACACTATAAAAAGAACGTCAAAAGGTCAAGACAGGAAATGGAGTGAACCTAAGAGTTGACAGCACGTGGAGAAGATTAACAGGCAAAATTGTGGGAGGTCAAAAGTCAGACACGGGAAATAGGGTAAATTTGGAGGTATCAAACATCCCAAATATACTTGCTAGTCCCCTTATTCCATTTAATATTTGATGAGATTTTCTTTTTTTATATCTTTGTAGATTCCTGAATGCCTGTCTGATGAGTATGACTGTTTCCTGTTAGACGACAGTGGGTAAGTGATATCATATTATTTCCGACCTATGATCTAAAGGAACTATATTACAGTGACCTAATATATTTTTGAGATTCGGTATGTTTTACATTGAATTTCTAAGATTACAGGCACAACGTTAATTTCTGAAAAGTTCTTATAAATGATTATTTTTGCAACAACACAAACTTTTATCTAACTGGCATATCTCGTCATACATAGATATTTCATGGAGTCGTTGGACAACACGACTATCTACTATCTGTCAACGTTCACCAACAACACCCAGAACATGGAGCACGATCATCTGACTCACAGGTTCCCATGGCTCGCCAAGTACCTCACCGTGAGGGGGGAATATCTCAAGGTGAGAAAAATCAGAATAGGCTAGGTATGCAAAGCAACAGATTCTAAATTTTGTTGCAAGGGAATGGCATGTACCAAAACATTGCCATGATCCATTACCTATATGTTTGGTCGCCGTTATAATCATTATTATCTTTTTAATCATTTTCATCACCATCATCATAATCATCCTCATCCTTGCTATCACAAACAAAGCGATCCCAGTATTAGTACATATTCATATGTACTAATACTTACCTAATATGTACTAATACTACTAATAATTTATATGTACTAAAACTTATGTGACAACCTATGTATTACCAGTATTCAAAACTATCCATTAAGGTTCAATAACATGAAAATAATATTAAATCATTCTTACCCTTACAGAGAGAATGGTGCAACAACTATGCTACCCAGAATTCCCAGTTGTTTTACGACACGTCCAATTTCTTCGGCCTGGAGGTGACCACCGGCCCGCCGTGTTACCAGTTCGCCCTGCACCCCATCAACGCCACCAACACGTTCATTCTGACCCTGCACAACCGACACACCTACAACTGTGATGACCGTGCCATCACAGTCGGCGGCAACCAGGTTTGGGACAACAGTCAGGTTGTACAGCTTTGCTTGCTCCGCGTGTTTGGGGAGGAACTGGTCTCATGCAGAGGTTCTCACCTTAGTCTGCACCACCTGGTCTCATCAATAGATAGTGTGTGCACCATTGAACACTTTCTCACGTAACGGCACCTTTTGTACGAAATCATATCACCAGCACCTCAATATTTAAATGCACCACTGACTGCAATGATACTGATTACAGAATAACAGATAACTGATGTCTTGGAATATGTGTGGAATATACAAACCTGGGTACTTAACGCCTGCCAAAAACTGCAGCGTAGGTAGATCCCGGCTTTTCCAGTAGGCTTCAGTAGTTTCCCAGTGCGCCAGTAGATCTGCCTTCTCGCTGTTTAAGTCCATGAAGTTCATGACGAAACCTTTGCAGTGCCCAGAGTTCTACATTCCTGTGGTGTCCTCTGCATGGTCGAGTCCTTTCTGTAGATAGTAATGATAATGTAGAAATGTGTTAACTTTAGACAGCAGCAACTTTTTATGTAGTCTTGCAGCGTTTCTATTTTTGCATGCGGTAGCGTGTTGATGTGACATTTCGTGGATGAAGACCTAAATTGAAAAACTGGATTTGATGACACGAAGACCCGTTGGATACCGGTAGGGCTGTAACTGTTGGGTATACATGTTTTGCACCAGGACTTTGTATAAAGGAAATGCCTTTCCAGGAATGTGATTTTAAAGATACCATTAAGAAGATGCGTCCTCTGCATGGTCTAGTCCTTTCCTTAGTAGATCACTTTAGGTTCCTATTTGAACATGTAGACATGTGCTCTCCAAGACAACAGGTTAGCTCTATTAGCTTTCAGTCATATGTAAAAGCGATTTTCCTTTGTCAGCCAGGGCAACCACAAAAAAAATCAACTTAGGTTGGGCAGATAATTTTTTTTGCCAGTTTTGGTATGTTTTTTAGGCGTTGACCGATAGCTAACATTTCTGTTATCTTCTTGAAGAATTGTTCCTGCAATGATATTTGCCAGACATGCAGTACAGAAGAACTGCAAGTTTGTCAGGTAAATCCCATCTTACTATAGTAAAACATCCGTGCATTACAAATATGAAAGAGTAAACGTACAGCTCATCAATTATTGTAGATAATTTAGTCAAATCAACAAAAAAGTTAAATGTGCTGTTAACCTCCTGACGTGATAAGGACATTCAATTTAGCAAGACAATTTAGTATCACACGTATCCGGTCACATATAACTACGCATCAACTACAGAATTATCCTCATCTATATTTGAAAATAATTTAACAGCCATTTTAAATTGTTACTTTTATTCAGTGCCCCTGTATTTGCGACTGGAACTACCAGTCCTGCACCAATGAAATTCTTCGTCTTCTGTCCGACATCCCTTGTCCTCGTGAGTACATTCAGAAATAACAACCTCCTTATTAATAACAACATTATAATAACTTCTTATTATAACTACCATAACAACTTTTTTATTAAGAACGACTTTCTTATGAAGTGCAAATGTTATGCTAACTGAGACCTGAAAACATATAGTAATAACTCGTAGTCGTATCTATGCTGATGCTTTGCATCCTTGCTTGCAGGCAGTATGACAAGAAGTCAACCTTTTGACCTCTTGTCATACTGCCTGTTCTCCTTTCCTCCACCCACGTGCTGTCAATCCACTTAGTCCAGACAAGCAGACACTCTAACTGCTTAATCTCCTACAGTGCCCCAAGCAATACATACGTGCCCGAAATGATAACCTGTTACTACTTCTAGCCCCTCCCGAGGACCTAACCGCCCGAGAACCTGGGCCAACTTACCCACCTGGTCCTGAGCTGGATGACTGTGAGGAGAAATGCAGCGCACAGTAAGTCATTATTTGGTTCATGTAGTCAACGAATCTGACGATAACGCTCTGCCAGAGACTACCATTCTTCAATAGGACTTCTCAGCCATTGCCAAAGCTGTATGGCTGTTATATCAATCGGGATTTTACAATGTACCATATGGTCAATATTGACTGAAGGAAGAGAAGGGAGAGAGAGAGAGAGAGTGTTGTGTGTTTCAACATTACATACAACTACATGCAGCTGATGATCAAAACAGAATGTACGGCTATTTTCGAAATAGCGTTCTATTTTTAATAATAACTACTAGTACTTGAAGACGCCTGCCTATGTAAGGCCTAAAGGGAAGGATTGATAACTCCACGTGTCTTTGACGAAGATACCTATCCTGTTTACATAAATTATACAAGTTACCAAAATGTATTTTACCGTTTGTTTAATCTGTAATATAGATAAACACAGTTTCACCATCCCAAACCTCCCATATGTATCGTATTTTGTCCTTTACAGATCCGACAACATCACCTGTAAGGCTCTGTCCCACTGTGTCTGGTGTGAGGAGATAGCCTTTCCCCTTTGTGCCGAAAACTGCCTGAGCACTACCCCTGCTCCTACCACTACCCCTGCCCATACCCCTCCCCCTACCACTACCCCTACACCTAACACTACCCCTGTCCCTACCCCTGCCCCTACCACTACCCCTGCCCCTGACCTGCCCTCTGCAACAACCACAATGCCGATGACAAGCACTCTCAAGCCTATCGGTGGGTTCTATGTTGTGATATTCGACGTCCTGAATAAACAAATGGTCCTTTTTCACACCAGCAAATCAGATCGTAAGGTCGTCAACAACTCTACCTACATACTAATGAATACAAGTGAACATAATTGAGTAACGTTATAGGGATAACTCAGCATTTAACGTAATGTCGTAGTACACTACTAGCTCTAATGTCTAAATATTCTGTGATGTGCATATATTTGCTTGTTTTTACAGTATGGTATAACGATAAACTTTAGTTATTATCTCGTGAATATTTGCATTGAGTTACCACTTTGCTTCAAATGAGGAAAATGTTTTAAGTACATTAAATTTGTACAAAATTCATGTAAGTGATTATGGGTTCACCAGAACCCATATTATTTTTACTCATGTTCCTTATTCTTCTCCTTCTCCTTCTCCTGCCATTTCTTTAAATGGATTCAATTTCTTAAGTTTGGGGCCAAATGACCTGAAATTTGGCATGAAGGTAGAGTGACCTGAGTACACGTGCATCGGAATGGAATATTTTGTCAATAAAGTCAAAATTTAATTTTTTTCTGTTTTGCCCATTTTTTTGGTTTTTTTTGTTGTATCATTTAAGCGTTTTTATTCAATACTGATTGCTAAGGACTGTCAATAAATTAAAATTTTAACCCTTTTATGGCTTGACCCACAATAGTGGTGTGGTAAAGAAGTATTGTTTTTACTCATGTTTTTGTTCTTCTCCACCTCCCCCTTGTCCTGCCATTTCTGTAAATGGATTCAATTTCTTCATTTTTGGGGCCAAATGACCCGAAATTTGGTATGAAGGTAAAGTGGACCAATACCCTTTTTCTTGATAGAGGGGTTTAGAATTGTTTTATTTGAGCTTTTTGGCTGTTTACATAGGAAATGTACTGTGGCAATGTGTGTTACCATATATGGTGTGGGTTACCTTATTTGGTGTGGGTTACCATATTTGGACGTGGAGACCAGCAGCCTGGTATTTGCGGGTGTGGTTGCTGATTGGCTGTTGAGTTAATGGGATTATATGCACCTGGTGTCACATACTAATTATAGAAACAAGTATTGGCAAGGAAGAAAAGGAGTGCATTGGGTTGTAAATCAGTGGAAATATGTCACATAACCTTAATGTTTTTATATACATTACTATTTTTTGTTGTTGTTGTGTGTGTGTGTGTGTTCACAGCAGTGAAACTAAACTTATTAGCTGCAGATATTTGTGTGGTCAGACAGACTAGGTAAGGTCATTGACCTTTTGTTGGCATTGTTTCCTATACTTATTTTTGGTACGGGGGATCTGGTGAACCCATTTGCTGCATTTGCTCCCGAGCTCCCAGACATACAAGTTTATGTCAAGAAAACATGCTTTTGTAGAAGTCGTAATGCTGTCCTCAATCGTTTCTTTTGTTACCTTATTACACTGCAGTTTGGCAGTCCGACAAGTGTTATTGGTTCTCCAACGACAGCCTGTCCAATCAGGAGGCCTACAGTGCCTGCGTCAGCATGGGTGGCCACCTTGCGGACATCCAGGAAACTGCACAGCAGCAGCTGCTTGCAAGCTACCTGGACCCCGGTTGGGATGCGTCGGTTTGGACCGCCAACAAGATATCGCTATCTTCCTGTGTTCTCGGGCATGGCTCTACCTTGTCTGGTACCATCACTTCGTGCTTATATAATTGAAGATACAAAACAGTGATAGCGAGGCAGTATTTGAGTTTTCTTTTATACACAGCCGGTAATGTCTTTCACCTTCTTAAGTTACTTTGTATAAAGAAAACTGTAATATCCTATGTTGTACCAACCTGATGAAATTATTTTGGAATGATAGTGAAAGTGTAGCATGAAATAGTGAAGAATGTCAGAATCATGTAATATATAAAAGGTATGTCTACACTGAGTCTAATTCTTGGTGCACAACTTCATTTAAGGCCACGGCAAGTACAATTCTTATGGATGACATCAGCGCGCGCATTGATTTTCGCCTGGTTTTGAAAAAAAAAGATTTTTTTTTGCCTTCTGACGATGGTCAACATGCCGAAAATGGGCAAATACAATGTACGTCGTAAATGTCTGCCGGTTCAGAGACCATCAGGGATGAAGCAAACTTGAGGCACAATTACTCTTGTTTGATAACAAGTGCTGACAGTCTAAGGTGTTCCATGACATATGAATACCCAGTGTAGTAGCTCCCATGATGGTACGACAAGCTTTTTTCTAAATTTTTTCTAGTTTCGAGATGTATACACATCTATAAGGATAGGTAATACTGTTATATGCAGGTATAAAAGACCCGTTGGTGGTGACATCTTGTTTTGTTGCCTCAATTCTTGTTTGACAAGGTTTATGACCTAAACTTTGAAAATGTAGGAATCTTGTTTTTTTGGCCTGCCTTGTTTTTTTCGCCCTATCGCATTAGATTCGGAGTCTGCGGAGGATGTCATCCATAAAATTTACTTGCTGTGGCTTAATTCTAATAATTTTTTTTAAAGCGACTTCTTCGTGGATGTACAATAACGGCTCCGACGACTTCGCCATTTGCGTGCTGCTGAACAGTGGCCATGGTTACAAGGGGACCTACCAGTGCTGCGACGAACAACACAACTACATTTGCGAGTCTCGTAAGTAGATATTACTCAATTTCACCCCATTATTAACACTTTTAAAGTGACCTTACATCATAATCATACATTCAGGTGAAATGTCATTTCCTAAAACGTCGCTTTGGGAAGCAAACAGTGCTAATCATGATTACAATAGCAAGATACTGAAATGTTTACTTTGTTTGCTTCTCAAATACATTTTTTTGCAAGCTGCCATGCCAGATTTCGAATCGGCTGACATGCTCACTGTGACGTCATCCCAGGTATAGTTAACGTTCAATCTAAGTACCTGTCGGTAAGAATTAAGAGCTGGAAGAATTATTCTTTTCATGGTTCGATATCCAAAACTTTGGAACGTTATATAACAGGCGACACTTTAAATCCGGAACAACACTTTAAATCCGGAACAACACTTTAAATTGCGCTCCGAAGCAGAATTCTGCAGAACTGACCTAGTCCACCGGGACCTACCAATGTTACCTAGTAGACGTAATTGTTATCATGTAGTATGTGATAATCTAGAATATTAAGTTTCCTTCTCACACTTATGATTATGTCTTAAACTACAAGAATCTGTTCCCTGGGAACAGCAATAAGGAAGTACTCCCCACTGTGGCTTCTCTAGCAGCTTGAATAGTGAATTGACCCCAATAACTACATAAACTCATAAACATCCCAGACTGTCTAGCCACCAAAAACAAAGGTAACGACTGATTAGCATAATACTGGTCAATATATTTTGAACAGATTCAAATATTTTTCTGTACTGGTTTTCAAAGTAACAATATCAAACCATGCAGAATGATCCAGATAATTGTAACTAAGTCACATAATGAAGAAATTGCCATCAACTACTTTCAGTTTCTGGAAAACCAACCTTGTGTTCAAATTTCCACTTTCTAAACAGCCCTTTGAAAAGTGTCTAACTGTAGATATCTGTATTTATCTTGTAACTTGAAAGTATCTTCCTCACAGCTGAATTATCTTTCATAGTAAGTGTGTCTAGGAATATGTCTTTTAATTGTGGTGTCTAAGAAAAAAAAGTACACATGTAGGATATGGAGCTCTAACAGAACTGTACAAGTAACTGGAAGCCAATGTCTGACACTACAGTGTACTAGGCAGGGCTTGGCAAGCCAGTGTTGTCATATATTATGGTATATATATATATATATATATATATATTTGTGTTTATACTTTGTACAATGTTCATTAAATAATACTACCATTGGTAAGTATAGCCAGGAAAAGTGTAATCTCAGTGTCTTTGGTATCATGAGCACTTAACTTAAAGTTGTTCAGTTTTGTCGAAGTATATTCAGCATCTACACCTACATGTTATTGTGTCTGTTCCATTTTGTACTTCTTCAGCCGTTAGGCCATGCCATCCGAACGTGTGTCAGCACGGAGGGTACTGCATCTCTTGTTTCGGACAGTCCAGCACCTTCTGCATCTGTCCTCAAGGGTATAGTGGACCCTTTTGTGAGATAGGTATGAACTATGAACAGTTTTATATTATAGTATTACACTTGTGTTCCTTATAGGATTATTTGATATTTTGAAAGTATAAGTTGAATGATACACTTTATTGAATGTGTGGGCCTCATGGGGGAGTAGCATCATGGGGGGAGGGGTCGGGGTAGCATCAGTGTGTGTGAAACGCCACCTCCTACCAGTGAGCGCTGAATATGGTATTGCCACTACCGGTTTGTTCTCATTCCAGATCATGAAGACTCTGCTTCTACTCAAGATCTATCTATCTATATCTATATATATATATATATATATATATATATATATAAGGAAGATGCAGTGGATTCCCGGCAGTTGACCTAAAAGAAAGTAGTCTTACACCAAAAGAGGGTTCAAGTCTTTACGTAGTTTTCTTGAGATCTATGGACTAATAGTTTTCTCTTGTGTGCATCATCCATGATGTTTTCCATCCTAAGAAAAAAATACACCACGTAAAGGTTCTTTTATGCCTCATTTCTTGTAGTCGATCTGTGCAATCCCAACCCCTGTCCGTTTGACTGGACCTGTTCCACCCAGGCTGGCGGGATCTACTGTGCAGGTAGGAGACCGTTTCCAATGCTCATAAAGACTACAAATGTAATCAGAGCAAATGCATAATGTTCATCATCTCATTGTGTACCCAAACAAACTGTTGCTCTGATAATTTTTACTCAAACACATTCATATATATGGTGACCAGCCTCTTAAATTCTCCCACTTGCTACATAATGTAAATCATTTTATTGCAATTTTCTAATTATCTAAATTCTACAACATTTTAATTATCTATTATGATTTATATTATGATTTCTAATTATCTAAATTATAGAACATTCTACAACGATCAAGTTTACTTTTTTTTTCATTTCAGTACCGACGGGAGTAAAGGCTACCCGTTCTGGCTTCTGCACGGCGACCTCTTGCGGCCCCGGTTTGATCTGCATCGACGATGGTCGGATGGGATACTCTTGCATCCGTGGCTGAACTGCCATTACTCATCGAACACCCACCCCCCCAAGCTTTTTGTCCCGAGTGACAAGCTTAAGCTTCCTGACTATAGTTCTTCAACAAACTAGAAACTGACATAGCTAGAAACACCGCAATTTCCCTGTAGCAACTGAACTATTTTTCTGATTACCATATATATATATATATATATGCTAATTCACATGCCTAGATTCACAACAATTAAGTAATGAGACATTAGATACAAACTGGCTCTGTTTCAAATCTTTTAATGTTGTAATTTTCTAATGTTCCTCGTTCATACAACCTTGGCTTTTCAGTGGCACCAAATCCCATTGCAGTATCATAACGGCAAATTCATTGCACCGAAAAAAAAAAGGATTCGTACAACTTCACAGGTTGCGTTTTGGTCTAAGTCTTCCAAATAAACGCAAGCTTGGGGAAACTTTTTCATGCAACGATAAACGTTATTCACCTCACCGGTCCCATAGAACGTTATTACTCAGCAGCAAATGTAGTTAAAAGCAGGGTAGTTGTCCAAGAATTCAAAACTCACACGTCAATTTGGCGGAAACGTTGTTTCAGCATTGGTATACGTTAGTCCTAGTGATCCAAAATGCTACAACATGGCACATAAAGATGTTCTTTGTCTCCTTAGTCATTACAGATCAGGTCTCTTTTGTCATGACAATCGTGCAATCAATAAAGGACCCCCTGTCTCGCAGAGTTCGCCTGTCATGTTTTTATGTTTCAGTATCACTTTTAGTATCTAGGCATCATTATAAAGTCTTCTCTTTGACTCTAATAGTTGTATCTGTCGAACTCCAAGTCCGAAGAAACACTGCTGCTCCTGTCGTCCGTCCTGAAGGTGTTACTACCGTGCCCCATGGTCTTCAGTTTGTCGCCCTCATTGTCGTCTGTGATACACGATGACAGGAAATTTAGAGTCATTCAAATAGTTCGAAAATACAAGTGTATTTACAAGCTTAGGTACATGTCATTATGTGGATGACGTAATGTGTATTAAGCACTGTGATTCGTGGTCCATTCACGTCTGCATCGAAATGCTTTACATTAAGCATGGAAACCGAGGCAACTGTCCCACACAAACCTGGCACCTACCTGGCACATACGCTGTCCTGCCCCATGGTCCTAAGCCTTGAGGATCCCTATTTGGGCTGAAGCAAGATCCATAAAATCCTTGGGTGCAGTATCCATTCTGTCGCAGGAAATACAAAATGCATTGGTTTGCTAGTTGAAATATCTGTCGTCTAGTAGCATAAGTCGAATCTGCATGCATGTTTTACACAAAGGACATTCTGAATAACTGCGAAAGCCTGGTACCGTCCACTCCACAGCTCCCGGAATCTGCTGATTGTTCTGGTCTGCGATGGTAGCCAGGAACTGTAAAGCCGGTAACTTCACCCATGGGTTACTGGGACCGTTGGCCCAGTCACTACTGGCCCATCATCGGGAGATTAGCGCCAGCCCGTAGGTTAAGATGTGGACAGAAGGATTCTACGTAGAAGGATACCCCGTTCAAAAGTTTTGATACTATGTGAAGGTGGTCAATGACCTCTTAAAAAAGTGATCACATTGTCGTCTGTGATACACGATGAAAGGAAACTTAGAGTCATTCAAATAGTTTACATGCCTAATATTATATGTGTATCTACAATCGTATCTACAACCTCGATGGTGGAGTATTGTAATCAGTTGTGATTTTTGTGTTACCAGCTTTAAGTCACCATGTGTTTGCTGAATTGACGTTTAATGGCATGTCGTCCGTTAGTATGCGCGAGATGATAGACGTTGTTTGTTTGTTTACACCGTAGCAATTTTCATAGGTAATATAACATTACAAAACGGCACCCAAAATGAAGGTTTGGAACAGTGTACTGTTGATGTCAGTAGCATGCCTTTGTGTTGTTAGCCTGGCTGACGTCATCCAAGCAGACGTCGTTAAGCTGGAACGCTCAATATCTGATCTCCAAGCAGATGCTGAGTGCATATGTATAGCAGGGGCCTTTTTTATTTAGACTTTGAAAGACTGAATAACTCCAAAAGGGGTTGACGGATCGTCATGGTTTTAGTTTGTACATAGCATTCATTGAGTAATGAATTACACAATTCAATACAAATCATGCGAATCAGATGCTAATTTGGCATAATTAAAGAAAAGGGAAGTTTCCAAATCTACTGCATTCCATCATATGCATATCAACAGATTCCAAGATCGTGAGATCCGGCCTTACCATGAGACTCTGGCCTTTTGTGATATCATCCAGTGAGAGGTTTTGGTCTGTTGGCTGTCCGTCAGTTAGAAAGATGATGATGTTGTAGCAGTCTTCAAACTGTTCCTGTTGGATTTAAATAAAAGAAAACCACATAGTTGGATACTGATTTGTTGTTTGATATCAATAATTTAGTATGTTTACACGATTCAGTAGCTTTAACTAATGTAACTTCAAAGTTATGATATCTTACATGTATCTGTATAGACATGTGATGTTATTCAACAGCTTAGTGATAGTAACACACAAAACTGATTACTTTCATATCACAATAACATATTGAGTTGAAAATAAAGTCACAATTTTTTCATGGTTGCTTACCGGTTTCTTGTTTTTAGCTTCAATGAACATGTCAAAGGCTTTTCTGAATCTTTCGGCGTACACAGTAATGGCTAGAGAAGACACATAAATCATTAAGTAGATAAGAAATAAAAAAAATTTATATCTTGTTTGATAAATGTACAAGGTCCGTTTTTATGACAAACTTACTCTAAAATGTGTATCTTTCTTTGATAATAACATAATATATATTGTAAGATGAGATTGGGCTGTCAGTGTATTGATTACTTAAATATCGTAGACGAACTAAAATATACTCCCTCTTCTGTACACGTTGGTTGATGAAGTCCCGCATGATCCCGATGTTTGTTGGATTGGCTTTTCCCAGACTGTCGCTTAGACAACCTTCTGGTGCCTTTGCCCTGGCGCTGAACAATACCACCCCTCCTTAGAGAGAAGCAGGAAATGCTAAAGGTAAAGGCTGTTTGTAATGTTTTCTAACGTAAGCAAGACAAACATCCTGTTTAATGTTATTTACCATGCAGTACAGGTCCTGTCCTGTCAAAAAACTCACCCAGCCTCTCGGCGTTAGTGTGTCCAGTACCGTCAGAGCTGCCTGCTTGGCCAGGTTGAGCCTATTGTTCTCATCTGGTGCATCTAGAGGTTCCTCATGGACCCACTCACATCCATCACGATCACCACGTTCTTCTTCTTAGGTGAGGCGGCACCGACGTACCAGTTTCTGTGGTATGAATTACGAAAGGTTAGAAGCAAACAAAAAAGCTCCTTAAGCAAAATTTCGACAAAAGGGGACGTTTTTAAAATGAAAATGATACATTGAGCATACCATAACAATCATTGCAGCATTAAATAACTCACATTTAATGTAAATCTGTACTTCCTTACCTGAACCTGTGATCGTTTCCCTCACAAGACCTGTCGTTATTGGGGAACTCGTGATACTCGCCCTCTTTGGCGCCATAATACTGCCAGGTCACACCGGACATCTCATGTATGTTGGACTTCATGGTATCGTAGACATTTTGGCGAACTCTGCATTCACCATTACCTTTTTTACCTTTTCACTATGTTGTTGAAACCTTATCATCTGTAGAAAAATCTACAGCTAAATTGTGTTTTAAAGTATGTTATAGTTATCTCACGGTATTAAATTTATCCATTCAAAATTGATAACCTAAAGAAATAATAACTACCTGCAGTGAAAAAAAGCACAGCTGTCGTTGACAATCTGCTGCAGGAACCTTGGGTCGTACTCCAGCTGGCCGAGGTTGTCGCAGCAGTCCGAGAAAGAAGCGCCCCCTGCCGGGCCCTGTGCGTAAGAGCCTTGTTCCTGTGTAGGATCTCCCGGCACTTCTTTAGCCGGTCTCCTGCTGACTGGGTCAGCAGATGTAGCTGGGCTTCGCCGTCGATCTAGAAAAAAAGAAGTAAATGTATATTCTCCCTTATTTCATTGGTGTAAAATGTTGTAAGTTATGTTGCAGTCAGGGTTTATATCTACGATGTGTCTGGTTAGGTGTATGCTAGACTAAGTGTTTCCGGGCAAAGGTTACTATTCACGCAGGCGCATAGATGGCCTTTTGGTGACAGCATCCAAACCAAGTGAAAACAGCCTTTTTCTTGGTATGTGTGGATAAATGCTGGCATTTTCCAGCTGGAGAGTTATTGCTGTTTCTATTTTGTTGAAAAAAATGGCTTTTAGGCTTGTTTTGCCTGCCTGGTAGAGCTCTAAAAGTCATGCAATGTTGTTGTGTTTTGGTGCTGTGGAGGGGGTCAAAGGTCATCAGACGTCAATCAGACGTTATTTCGCTGAATAAAATTTTGGATTTTTTCACTAAATGGACAATTTGGAGGCCAAGCTATCCTGTCAATATGAGTTTTCAGTAGTTGAACACTCAAAAAGGTGATTTTGGACAGCTCATTTCTTAGATGTTTACTATACTTTTCAATGGGACCTGGAAATAGTGGGCTGTGCCCTGACATTGACTTGGGGGGGGGGGCAAATTAACAGTGAGAGCTTATATTTGCCTGAAATCAGTTATTTGGGTAGGAATCAGGCTCCAGCTGACTCGCCAGGCTCAGATTTGTTCAGAAATTCTTTGATTTCAGTGTTTTTGACCATTTTTGTTAGATTTTGTATCCTTTATTGACAGTGCAGTATGTACTGTCATTATACAGCTTAATAGGTAAATCTAACAGCTTTAAGATGTAACTTGAGATGCCTTAGTAGAGGAAAGGTACTCCCCTAATGCCAGGACCAGCAAATTTTCACTTTATTCTCTGTTTTTCTTACTTTTTGCTTAGTAATATGGACCCCACCAATAGCCTCAGACCAGTTCCCTAGGCCAGGAAAAGGGCCAAAACACCTGTCACCAAATGTATTCCCAGGGGACCATTCCTGATCAGAAATCTTTGACACTTTGGCTGATAGTGTACAACCCTTCACCGGTTTATGATAAATTATTGAAATCTATCAGTTATGAACTTGAACCCCCTAACAGGGCAAAGGTTACTATTCACGCAGGCGCATAGATGGCCTTTTGAGTTTTGGTGACAGCATCCAAACCAAGTGAAAACAGCCTTTTTCTTGGTATGTGTGGATAAATGCTGGCATTTTCCAGCTGGAGAGTTATTGCTGTTTCTATTTTGTTGAAAAAACTGGCTTTTAGGCTTGTTTTGCCTGCCTGGTAGAGCTCTAAAAGTCATGCAATGTTGTTGTGTTTTGGTGCTGTGGAGGGGGTCAAAGGTCATCAGACGTCAATCAGACGTTATTTCGCTGAATAAAATTTTGGATTTTTTTACTAAATGGACAATTTGGAGGCCAAGCTATCCTGTCAATGTGAGTTTTCAGTAGTTGAACACTCAAAAAGGTGATTTTGGACAGCTCATTTCTTAGATGTTTACTATACTTTTCAATGGGACCTGGAAATAGTGGGCTGTGCCCTTCCGTAGTTATCATATTATAAACTTCTGTAACACTTACAGGAAGTTAGGACGTAGGTCCCAGAAAGGTTTATTCAATATCCTGGTTTCAATGTTCTGCAAATATGTATGTATCTTGCCTTGTGGTAGCCAGTAGTAAATTCGTAAACCTTATTCGTAAGTCACAAAAAAATAATTTACGGAGGTATGAGATATTGATTTCTTGTTTGGTTTGGTATTTCAGTAGTGTTGTATAGGACGTCAAATCGTTAGATTGTCAGCTTGGTCAGTATATACCTGCAGCCTATTGTACGGTGTGCCTAAAACACACACACACACACACACACACACACACACAAACACACACACACACACACACACACACACACACACAAACACACACACACTACATACATGCCAACTAAGGGCGAAAATACGAAATACATAACAAGCTAGAGTCCATTCCGCGTTACCGTGCGGTTTTTTAAATCATATTTCTAATATTTTGTAAGAATTTTCAAATAATTCGAAAGTATTATAAATATTCTGAAATTATTATAAAGAATGTAAGTACTTGAGTAGCATGTTTTCGAAAATGTTATCATAATTTCAAAAAAATTTGAAAGTGGAAATCAAATGAGATCTTATTTTCAAAATGTTTTGAAACACAATTTGGAGTTCGAAATATTTCGAAATATTTCGAAAAGAAGATTGCCCCTTATCAAAGGCGCTAATCCCGGCTCCACAGGCGGCTTCTGTTTATGTTTAGAGCTCGCGCGGCGGGACGTCCGCGGCCCCGGCCATCAGTGCGTAACGCTAGGGTTTGCACACAATGACAGCGCGTGCATCATATTTTCGTCGGTTTCAACAAGCTTCAGCTTATATATCGTGCTTTATTTCTTGCGATGTTTTGCGTTTACCGGCCAAACAAATAAACTTGGTGAAGTTGGTGTGCAGATTTGCCAGCGGCGATCTGTTGCTTCCGCCTTTCTTTGTACTTCATGCCGACACCAGGTCGCCTGTATACAAATGAGTCCGATCGTGACGTCACGCACGCCGATGCTTGCCGAAGACCGCCCGAGCTACCGCGGATTTCCTTATTTGGAAGCAAACATGACTTGCGCAGACGGCGTTGTTGACGAGCGGGGAGAAGGCGGACATTTTGATATTTCTGTCGGCGCTATGCGACAAAGATTGCCGAGTTTACAGGCATTTTTGTGAATGCGTACCTATTTTTTTCATCTCAGAAATATAGCAGAAGGATTGTATAACGGAAAGTCCCCGCTCCGTGGCCGCGGCTCTTCCCTGTGGTCCGCCGAAGTTGGGTGGACCGTAAACATGTGCTTCTGGTACCCAAATGGTGCCGAGGTGTACCAAGGAGGTTAGAAATCTAGACTAACGCAGATTTTAGCGTTTTCCTCGTCAACAGCTTGCCAAAACAATGATAAAACTCCCGCTTAGATCTAAGAGAAACCTATTTTATTCAGTTGTTGAATCTGCAGTTGAATGATAGGGTAGAAAAGCTGTGGGAAATCACGCGGTAGTTTGATGGGGTGTTTGTTTACATTACCGCTGGTCAGCTCAGGATCGCCACGGGATGCGCCACGGGATGCCCCCGTCCATTCATCAGCCTTTCTATTTTGGGCTATTCTGGCCAGAGTGGATTACCGATTTCACAGATCATTTAGCCAATTACAAAAAATTCGAAATAATTCGAAAAAATGGTCTTACCGCGAAGTCTTTTATTAGAATTCTTTCGGAACAACTTACATGGCTTCTACAATGTTTCGAATGTTTTCTGATTTGGGAAAACTGTTTACAATATTAAAATCAAGTTCGAAAGGTTTGCAAACTATGAAATTATATTAGAAGTGGTTACAAATATTTCAAAACAATTTCAAACAATGGGAGAAAACACCCGCACGGTAACGCGGAATGGACTCTAACTGACTACGATGTTAGAAATATGTTTGAGGGTAATAGCACTTTATCACGTTAGGCACTCACCTGTAAACATAGGTAGCCATATTTGTGACCTTTGACCTCACGTGTAAAAAAGGCTTTCAAAATAATTTTGATTCACGATGTATTGTTCAGGTAATTGTCTTATTAAGAAATATTCAGGGCAGAAGACACACACCATAATGTCAGTATTTTTAAGGTTGACAGAGCTTTCAAAAGGTCCCTTGATAATGTATTCTATATGAAGAACATATATTTTGCATGTAAACCAACTACTGGTCCCTTTGTACCTCTCCCGCATAGGGGCGTTGTGCCTACAAACAATCACTGCTGTATGATGCAATGACGTCCATGACAACAGACATCATTAATCTTTCCCTAATCACATGCACACAGCAGACGTGCCAACTGTTACGTTATGTACTCAATCTTACCACGCTATTCTAGCACTTCCTCATAAATTATGCTAATGAGTTTATGGTTTGAATAGATTATGTTTAATGATGTTTGCTTTCACTTAACTTCCTAATGTAGCAAGTACCACTATGGAATTATAGCAATTTACCATTAATTATGCAAATTCGGTCGCCATTTACTCTATATCTTTAGATGTTCCTCTGATTCTCAATTACATATGTCACAAATGTTCCATAGTCCTATTATGGAACGCAGCAGATTTAGAGAACTTCCTAATTAATTATGCAAATTAGCTCCTGATTTGCATAATGTCATTCAATCATGCCAAGCATGACCTAAGCTATCTACGTACCAAAAATCATGCCAATCCGTTTGCCGTTTCTTGAGTTATCCTTACTTGAAGATTTTTAAATAAACTGTCCTGCAGTTTCAGGAGGGGGCACAGACTAATGCCATATCTTCCCTAGCTTAAGAGCTATCCACCATCCAAAACTGGTGACCCTAACATGTCCAGATCACGAGAGTAGCAAGGAAAGCCGCCAGGGAGCCCAACATTTAATTATTTTTAGGTCTCATCAAGGCCTATCCACCTTCATGACAATCCATCAATCCAGCTTCTTGAGTTATCGTGCTAAACCACATACACACACACACACACACACACACACACACACACACACGCGCGCGCGCGCGCGCATACACACAAACGCTACGGAAAACATAATCTTCTCGGCGAAGGTAAAAATGAGAGAAAGACCATATATCTCTCATTCAAAAATCGTTGCAAAAAAGATCATTGTGCTTGGTATTTTTTACATTCTTCTTTGTATCCTTTATGATACATCGGTAATTCAGCCTTTCTGGACAAAAAAAGCCAATAAGTGGCCAAGAATAAAAATATTTTTCTTTGGTAGTAACGGTTGGCTCTCTAACCATGAACCATTGAATGTTTGTAATTTTCTAGTTAGCCAGCCCACAAGCAATCTAACTGACGCACAAGCAAACAAATAACCAAGCGGTAGCGAAAACACAAAAGTTCAAATGGGTCATTATAATCCTGCTCATAGGTTTTAAAAACACACCTCTATGATCTTCTCCGTGTGCCTCGCCAGTGGGTTCATCAGTTGAACTTCCACCCGTCGTCGGGAATTTCGGCCCGTTATGTTCAATATTCACCTCGGGGTGGGGGCCAGCAGCGTCTGAATACACCACCACCCACTGGCGAGCTGACTTTCTTGAGTTGAATTTTTCAAATACTAGAACGCACGCTAAGACGTTTGAAGTTCGAACAGCCGCCGACGGTCACGCCTCATGACTGGCGACTGTGTAATGTTCGCTTCACTTAATACCACACAAATGATTTCACTGAAGACCAACATTTCTAGTTTCATGAAAAAAATTGGTAAAAAGTGTTTATTAAAATGTCAAATGTAAACAGACCAATTAGCACATCCCCAAAGTAAATAAAAATCGAGCCTAATGCCAAATCAACCAAGTAATGATTGATCACATCGCATTCAACGAATGTCTATTGCATAACAAGAATCGATTTTGTATTATGTAATCGATTTTGCCCATTAAATATACATCAGACCTAAGTAATATGATATTTAATGAATTTACCACAATGCAAAGCGTAAAAAGACTCCACTGGATTTTGCAACATTTTCAGTATTTGCAGAGAGGTAGTTAATCATTGGTTAATCCTAGTCACCACATTTTATCTACCATATGTCTTACCTAAAACAACGGATACTTGATGACTGATCCGTATCAAGTTACATTCCCCTCTCCATTAGATACAGCTATACAATTAAAACACAGTTTAACAATCTATGGTATCCTTGTAAAACATACCTTGAGAAACATCACATGTCTTGTTTATAGTTGCAATACTAGTTACAGACACTAGGTAAGGTAAGGAAAACTTCACCATCGGGGATACCCACACTTTCTTAACGCTTGTGAAATGTGAAGTCTTACTCACACTTTCTTAACGCCTGTGAAATCTTCACATTGTAGGTATCCCACTTGGGCATTAGACAAGGCTAACAGACCAAAACCCCAGAAGCCCCAAAACTGTAATCAGAACAAGGCCTCCAAGGGCACAAACAGAGGACTAGTTGTTCTGCCTTATGTGAAAGGCCTGAGTGAAGGATTTTTGCCACACATGGGATTAAAGACCTGTTTCAGATCGACTAAAACCCTCCGTAATATTTTGGTTTCTCCCAAAGACAAAACACCAAAGGAACATAAATGTGGGGTAGTATACCATATACAGTGTCAAGGACAGAACTCCAAGGGCCCATGCAAGGAAATATATATTGGAGAGACTGAAAGATCACTTAAGGCTAGGTTCTTAGAACACAAACGACCTAGTTCGACCACTTCAGAAGTCTCACAACATATACATATAGAATCGCCTGGACAATCGGTCTCATTGGACACAGTAAGAATCTTGGACTCCGAGCCAGACTTCTTTGCACGAGGTGTGAAAGAGGTCATATACATCAGGGCTTTACAACCATCACTCAACAGAGACGGGGGGCGCCACAGACTTTCTGCAACTTACGATCCACTACTCACATAGTCACGTGTGTCATCTGCATAACGTGACGCCACGGAAGCGGTGGATTTCTCATTCCTTGAAAAAGACTGGAGTTGTACAGTCAAAAATTTGGGTAAGTCCAATTTTATGTGTTGCAAATCTACAGTTTAAACTCGTGTCAAACAACACTGCATCTCCTTGCCAACGTTGGAATTTCTCGGCCTTCTGAAAGCCAACAACCCCCTTACACAAATATGCAGGGCACAGGGCTGTGTATCCAAACCTCGTTTGCATCAATCAACCACCATTATTGGGTGTGCTTAGTGAACAACAGTTGATAACATTGCTTCGATGGTTGTTTGGCCGCGTAACGGTATCCAGAACAACAGTGGTAGGCTTGGAGGCATGCACCTGAACAACGTAAACGTTTAGTCACAGTCGTCCTCCCGGTGCTTTTTCACCTAAAATATTATAATAATAAGTCTCAACCATACAAAAGTGGCGACAGGTATTATCCAACCTTATGACTATTTTATATGAGTATTTTTTGCCATTAACGCCCAAAGCCGTTTTTGTGCACGACGTATTTTTGATACGTCGATGAAGGTTAGATAGATATCAAGGTAATGAGATATACAGGGAAAATGGTACTTAAGCTGTTGCTTTAGTAACAATATCCCTGTGTATTTTTTTAATATCAAGGTACTCAAAGAACAAAAAATACCTTAAATGCCAGCCTTTTGTTCAAGATTTTCTTACCGGTGAAGGATAACATTAAGCTACTGAACTAATTGTCTGGTATGCGTAGTTATTATCATAAGTAATTATGTTACGAGCTGAGGGGAATGTTGTGCACACCGGAGTCCCCGTAGAATTGGTTAAATGTTGTTTGTTGATCTTCTTCCAAGGGTAACCAGAACCACCACTGGGCACGGGGAGGCCGTCGGGCTGGCTACGTTGCTAAGGTTACGGCAATCTGCACGGAGAATTTTTGTGGCTAAAGCGAAGTGGGTGTATAAATATGAGTTCTTAAAAGTGATATACAGTTGTTCACAAAAACGAGCGTACCCACTTCGTTTTTTTTGTTGCTGTTGTTGGCTAGAACAATTGACCCTTGGTCTGATAAAATGCCATACACGTTTTTGCAGCTTTGTAGTATGTTATATGCTACCAGCTCTCAGACCTTTGTTGGATACCAGGGCTAACGTATATCTTTCTTTTGCAACATGGCATGGAAAAGGTTTCTACTAAGGATACGTGCAATAATGTAGAATTATAAAGCTATAAGTCTTTTGTGAAGAGACCTTAACCGCAAACTTCACATTTAGTCAGGTAAAGAAAATACTATCCCGTACAGACATTTACGAAACCTTGCTCTTGGCCATACATGTACTTTCCTTACATCAAATCTCTACGTTATGTCTAATGTACAGTGATGCCCAGCCATCTGACTGCAAAAACTAGTGTAGCTCAACATTTAGTAGTGTAACTTGGAAACGGACCGACGAAAAATGCCCCCGGTGACAGGTTCAGCCGTGACATAGTGATGTTTGCCCCCGCGATTATGGTTTACACATATTTTCTGTGCTTATCTACTTATTCATTAAGCTGACAGATTGATCGAATGTTAGTACGCCGTGAACAGAAACAAGACGTTTATGTTCTGATATTTATCATTGTTACTTAGAAACGGTCCAAAAATAACTTCCGACGTTTATTTTCCAAAGGCAATAAAAAGCTGTGCAGTTGGTTGCTTGGACCATTGCTGCTGGGGCCCCGTTGAGAGAACGGGAGAGGGGCACCTGAATATCACAGACTTGAGGGCAGTATTCCATAGTGAGAAATTTCCCCTATCTTCCTAGACTCGTGTTATCAGGATGCCCAGCGTTACTTTACTAGTTCTCGCATCGGTACTGCCGAGCCTGTGCCTGGCGGACCTGGCCACCGCTCCCATCACCACCGACTGGATCCCCAAGGTCAGCCGCAAGATGGTGAAGTTTGCTGAGTTCCAAACCGGCGCGCTTCAGCTGATCAAGACGTACGACGAGAAACTCAACTTCACCGAGATTCAAGTATGTACGTTTTTAATATTCTCACTAAGAATTAGCAATAATGGTGATGAACACGTTATTTAACTGGTGATTTGTATGATACTGTTGGTGCCTATACGACTTTACATCTTGGAATGTGGCATTGTACATGTGTTCTATATCTATAGCAAAGGCCAAGAATAGTAAGTAAATGTCAAATCCAATAGATCCCGACTGTACATTAGCAACTAATAATCCATTTCCATGGTGGTAACCAAAGTGTTTATTCATACTGCAACCTTAAGCAAGATGTGTGAGGCTTCGCTACAAAGGTGTTGCAATAAAATAACCGCATTGTATCTAAAAATAATGGATTGTTACAGATAAGTCATTAAGTATCCGTTGTTTTAGGTAAGGCATATGATAGATGTGGTGACTGGGATTAACCAATGACTTACTACCTCTTTGCAAATACTGATTACAATCCATTTAGCAGTAGCAGTTATTAATAGTACAAAACGTTGCAAAATCCGTCGGTAGAGTCTTTCCGCGCCTGGCGTCATGGACTAGATTACAATGACTTATCTTAACTTGCGTCAATGTGTTTGTGTTTCCACTACCACTTGCAGCTTTTGCCCGTGTGTCTGTTGGTTTTCCTGTGGGCTTATTCACTGGAAAATTAACTATTCAAAGGTTTTTGGTTGATGAGTCAACTGTAACCAAAGAAAGAATATAACTCTTTGCCTCCTGTCGTTTTTTTGGTTGTTGTCCCGAGTTCTTGAATGATCCATGTGTCATAAAAGAATACAATGACAAAGAAGAATGTATAAATACCGAGCACAACTACCTTTTTGCAACAATTGTCTCACTTAGAGAAATATGGTCTTTTTCGTCGTCATTGTTTAGTATTTTTTGTGTCCCATGTACAGTTGGCCTTGGCGTCTTGTTTAAACGTTTACATACATGTAATGACGCTTGCACTGTACCAAACATCCTGATAATGTCGTGACCAATCCTGGTCCTATAACATACACAATAACGGCACTGTAGGAAGGAATTAACCCTGTAAGATGCAGATTATACAAACACGGTAGTAAAATCTATAATAGTATTCTTCATGTCTTCATTTTCAAACCTGACTTCTGGATAACGCAGGAATGTTTAGGCTGGCCAGTAATTTGTTTAATTGTAGTCGTCCAAGGATTTCTTAGATGACATGATGATCGTGCAATATTGTAAGATGACTCAGCTATAGGACCTTGGTAGTCCAGTTATTTGATATCGACTGTTAGAATGTAAATAGGTCTGCAACCTGAACCACATTTATTTTGAGCACGTAGTTTTTTATTTTGTTTTTTAAATGAATAAATTTTATAAGTAGTTTTATTACCCTTGTGTTGGTTCTCCTCATATGTTGGCGATTGTAATACTTCTGTACTAGCTACTCTTAAGCGCTCATGTAGCATTACAATTGGCGTGTTTGTTAATTGTGTACATGTGTAGAAGCTGGGTAAGACTAGTACAGTCTGTCGTCATTGACGACATTGCGTCACACAGCAGCAGTTTCATGTAGGACAACAGGCACGTGCCGCCAAGGCAAATTTCCGTCTCGTAAACGGTCGTCGCCTTTTGAAACGGTCGATGCCATATCTCAGAATGTCTAACTCTAAGCGTATCAGCACGGTAAATTCACACTGTGATGTTTAGTGGCGTAGAGGGTTAGAGTAAAGCTTAGGGTTTTAGCGCTACGATTTTGATCCGGGTTCGAATCCGAGCTTGTGCTTTTTCTTTTTCACTAATACCTTTACTATTTTTTATGATCCTTCCTTACATTTGCAATTCGAATGTTGCTTTTTCTACGTTTTACACGTTTTTGGCCCTCAAAAAAGTTATGATACTCTCGGGTATGGCATTGACCCTTCAGCCACATGGCGACGACCGTTTTGAAAGGCAACGACAGTTTACGAGACGGAAGGCAACAAAAGAACGCCCCCATGCAGAAGAGGCAAATATTGACCAATAGAGATGATAAACGCACCCTACAGCATTTTTCACAACGGAAATAATAGAAATATTTGTACTCATCCAAATTGATTTTGTAGATCGACGGCGAAGCTCAGCTACATCTAATGACCCAGGCAGCAGGAGACCGGCTGAAGAAGTGCCGGGAGATCCTGCACAGGAACAAGGCTGAGATAGAAGCCTCTCATGCACAGGGCCCGGCAGGGGGCGCTTCTGCCTCGGACTGCTGCGACAACCTCGGCCAGCTGGAGTACGACCCGAGGTTCTTGCAGGAGATTGTCAACGACAGCTGTGCCACTTTTACTGCAGGTAGTTTTTTTTTTTTAGGTTATCAATTTTCAATGAATAAATTTGATACCGTGAGATACCCATAACATCCTTTAATACACAATTTAGCTTTAGATTTTTCTACAGATAATAAGGTTTCAACAACATATTGAAAAGGTTTAACATTTAATGATATGTACCTCATCCAGGTAATGGTGAATGCAGAGTCCGGCCAAATGTCTACGACACCATGAAGTCCAACATACATGAGATGTCCGGGGTGACCTGGCAGTATTATGGCGCCAAAGAGGGCGAGTATCACCAATTCCCCAAGAACGACAGGTCATGTGAGGGAAACGATCACAGGTTCAGGTAAGGAAGTACAGATTTACAATAAATGTGGTTTACTTAATGCTGCAATTATTGATATGATATGTCCCTTGGATAATTATCATAACTCCATTTTTTTAAACAAAACAAAACAAGGACAATGTCTCTCCAAATGTCTTTCAACTTTTTATATCAAAGAAACTGGTACGTCGGCGCCGCCTCACCCAAGAAGAAGAACGTGGTGATCGTGATGGACGTGAGTGGGTCCATGAGGGAGCCTCTGAATGGACCGGAGGAGAACAATAGGCTCAACCTGGCCAAACAGGCAGCTCTGACGGTACTGGACACCCTCACACCGAGAGACTGGGTGAGTTTTGTGACAGGACATGACCTCTACTGCATGGTAAATAACATCAAACAGCATGTTAGTCTGGCTTACATTATACAACATTACAAACAGTCTTTACCTTTAGGACGCTCTGTTTCTCGCTAGGGAGGGGTGGTATCTTTTAGCGCCCGTGCAGAGGCACCAGAAGGTTGTCTAGGAGACAGTCTGGGAGAAGCCAACCCAACTAACATTGGGATCATGCGGGACTTCATCAACCAACGTGTGCCAGAGAGTGAGTAACACTTTGTCAAAGATTATCTAGGAACGTCAAGTAATCGAGTAAGCTACGAAGAACAAAGCTGCTTAAAGTGTACCTGAAAGGAAGTCTCATCTATCATAAATGTAAAAAATTGATATTTCCTTAAAACAACTGTGCAATGTTTAAATCGATTTTCGGGGAAAACTCGCTAAAACGGCGACTTAGAAATGTCCACTCTGAGCTCTTTGGGGGGACTAATGAGCAACAGCCATGACGCAAGTGTGATGAGCCCCCGTTAGCTTACTATGGCCGCCTGTGGGAATCGTCTACATTTAAAGCGCCCATATCTTTTGAAGGAAACATAATTCATGGGCAAAAATTGGTATGTCAAAAGAACACATATTTTACTTCACGTGGAAAAATATCTGTTGAATTCACTGCACAAAAACGTATTTTAGAGGCACTTGAAGCTGATGCACCGCCGAGGCGTGCGTGCCCCAAAGCCATCTGTGGCGGCTAGAGGGAACAAGTTATTCCTCTAAATTAGTAGTAAGTTAATAATGCACACTCTTTCCGCCTCTGACATGTTGAAGAGAGAGTACTGTATTTATAATGTCTTGTAACGCCCGCCCTATGCGCCACGTTTTCGGGAGGCCATAGTTCACATTTTGTAAATTACGAAAACAATAATCCGCCATTTTGTGTCCACGTGTTGTTTTTTGTCGAATAATATGATGCAAACACGACTCGTAGTGTTTGCGTACTCACAACGTTTACTCTGCTAAGTATAGTGATAATGAGTACTGATGTTCCACCTATAATTTCTCGCGTTTTATGTATGTAACGTTAATAGCATGCAGTAGAATGAAATTTTGTGTTGTTAAACTTTTCTCTCTCTCTCTCTTTTAATTATATTTCAGCCATACCATAGGTATGGATGAAATGTATTGTATTCTCTCATGTTTCTCCTCCTTCTCCTGTCATTTCGGTCAAATGGATTCAACTATGCCATTTTTTAACCAAATGACTTGAAATTTGGCATGGGGGTAGAGTGGGCAAATACCTCGGACCTTTTTTTTTTTTTTATACATGCCTTTGAAAAGTTTTTATGAAGGTTTTTTGGGCAATTTTTCGACAAAAAATGGATTTTTGGATCCTGAGCCCTGGTATTACAACCAAATGATCTGAAATTCGGCATAAGGGTTCCTCGAACGTGTGTCTAAAGAATAGCAGTCACATATTTGGCATACACCACTTCCAAATGACTCATTTGGGGGACTTTAATGGCTATTTTCAGCCAAAAAAGGGCCAAAATTGCTATACCCGTTCCACGTTCGATCTAAAGAATGGCCCGTTCCATCTGCCGTTGGCCATCGAACACGTGTTCCATTGCGGGTTACCTGGGGTCACGTTGCACGTAAGTCGTGCGCAATGACCCACACATTCAATTTTATGTGCCTAATAGATCATTACTTCTACAATCACGACGATGGAATATGCCGACCATCCTAATCCTGGGTACCGCAAAGTGTTTCGGAAGGTATCTAATAAAAGGACTACAAGAGTTCACATTACGAAAATTGGAATATTACGGCGGCTTCAACTACTACTAAGCGTGGTTTGACAAACAGAAAAAAAGTTCACTTGTCACTGCGTTGATTGTGACCTAATCCCGGGTAACGCAAAGTGTACATGTCTCGGAAGATATCAAATAAAAGGACTAACCTGACGCGTCATGACGTTACGTGTATCGCTTACTTTACAATTACCAAGAAGATAATAACCTCCTTGCAATTACATAGCATCATACCCGGCAACGTTACGCGGCAACGTTACAACTTACAGTAAATAATTCTCAAAACAAGCCGGCTAGCTTTCTAGGTCTGAAAACCTCCGTTTTCCTAGCCTCCTGTGTAACATGTTACATACTTCAGCGGGGCAGACTTTGTTTCTACAAGCGGCTAGAGCTGTGGTTTCTTTTCGGGGGGAGGGGGGTGGAGAGCCGTATCCGCGAAAAGGCTGTTTCGCCCGCGCTAAGTGCAGTGGATTTAGTGAAGAGCCTTGCTTCGTGAACTCATGTTTGTCACGAAAATTTTACCAAGCCGCTCATTTTCCCATTTCTCCTGTACTAGGTACATTCCCGCCAAAATCACTAGTTTAGATCATGTCAAAATATATTAAAACATGTATGGAAGTGTCATCATATCTTTCATACAGTTAACAAACACGAGACAAATTTTGAAAAACATCGTAGCTTTCATTGTTGTTTCCTTCAACAAACGTTCTCGTCGATGGTAAAATCATCACTCATCTGTTGTCTTCAGTAGCGTGTTGATGGTAGCGTGATTTTAGCGTGTCAAAATCAGCGTCAAAGCTAAGAAAATCCAACGAAAAAACACAAAAAGCAGGCGCCATTTTGACATTAATATTCATGAGCGAACGTACGTACGCTCTACAATTTGATTGGTTCACCTTAGATGACCTGCGCGCTGATTGGATAGAGTAAGATTGTCGCCCGCCCGGTAAAATTACACTTACACTTACGCTGCTTTCTACGTTGTGTCTACGACTACTTAGCAACTTCCCATTAAAGAAATGTACAATTTAAAGAATTTACAGGAAAATGTATGTATCTATATGCCGATTTGTGGCGTCTTTCGCGTAATTTTGTTGTTGACGCAACCCGGAAGTGTACCCGAGGCGGAGTGGATTTCCATGCACCCCGCTAATATATCCCCGTCAAAAAAAAGAGCAAAACTCCCAAAAAGAGAACCCTGTGGCATTTTCACATCCCAATGATTATGTTTTCGATCTAAATATTTATGGATACATGTGAATATGCTATCAGCATTGAAATGAGCAATTAGGAGATGAGCAGTCGTACCTTACAATCGCGGAGTCGCAAACATAAATGCGTAGCTGCAGCTTTTTTTTTTTCAGAATTATTTGTGCATCAGTGGTAAATTTTAAAGTTATACCATGGAGTTAAAAAAAAACCTCCATGCTTGTACACGGAGCATTGTTCCAAAGTTTGGCATACACCATTTTAAAATTGTGTAAAATGGGACTCTTTTGCTATTTTCTGACAAAAAAATGTAGATTTTTACCTTCCATGACCTGATATTAAAACCAAAATGACCTGATATTTGATACGGGGGATCCTTGGACACATGACCACAGAACGTTATTCACCTTGCTGGCATGTACTGCTTTCAAACTGTGTAAAATGGGACTTTAAAATGGGATGGAAATGGCTGAAATATGCTGTATTTGCTCCGGAGCATGCTCACAGAATGCCAATCCTGTGCCCTGGTATTAAATCCGAATGACCAGAAATTTGGTATACGGATACCTTGGACATATGCCCACAGAACATCATACACGCTTTTGACATACACCACTTTAAATTAGTGTAAAATAGGGCGTTTTTGCTATTTTCGGCCACAAAATGTACATTTTTGGCTCCTGTGCCCTGATATTAAAATCAAATGACCTGGGATTTGCTATGGGGGTACCTTGTACACATGCCTACAGAACATTGTTCAAAAGTTTGGCATACACCATTTTAAAATTGTGTAAAATGGGACTCTTTTGCTATTTTCAGACAAAAAAATGTACATTTTTACCTCCCATGACCTGATATTAAAACCAAAATGACCTGATATTTGGTACGGGGGATCATTGGACACATGACCACAGAACGTTATTCACCTTGCTGGCATGTACCGCTTTCAATTTGTGTAAAATGGGACTTTACAATGGGATGGAAATGGCTGAAATATGCTGTATTTGCTCCGGAGCAAATGTCGGCCTTTCTAGTGTCTAATGTTTTACTTTTGATGTTCCGTTAATTACGGTAACGTTTTGCAAGTTCCGCCATGATTTTGCCTTTCAAAGTGCCGCGGAAAGGACTCTGTAACGTTCATATTCAAAAACGTACATGTTTTTGATATTTAGTATAATAATGGTTTATTTGCAAATACATGCACGAAGGCTAATTGCAACATAAAATAACGAATACGGTATACAGATAGTACAATGGTAGTAAGTGACTACTCTAAGAGATTGCTACAGACTACATCCTAAGTTTGGGTTTGGCTTCTTTTTTGGAAGCAGTGGAAGACGAAGTGTCCCACTTTTTCTGCAATGAGTGGGTTTTGGGAGGTTAACAGGGTTGTAGTTTTCTTTTCGTCAGTAAACGTTTGAACGTTATGGTGGATTTTGGTGGCTTCTTTAAACAGCTTTTTTCTTTCCTGATCGTTAAATGGGCAGTTGGAGATAAAATGTATTTCGTCTTCCACCGCTTTTGACCTACAGTAGTTACAAATTCTTTCACCTACGGGTAACTTTTTGTATCGCCATTTTTCGACTTCAAGAGGGTGGGCGCTAATTCTAGGTTTACTGGTAGCTGACCTAGTATAAATGATTTATATCTTGAAGGATATAGCTGCTTTTGTTGTAACTTTATTTCATGAGCGTTTTGAATGCAATATGGTAGCTTGTGTGTTTATACTACATCAGTCGGTGTGGGGGAGGGGTGCTACTGAAACGTCGGGCGCTTGTGGCATAACTTCGCCGTGAAAAACCGTGAAAACTGGTTGTATGTGCTACTGGTAGATTTTTAGCTTTCTCTTATTTCCAAATCTCTCCAGATTGTTGGAAGAAGGAAGATCACGAGGGCTCAAATTGAGCCGAGCCCAAGGTAGATGCGGAAACTCGAAAATCGAGCCAAACTTGATCCACAAACCTTGTTGTTTTCACGTATCTTTATCTGCCTCAGTACCGGTTTTTGTTAGTTGCTCTGGGAATTTGTGGAGAAATATCCGTCCAGTATTCTGACCATTTTTGCAGCTGGCTCCATTTGGGCCTGGTACACAATATTTTCCGCGGAGTTTAGGTTTGGGAGCCGAGGTACTCACGTCTAAATCTATAGGCGACGCCATGATTGTAGGTCGGGACTCATCACACTAACGTTAACGTCACGCATATCATTTGCATGAGATTTGTATTCGCACTCGGATGACTAAAATTGCACTTTTTAAGTGCGTTTTAACATAACTTCCCGGCTGAATTATCACACAAACAATATCTCATTTTAGTCACAAGACAAATGAATTCTTGAAATCGCATAAAGAAAAATCTTTGCCACCTTCTTTTAGTTAAGCGTTAAGACCATTTCCGTACCTTCAATAGGTACTGAACACCCCACATTACTTGCACAAGCCACAAAACTGACATTAAAAAATCTAACCTTGATGGATTTGTTTTTTCTAGTCACTACTGTGTACTCTGAAGGGTTCAAGAAAGCTTTTAACATGTTCTTTGAGGCTAAAAACAAGAAATTGGTAAGCACCCATTTTTATTTCACATTAAATGCACATTCAAATTAGATGATGCAAATTGTTTCTACCCAACACGTCAAATCAAAGTAAGAAATACAAATGGACGCTTCTGAAACTTACTCAAACATATATATAGTTAAAAAAAACAATTTGTACGTAACGAGACCGTTAACGTATTTCAATATTTTGGGAATACCCAAACAGGAGCAGTTTGAAGACTGCTACAACATCATTATCTTCCTGACTGACGGACAGCCCACAGACTTCGCCTGGGCACTGGACGACATCACAAAAGGCCAGAATCTCATGGTAAGATCGGATCTCACCACGTGATACTCAAATGACTAAAGGCACAGTATATGTAGTTAATAACTTGTTTTGCGAATTTGCTCTGTCTTTAGCAATGCAAAACTGATAATACTTTCAACTGAGCAATTACTACACACAGGATGGTTCTCAAGAATCTCAATGTAAGGATGGATTTAACGACTTAGGAATGTGATTATATAGGGCGTAATGGTAGTATATATGTAGCAATTGTGTTGTGAGTGCATCCGTTTTGCACTTTTTGATTGGATTGTTATTTCATGCAGGATCGTTCTGTGCACATCTTTACCTACGGACTGGGCGCCAATCTCCAAATTGCCAGTAGCGGCTGGGCCAACGACCCCAGCCAACCATGGGTAAAGTTACCGGCCTTACAGTTCCTGGCTACCATCGCAGACCAGAACAATCAGCAGATCCCGGGAGCTGTGGAGTGGACGGTAACAGACTTCTATTAGCTATGGGTAGAATTCAATACTTTGTGTAAAAATGTATTGGTTTTCGCGTACAAAGTTGAATTATGCTACTAAACCACGGCAAATATTACAGCTGATAGATGGGCTTCGTTAGTTATAGTTACAATTTATGCTTTACTTATTGATTTTTGCCTGGCAATTTTGAATTGAACCGTGACAAATATTACGGCTGACAATTCTACTCAAGCTGCAAAGCAATGTCTTCTGTTTGTGTTTTCCGACGACAGAACCGATACTGCACCCAACAAAACTACGGACCGTGCTTCAGCGCAAACAGGGATCCCCACGGCGTGGGGCCATGGGGCAGGACAGAGTACATAGGTACGTGTCAGGATTGTGTTTGGTGGTGAATGGTATCCCTTGGTAAAAAATAATTGCCAGTGTAAACCACCTCCACGTCAGTGGTCCAGAGGTCATAGAGTAAGGTTGATATCTATGCCTTTTGATACTCGTACATGCATTTGACAATGGTTCATTGGAATGAATAAGTTTTCCTTCGCCATGATTCACAGACGACAACGAGGGCGACAAGTTAAAGACCATCATGGGTAGTTACTACGACTTCTTCCCGTTCTCATCCGACCCTGAGCCGACCTACTCTGTACCGACCAACGACGAGCGTCTTGGTATGTCGTGATACACACCCATACTCAAAAGTCATCGTCCACATTGCTTAGGTCAAAATTCTAGATGCCTTCACGTGTCTGCTGCGTTACTGAGAGATACACTCACTTGCATTGGCTTTCATTATTGTTTATGTCGTGTTTTAGGAATTGTATACTATTGAAGCGGGCTTGAACTCGACCACAATGTGCCTCATGAACACGCTCACGTAAAGCTGTGGGATAGTTTTTATTACAGCATTCTCAGACCAAAACACATCCCCTACCATAAATGATCGAATGTCATTTCCTTTCTGTTCTTATTCCAGGTCTGGTGATCAACGCAGCCCTCCCCACCATCGACACCGCTGACACGTTCTTCGGTGTGACAGCTGTGGACATCTCCATGGAGGTCGTGTTTCATGAGATCGCCAGCTTCGACATCGGCCTATACTCCTACGCCTTTCTGGTGGATAGAGAAGGTGAGTAGCAGTTCGCTCGATCAAAGTGCTATAAATGTGAAAGTGAGTAGCATCTCCCATGCGATTAAAGTGCTTTAAAAGTGTGAATGTATGCATACACCAAATTGCCTCCGTTACACAACATCTCGCGGTCAGGGGATGGATGCATATGACGGTATACAAGATCAATGTGATCATCATTACGATACGTTATTTGACATGCTTGATTTTTCACATAGAAATGAGTGTACTTATAAATCAATCTCTACCACCATAGTCCAGTATGATAACATTCAGAACAGGTTGAAAACAGGTTGATAAACTTAGTAGTAGTAGTAGTAGGTCGACTAGCGGAATTATACCGCTCAGACGGGGTTATACCGCCCCTTACGGGGTGAAATACCCTTTCGTTGGCTAATACAAGACGGGGTCGCCAGGTCTCCGTCAGGGGGATGATGTAAATCACCATGTGGCTAATACGAGACGGGGGTTCGCCAGGCCTCCATCCGGGTGATTTGTAGTGAATCACCAACTTCCAGCTAGTAATATCTGGACCATCGCACAGCGGGGCATGTCCCTACTCTTTTTCGAAAGGTGTGGTGGGTTCTTAACGTGCTCGAGGTGTGGCTCTCCCCAAACACGGGACCTCCATTTTACGTCCTATCCGATGGACGTTCCTAACCGAAGCTAGGTACTCATTTACACCTGAGTGAAGTGAGGAAAGTCGTGTAAAGTGCCTTTCCCAAGGGCACAAGGTCGGTGACATGGGTGGGAATCGAACCCGGGACCTCAGCTCCCAGGTCACGGGAGATAACCTCTTGGCCCCGAGCCGAAAGCGCTACCGCTGCGCCAGACGACCCCATTTAAACTTGGGGTAACTATATATCATACCTCCACAGACGGCCGAGTCCTCATCCACAGAAACCTGCCCAAACCCATGGAGTGGAGGTCAGAGCCGACGTTCCTCGGTCTGGAAGCCATGGAGTCAGCTCTCAGGTCACGGGAGATCAACCATATTTTGAACGGAGACACCGGAGACTACTGGACTGACGTAAATCACGTTTATTGCCGATGTCACTTGCGAATTTGTTTGTCAGTAATGTTTTATTCTGACTCATTTTTATTTTAAGTGGTAATAATGAACATGTGCATGGCAGAAAACGCGCTTGTTTAAGTGAGGTAAGCATCATTTGGTTCATTCTAGTTTTTCATTTTTATCACAAACAAAATATGACAGGGGTTTATTGCGGAATTCGACAGTTGTTACATAATCAACTTGACGGAGAGAGAAGAAACAATTTGTTTATTGCAGAAATGGGCAGTGTAGTGAAAACGGTCGTATTTAACTAAACAGATAGAAAAGAAACACTATCTGTCAATCGAAAATTTGAGTGTATGTAACGTAATTGCCGATTGCAATTCATGTACTCGTAGAAACGTTGTATTATGTTTTTGACACAGGACGTAAAAGTCCCAATCGCCCGAGGGAATGCCCAGTTTGACGGAGCAGTGACCATAGAGAAAGCTGCGACCTTCTACTACGAACCCATTCCTGACACCAAGTACAGCGTGGTGCTCTGTCTGTTTGAAGATGATGAGACCATAGCCATCCCCACTCAGGTAATTTCTCCATAATGGATAACTTTGCCATTGGTCAGAAGTTTCATCAATTCAGTACAATGTTGATAACATTTTTGAAACATACACTTCACACTAATATATGAGTACTATATGTAACTATCATGTAAAGGGTTTGGTTTCACCTTGACCAAACTCGAATTACATTCTTTTTATCAATGGTTTAGATGCAAATCAAGCTTTATCAAGATCAACATGGTGGTGATGGTTATGTACATATTCATTACTTAATGGCGTTGACTTACTCATTATTACATATTACAGTAAGTCTGATAGTAGTGTCAGTTAAAAAACAATATTACTTTGATCCATATTGTGTTAAATCCTGTGCAATAATTAGATTTTTTGCATTTTGAAACTGGACGGAGATTCCACTGGGAAAGAATATCAAAGAGTTTGATTACATATATGATTATTAGCTGTATAGATGAATTTACACTGGAAAATGTTTAGCATTAGGTGTAGTTGTTGATTTCTGCTAGAGTTTACTAAAGAGCACAAGAGTTTTATCTGCATTTAAAAAATCTGTGTACCTTGCCGCAGGTGAACCCTGTGAACGGCACAGGTGAACTGTATCACCGTCTGGACCTGCTGTACATGAACAACGCCACTGGCGACACACAGTTCTGCAGACTGTACGATGAGTACGCCTCACCAGATACGTCAACTATTAAGGTATGGTTATACATTCTGATATAATTCAATGAGACATTATGTACAATATAATAAAAAGATATGTGTCTCTACTTTAGCACGTCAAAAATCACACTGTATAAAAATGTGATTTACCAATTTATGATAAATACCAGGTTAGTGTGATAATGGCGATAACAGGTACCATGCACCATATATTTCTTGCGTCTATTGATCGTTATTGTTAGATCCCAATTTTTGTTAAGTGAGCCCTGCATATCTAACTCCAGGTTTTATTCTAGCTACTACGTGATAATGCCCCAGGTAAGCCTAAACCACAGTAGTGCGTGTCATTTAAGTCGCGTAATAGTTGACTACATCATCAAAAGCCAACAGCAAACATCAAAAGACTAACCTCGTATTTTGGGTCATTCGTAAATCTCACTTTTCATGCATTGTAATCTGTGTATCACGGCACGTGCTTAGAATCCATACTAAAAAGTACATGTAATAGGTATGTCAGCCTACAGATTCATGTCTTTCTTGCAGGGCTCACAATACTCATTCCTTACAAAGATTGTATAGCCAACATGCCACCTATCTAATCTTCAAGCAGATCTTTCGGTAGGAAATACAGTACCTAACAGGAATATCTGACAAATTGAATACTGTCTCGAATACCGAAAGATCGGCTTGGAGATTACGTATATCAAGAGGACAACGGTTTTCATTGCCTGGTTATATGGCAGTTTTATCAATACGTTTATTACACATTCAATTCTGTGCAAAATCTCCAGTTCCCACCAGAGGCCTATGCTGATCCCATCAACTACCTGAACACCTTGGAGACGTTTGAAGATGTGGTGGACATCGAACTCTTCATCAACGATTTTACAGGAACGATGGCCAATCCAGGTAGATTTATTGTGGAGCCTGTATTGCAGTGATCAGATTAAATGCCCCCCCCCCATCGTGGAAAGGAAAACATATATTTCATTTAGCACGTTTCCCCCTTTTAGATTGATAACGTAAATTGAACATTTAGAAATGCTTTATGATATGAAAAAAATCCTTACGTACATATTCTAAATGACTTGATGTGTTTACATAGTTTTAAATTTGCAGTTAACATATTTTTTAGGCTGGAATATTTATCACTTGCCCAAAAAATTCTATGTACAGGACTCCAACTTCGGAAGACATGGAAAATAGTCGTGTATTCTTTTAAATACCAACAAGTAAAATCGGCGATTTTGTACCTCCGGGTTTGTTGTAATTTCTTTTTGTATATGTTGTTTGTTATATATAGTTGATAGTGTTAATGAAAGGTGTGTCGGGTAATGGTTGGGCGTTGCCATTGTAACTGGTAGTAAATGCATGCAAGAGTTTCTGATGTAGCATGGTGAGATATGGAACATAAGTTACGTAACTGTTGATCGGTTTGTGTTATTTTGTAATTTTGTAGTGTGAGTAGCTTGTTATGTTATGCGTCCTTCATCAACGAACATAATTTTCTTCTAAGGCCACACTGATTTAATTTTATGGATGACATCCTCTGGGGACCACAAAACTAATGCGAGAGGGCGAAAAAAAAAATCCAGCAAAAAAAAAAAATGCTGCTTAACCATAGGAATACAAAGCCGGTATTGCGAATTGAAGCACAGGACACAGTGACTGCATCAAACAAACAAGTTTTTATTTGCAGGAGGTAGATGTAGATAGTCTTGTTCAGGTCTCATCCTCCTTCACAGCTTCCTCCTTCGTTTTACGATAAGCCGCCCTTTTGCGGCATTTATGAGTCGGCAGTCTGTACTGAGTTCCAGCCGAGTTCCGGAGTTCCGTGAAGCCTCGAAAGACATTTTTTTTTTTGAGAACAGGCGAAAATCAATGCGCGCGCGGATGTCATCCATAAAATTAAGTCGGTGTGGCCTAACCTATACTTAATAACGTGACGGTCTAAACTATGCCTAATCCACTATAGCGATATTACTTATGTTAACAACATATGCGGTATCTGTCTTAAATTTGAAAAACTAGCTATAAACTTTAAAGGCCATATCGTTGTAAACCTTGTAACTGATGGCCACAAAACCTCCGTCTGACGGCGGTGTTATGTTACAGTTGTTGCTATAACTGGCAACGTCCGACTGACGCTAGACTGACTGCTAAGTACATCTAAGCTGACTGACGGCTAATTACATCTAAACTGACGATGTTGTGTATATAACGGTCATGATGGTGTACATATAACATATGACTGTCTATAACATTCAACTCACATGATCATACCGCGATAAAAAAATAACGGAATACAACAGCACGATAGTGTCAAAAACTAACATTTGAAACAACAAACCACCAACCCATTTTCATCTGCAACTTAAAACATAAACCTACAAACTTATGAAAGCCGCAAGGAACACGGAACGAAACACAGAATGACAACCAGAACAGTAAAATCAAACGTTAAAAATAACGTGTAATGCAGAAGCTAACCACTGCCGTCAACTGCGCCAAGTTGCATCTGATCGCCTACATCTGAAACAACTAATCTCCGACCCCGTCCCGCGCCTACGATCTGACTAAAACCTAATTTCTTTTTATCGGAACCACACACCCCTCTGTCAGACGCCTGATAAAAATGGACGCACCCGGCTATACCTTAACAACAGCCAAGTAATTACCGCATAACCATTTTCAGACAAAAAGGGGTGTCCAGGGGCCTCCAAAAGGTTTCATTTCCACGCCCGAAAACACATATACAACGAAAAAAAAGGTACGTGCCACAACTGCAGCCTAACAGCAAAACGTATACCGAGTCCCACAAAAATCCGTCCACCCCACCGCGAGATATAGCTGCGAACATGAAAATGCCGACCAGACGCTCTACCCTTCCGCGGAAGGATACCTCCTTCCCCGGAGGTAATTACTTGCTTTCTTGCATCTTCGTAAATGCCTTTAAAAAATTCTAGTATATGCTTAAGATAAGGACACCATTCATTCTGACCAAACGTGTTTTCTTTACCCAGGCCTTATAGATGGCATCCGAACTGACGTGATCCTGTCGGCTGAGATCGAGCAGTACTGGAGGGAGAACGGAACAGAATCTGTGTGGAGGTAAAGATGCCCAGGCGACAATATCTACCTGTGTATATCTTAGTGGTAAAGGTAGAGATAAATGATTTAGATCATTAGCTACAGTACGATGGCCAAGCTTTTTTGCAAGCTGTTTGATGTAGTTTGAATCATTTTCCCTATATTATTTTACGTTGGCATTTTTTTGACAGATACTTTGGCACAGAGAACGGCGTGTTCAGGATTTACCCCGGAATCATCACGGACAAACGCTATGACCCAACCCGGCAGACATGGTGAGCCAATTTGACAAATAGCTTGTTAATGTACACAAACATCAAGGCAGAATTAATGCGATCAATACTGTCATATAGAAATAACAACACCGTTTAAGTAAAATTCTGTGTTGATACAGCTGTAAAAATCTCAAATGAAAAAAAGCAGTATGTTAAGTATCAATGTAGTGTACCTTACTGGATTGTTCCAGACGAATGATGGTGATTTTAAAGTATTCATCATGTTTCCCAACTACATGTATGGTATACCGGTAATGTGCTTACAAAGCATCTGCCTTGGAGATAAAGTAAACAGTATGGAGATCTAGATGAGGATTATTTATCCATACGGTTCAAACCCATCATCCCTAGGTATGCACGTGCCCTGAGCAGACCTGAAGACTACACCTTCTCCCGTCCGGTCCCCAGTCCCTTCGGTGGCGGCAACATGGTCACCATCAGCAGAGTCATCTTCCACACTAAGTACACATTGATTATATCAACAATTCAACTCTTTCTGTCTGCAATCATTAGGTTGAAAGCATACCCTGATATAATAAAAGGCTACATAGCTGCGCTGTACATCTTTGTAACCCTGTGTATTTTTTTTGCTCAAAATTACAATGATATCATAGTTGATGTTATTTGTAGAACCGAAGAGATGTTGGGAGTCATTGCAGCTGACATAACGGAGACCTACTATTACTCCATGCTGTACACTGAGGTTGGTGGCAATATCTTTGTTAGCGATATTAAATATGAAATTGATTCAAGCCTTATAACAGTATAAAGCAGGAAAGACTATATGAGGAACAAGATACAAATTAGCAACTTTTAGTTTGTGTTTAATCTCTGTTTTTACTTTTAATATCATTCTAGATCCCTGAGTGCCTGTCTGATGAGTATGACTGTTTCCTGTTGGACGACAGTGGGTAAGTGGCATAAATAATTCTGTGCAGCCGTTCACTAAATTGCATCTCCTTACAATTGAGTAGATGGTTGTTTTTTTGTCTCTTTTCAAATCATATCAGTTGCATATCTTTATCTCAAACGATGATTTGGATTGATAATCTGTGCACAAAGTATCCAGCAGAATGCGCCATGCATAACATATCTTCATTTTTTTCATGTCGCCCGTGGAAGCAGCACTATATTGTTGTACATAAAATAGCTACTACGAAGTTGCAATCTGATGCACCCTCCCAAAGAGACTAAATAATGCTGGAAACTATTTCGGCTAATATTATGCTCTTATGTTCAGTTGGCAATTTTAGGTTTTAGAGATCTTATAATGGCTCACCTTGTATGTACACAGTACTTTATCTGTCTTTTATCGCTCTATACGCAGATATTTTATGGAGTCGTTGGACAACACCACTATCTACTACCTGTCAACGTTCAACAACAACACCCAGAACATGGAGCACGATCATCTTACTCACAGGTTCCCATGGCTTGCCAAGTACCTCACCGTGAGGGGGGAATATCTCAAGGTGACAGAAATTAGAAGATACATACATGCGATGATATACGAATCAAGTTAAGTTAGGAGAACTGGCATGTATGAAAACATCGCCATTAGTATCCTTTCACATTATATGTCTTTTTAGTGACAAGTACATTAGGAAAAGTAGATCAAGGGTCATCGTCATCGTTATCATCATTGTCATCATCACCATCATCACCATGACGATCAAGAATATCCATCGCAAAGTGATAAAAGTATATGTACATACACATGTATATTTAATGGTAAACTTAATATGTATTACCTGTATTCTAAACCATGCATTAAGGTTCGCTGACAAATCATTCTTACTCTTACAGAGAGAATGGTGCAACAACTATGCTACCCAGAATTCCCAGTTGTTTTACGACACATCCAATTTCTTCGGCCTGGAGGTGACCACCGGCCCGCCGTGTTACCAGTTCGCCCTGCACCCCATCAACGCCACCAACACGTTCATTCTAACCCTGCACAACCGACACACCTACAACTGTGATGACCGTCCCATCACAGTCGGCGGCAACCAGGTTTGGGACAACAGTCAGGTTGTACAGCTTTGCTTGCTCCGCGTGTTTGGGGAGGAACTGGTCTCATGCAGAGGTTCTCACCTTAGTCTGCACCACCTGGTCTCATCAATAGATAGTGTGTGCACCATTGAACACTTCACGTAACAGCACAAAAATTATGTCACCAGCACCCAAATATTTAAATGCACCACTGCAATGATGCTGATTACGAAATAAGAGATAACTGATGAGGAATATACAAACCTGGGTACTTACCACCTCCTGCCAAAACCACAGCGTAGGTAGATCCCGGCTTTTCCAGTAGGCTTTTCTGTAGATTCTCAGTGCGCCAGTAGATCTGCCTTCTCGCTGTTTAAGTCCATGAAGTTCATGACGAAACCTTTGCCGTGCCCAGAGTTGTACATTCCTGTGGTGTCCTCTGCATGGTCGAGTCCTATCTGTAGATGATAATGATAATGTAGAAATGTGTTCACCTTAGACAGCAGCACCTTCCTAATATGTAGTCCTGCAGCGTTTCTATTTTTGCATGCGGTAGTGTGTGCATGTCGTGACATTTCGTGGATGAAGACCTAATTGAGAAGGCATGAAGAGTTGTTGGTTGGCCTTGGACACCGGTAAGGTTGTGACTGTTGGATATACATGTTTTGAACCAGAGCATTGTATAAAGAAATGTCTTTGCAGGAATATGATAGATGCATTTTATAGATATGTAACCTGAAGTTGCTCATACTGGAAGATGTGATAAATGTCAGAAGAGGCATTTGAAAATTTAATTTAAGAGATACATATTACATTGAGTTTTCACGGTGGTCTGTTGCTACGGTATTCTTTCCCATTGCTAGGCGCGTTCGAAAAAGTATCGGGTTACAAGACGCAATTTCGGGCTAACCGTAAAACATTTGAAAATAAACAAATAGTATCGAAGGGTAAATTTCGTCAAAATAAAATGAACTTATCGTGTTTACATAATTTTAATGTTAGATTTTTACGTTAAATCACTGGTTTGTAAAAGTTTCGCTCCAAAATAAGTTTATTTTCGGGTTTCGGAGCGCCTGCTAGAGTCAGTCAGAGTCATCGTTTTAGGCAAACCTCGTTAAGTATTGGGTACGTGTATTACCCTAAATCCCTGATTCCTATATTTTTCGACGACTGGGAATAACATCAAAAATCGTGTTTTAGGAATTTTTTAATTTCTGATTTTAAGTATGGTTTTTGGCGACATATTGGTGAAAAAACGGCATTTTTGGACATTTTTCGCACTAAATTATCCATAATTTAAAATTGAGGCCATTTTTTCAAAAATCCCTAAAACACGATTCTGGGGACAACCGTTACAGTCATTTTGAGCCGTGAATGAGGTATGTTGGACTCTTTATGCTTCCTATACTTAACGAGTTTTGCAGACATGTCATGTCGCCCGAAAGTGGGGAGTGTGTTGTTGATACTAGCGTTAAGAATCATTACAATATTCAAGGTCACCCACGGATACGACAGTAGATTCGCTACATGTTACATGTCTACAACAAAATGATAGCGTACATGTACTGTCCAGGAAACGGTTTGTATCTGTAGAAAAGTGTTGTTTTTATCTGTTGCGAGGCACGGAGGGGGAAGGGCCTGTTTTCGCGGGTTTATTGTAAATGACCGGAGAAGACCCCCAAATAGAACGCGCGTTCGGTTCGAATTACTCAGATCGAGTTCGATCGAACCCAGTTCGGGTTCTAGAAAAGGTGGGAACTTTGCAGCCCAGATTTGACCACCGTGTTTTAATACGAGTAACGTCTATCCTGGATACAATACTGAAGTTTGACTTTAGTTTGGATGCATAGTTGTGAATAGGAGTTGGTGTAAACTGTTCAAGTAACTTTTGACTTATACACGCGTGGTTTACTACTTCTTGCAGAACTGTTCCTGCAATGACATTTGCCAGATATGCAGTACAGAGGAACTGCAGGAATGTCAGGTAACCCTGATCTCTGAAAATATGGCTTTTGTCTTCCTCAAAAAGTCATTGACAATGTGCAGATTTTTTTATGAAGTAAATACTGAAGACGGCGGAAAACGTGATAATAGCCACAATGACAATATCAACTTGAAGTTCATCTTGTTGGGTTATATTTGATGACATCAATTTATGCAATTAATGTTTTTAGAATACCGTAGTATGATACGATGCCTTTGATTCACTTGGTTACACTGTTTTTATTCAATGCATTTACCGCATAACTATCTATTTTATTTATTTCCTGCTAGTGCCCCTGTATTTGTGACTGGAACTACGAATCCTGCACCAATGAAATCCTTCATCTTCTGTCCGACATCCCCTGTCCTCGTGAGTACAACCAAACCGTAGCAACCTTCTTGCACATCATTTCTACATCACGCATTTTGTTGTACATGAAAATGGAACTATACTACATACAAGCAACCTTAAACAGACATTGCAACATTGAAATGTGATGTTAGCTGTTCTCTGGCCTCATACATAAATACGTCTTATTTTTGCTATCCTAATGCTTTGCTTGCGCAAACACTATCTGCAGAAGCCTTTTACACGTGCTAGGTATCTCAGCTTTCCTCACTATCAAATACACCAAGTTCTTTGCAGGTAGATGTAGACAACAGCCAACCTGTAGAGTGTAACTTTGCTACTGCTTCCGTCTTGTTCTGCGGTAGAGTCTGCTACACCAGCTTGTAGGTCGGCGTCTTTTTTCTCTGCTTGCTCTCTAGGTTAGCAACGTTTCATCTTGACAACATCGCATTTTATCAATTTAGGAGTTGCAAATCACTTTGGAACTGTAAAGCTAATGTAAAATCCCAGTAATGAGCTCCTACCTTTAGCCCCTCCTGAGGACCTGACGGCTCGAGGACCGGGACCGCCTTACCCACCCGAACCGGAGGTGGAAGACTGTGAGGAGAAATGTATTGCGCAGTAAGTACTTTAGCTGTTGGACCGTACTTGTAAATGCCAAGTACCACAAAATACGTTTTTATTTTAGGTTTAAAGTTGAATCCTCGAATACCTAAGCACGGGTTGTACTTCTGTCTTACTTTTCACAGATCCGACAACATCACCTGTGAGGCTCTTCCACACTGTGTCTGGTGTGAAGAGTTGGACTTCCCCGTCTGTACGGAAATCTGTCTAATTAGGGAAAAGTAAGTTTGCATCCCATTTTTTTCATTCTTTAACTTCTTAAGTTTATAATGAAAGAATAAGGAATCGTTGATTTTGCATGGTTATCCTTGTTACTACTGGTAATGCTGAACATAGTTCTTTAAGGAAACACTTCTTCAGGTTTATCCCTAAAAATAGACAAGAACTAGAACAACAATTGGCTTTACACTCAGCTTACAGACTTATTTTATAACACCACATAAACAATTCATATATATATATATACATACATGTACGTCATCCAAATAGACAGTTGGTTTCGTCATTGCTGTACACTATTCTTCTAAATAAATAAATAAAGAATGGATAGATCTGATTGCACCTTTTGCAGGTATTGAAATATTACCAAATCTGATAGATAACTTCATCTCTGACCTGTTTCTCTCCAGATTTCCCGTCTCCGTGTTTTTCCCGTGTGTGAACCTGACGGAGCTGTCACGTGACGAGCAGGAAGAGTTAAAGGAGAATTTCTACCTGAAGGTCATCCAGCTGCTTCCCAATGTCACCCAAGAGGCCATCAACTTCCCGGAAAACGTGACACAGGTGAGATAGAAGCTGAGCGTCTGGCAGTGCCTATCTTCTGCTGTCTTAACGGTGATCTGAAGACAACAAACTAGTTGTAATGATATCAATAGAAAATCACAACATACGGATCCTCTAGCTCGTTAACACTTCAAAGTTTGATTAGGCCCCAAAATAGAATAAACGGTAGTGTAGATAATATATCCAGTTCCGTAGGGCTGAAAAATTAAAAAAAAAGTTTGCATGAAGTTTGATTGGATACCACCTCTTTCGGCAATGCATATGATATTGGAAATAGACGCCTGGAACACTTTCATAAGTCACAAATTTCTGATGTGTGCCATTTCCCAATAATTGGTCAGGCCATACTGCTGCCTTGAATTATCTGTATTGCTCAGCTGGCCTATACATCATAAGGCGTAATACACCAGTTCAACCTAAATTGGAAATTTTATTTTTAATTGGAAATAAAGAAGATTATGGAGCTCTGGAGATCTTCTTCATCTCAATACTATTTTCTTTTACCAACAGAACACCATAGAGTTCACGCTCCAAGGCGAGATGAACAGTCCTCCTCCAGATGAGTCCATCACCCTGCTGCGGCAGCAGACCAACTGGAGACAGAACTTCACAGTCGGACCTCACCGGGAGCCCGCCATGTTCAGATCAGCTGATCCGGAGGACTACACAGAGTAAGAGAACTTTTGAGAACACATGTTTTGATGTTCAAACAGATGAGCATAGTAGAATGGTAGGAGAGTAACGGTGAAAGTAACCGATTAAGATGGTTTTAGTTCGCGGTGTTGGATCAAAAGTTGTTTTTTAAAGTTCTACAATATGTATTCTACAAACTCTAAGATAGATGAACTGCCATTTAGAAAACATTACATAATAATTCCAAAGCTTAGGTGCTGTAAAATCCAAGACAATTTTCAACGAAGTACGAAACCATAACTAGCAGCTTCAATGATTCTTACTCACAAGCTCTGCTGTGTGTGGTCATTATGTGGTTTGTATCACATTTCAGCCTGAAGATCACTCTGTTCTTCAACAACGTAAACTTCACAACAATACTGTCCAACGCACCGACATCTGATACCAGGAGAAACATTGTTGATCAGATCACGAAGCTGGTGAACAACACCTTATCGCCTGAAATATCCGTGACCCTAGACAACGTCTGGATGGAACAGGTAGGTCTTATTTTCACAAGCACTAGTGGGTCTATAAAACAATAGAATCCACAGTTACATGAATAGCAAACTTTTAGCAAAACCGCTTTGACAACTTGAAAAGTCAGAATACGTGATAGATGGCTATCAGTTTTATCTCTATATTCGAATATTCATTCATTCACTCACTCGTTCGCTCGCTCACTCACTCACTCCTGCAGCTAGACGACGTAGGGGCAGTCTGCCAGTGCACAAAGCTCTCCATCTCTTGCGGTTACAAGCAAGCCTGGTTGACAGCTAGGCTGCCGTCTCTCCTGACCACTCTTTAACATCTCTATATTGTGTCTCAATGCATAATTCTAACTACATATATTGTTTTCCACAGAACTACATCCCGTTCACAATAGACAAGCTTACCGACAGTCCGGTTCTGCTAATGGACGAGTTCAGGAAGCTGGAAGAGATGGTCAGAAATGCAGATCCACAGACCATAATTTCCGCGCAGGGTGCAGACTATCGTCCTGACCACATCAGTGCGGAAGGATCCTTCTATCAGCTGTGTCCTCAGAGCTGTGACCTGGGGTGAGAAATGATGCTTCATTATTGTAGAAGCAACCCATGTTACTTATCACTTTGTCTGATTATTTAAACGTTAGTGCACCACAGAAAACCTGTCAACCACACTGTTGTCCACACTTCTCAGTTTTCTAGTCTTTGATATTATTTTCCAACTCTGTCCATTATCTGCCCCTCTTTCTTCTTCCTTGGACTGTAGGAACAACATTTCTACTTATATAAATATATATAGCAGACAGAAGTTTGGTATCTCTGGGTTATCAGATTATACATATACATATACAATACATGTGATATATATATTGTACTTAAAGTGTGCTTTTCTTTTGCACCACAGACTGTCCAAGGAGGATTGTGATGACATTCCATCCTGCAACTGGGAGGACTTTATCCCTCCTCACACCTGCTCCAGCAACAGTTACCTGGTGGAAAGGTAATAATATAATGTTATCATATTAGGAAAATCACATTAAACGTCATGTACTAGCTTTGACTTAATGGCTTTATCTTACTTTTTACAAACCTATCGTCTACTTGGACGAAATGAGGCCGTTGAGGTTTTACTTGTATTATGAAACCATACGTGACACCAACCCTTTGCTTGTCAGTTATGTCAAATGTTTAGAAGCCCAGTTTTTCATTCACATATTTCAGGACAATTTAGCATAGGTCATAAAAAACCTGGCCAGAAGTATTTCGGATCTCAAATAGTAGATCACATTTCTACTTTGATGTCCCGTATACAACTAACAACAGCAAGCTTAAGCTTCATATAACTTTCACCATAGTGTCCCACTGACGGCCTACTTCCCATGTGACGACCTGACGCTTCTCTCCCAATGGGAACAAGATCAGGTCATCAACAATTTCAAAGTCAAGGTTCTGTCCCTGGTTCCTGGACTTTCTGACAAGTCCATTCACAGCGTGCAGATCCTGAAGGTAGAGAACTTAGCGTTTTTTATTGAAAAAGCCAAAGTCAAGATACTATATATACACAGTCATGCCATACTCAAGCTTAGAGCTTATGTTAGCTGCACCGCTAACAAAACGTTTGTTTAAAGAAAGGTGTTCTTGTATTAACATTACTAAATTACAACATATGTTCGAGGTTTTCACAAGCATCACTATCTCACAACGTCATTACTAAAAGAAAATGCACTAGATAAAGGATAATGCAAAACTGTACCTGTACCTTTGATTATGGCTCAAGGAGTCTCTTAGTCTCTTTTGAATTTATCTAGAAGCCTCCTACTGCCAATAATATTGGCAAAATAACTAACAGTATTTTACGTTTTCCCCATGAGGATCCAAACTTCATAGGGAGTCAGATCAGCTTCATCTTGCAAGCCACCATGTCGGACCCGTACCTCACTGATATTTATAACATACTAAAGGACGCTTTCAACAAGGCAAACCATTTCACGGTGGGACCAAACAACAATCCGAACATGTACCTGGCCCATGGGAGTGCACAAAATTCCTTGGATTACACGGAGTAAGTAGTTTTTGTACACAGCGTTTATATTATGTGGACAGTAATTCAATTAAAGTATGGGACTGTCTTTAGCTATTTACATATAACGTTATATTTAAGCCAACGTAGCTACCCCTGATACAGTGACCAAAATGTTTGCTCAAAAACCGACCATTGCACCAGTTGCTTTCAAAATATTGATAATTGTATTAATTATCACTGCATGATCCATATTTATTGATGCATTTGTTGTTGATTTTCAGCTTACGGATCGTCTTAACGTTTCCCCCCGGCACTGACTTCGATGATGTTCTTCGGGCATCGCCTCTGACAGCCCGTGACGTCATCACATCCCAGATCACTGCTCTCGCCACTAGAATCTTCCTCACAGAAGTGGCGAGTACAGTCAGTGACATGTGGCTGGAGGAGGTAAGTAGAAATCACCTGCAGTTATTGTATGAACCAATCACAGAAACGCTGTCGTGTTGCGTAAAGCTTCGTTTAAGACAATCATAAAAACCAAACAACTCTTTCAGTAGATAATGTATCCATGGACGTCTTGAACTGAAATGAAGGGTCATACATGTCATCAATTACACAATGTGGTCATTATTTACTGATCTTATGCACAATTAGGTAGTCCCTTTAGTCAAGCTTGACTTATTTTAATGAGGGGGGTATACATAGTACAAACATAGAAGTAAATTAATTATTGTACATAAATTTTTATGAATTAAATACAGTATAATTAGAGTAAATCATAAATCCAGTAACAACAAATCATAGTGATAAGGCAGTCAAAACTCAATATTCATACACTCGTGCCCTGCTCAATATAACAAAGTTCATTGCAAGTTCTTGCCCAAAGGCTAATTGCAAATAACGTATTAAAAAAACAATGAATCAGGGTACAAAATAAGTATAAAAACTAATCTACAAAAAATAAGTTAATTTTCTGGGACTACTAGTATGTCTGAAGGGTTTGAACTATCTTTTGTAAGCCATGGAAGACGTAATATCCCACATATGAGAACTTGATGGAGACTGGATTACATCAGATCATGAAACTTGCTTCGCACAGGACATCATACCCCTGATGATCCACAAGGCATCAGGCAGTCCCGTCAGTCTGCAGCAGGAGGCCGACAAGCTGGAGCCGGAGGTCACCGCAGGGCAACTTCAGGTCACGGTGGATGGACAGACATACACCGCCATCTCCATCGACACGGAAGGATCATTCGAGTCTATCTGCCAGAGACCGTGCACTGACGGGTGAGTGATGTAGTAGTGGTTGCGCGGAAGTATTGTTTTGGGTTACTGAGCTGTTAGTTTGTGAATCTATCTGTCTGTCTGTCCGAACAGAATAGGACGTTGGCGTGTGTGTGTGAGGGGGGTGGCGGTGGCAGACGGAATGACAGGAGGTCAAAGGTCTTACAATTTAGGAGCCTACATTTAGGAGCCTACAGAAATTAGTGGTCAATGTTATATGGGTGAATTCTGGAAGCCGAGGAATGCATTCTTACTGAACGCTTCACAGACTTGCCATTCACACAATCCAATTGTTATAGTTTTTAAAAAGTCAACCTACCTTGATGACTAGCATGACGACATCAGGCGAGATAATTTAATTTCGTAAATGTTGGTGTGTTTTTTTTCAAATTGTGGTAATGCGTATGTATCATGACCTATTTTTTCAGTGTGGTATTAATTTTATGCATTTCGACAGAACGGACGAGGCCGACTGCGTGCAGATCCCCGGGTGTGACTGGGGAGATTTTGACACGCCACAGGTTTGCTCTGACAACAGTCTTCTAGCCGACAGGTAGGAGAGATCTCTGAGTTAATCGAAATACATTATGTTTCCATAACTAGTCATCTACTCCACATCATATCATATAACAGATTATTCCTAATAATGACGTTTTGAGTTTTATACAACATTTCTGTTTCTTGATACACATGACTTAACTTGTGTCTGCTTTTTAACGGTTGTTATCCTTTTTGTATTTAGTATAGTGGTGGAGACCTTGTTCCCATGTGCGGACTTTGGGTCTCTGACTGCAACACAACAGCAACAGCTATTTAACGACTTCAAGGGTAAACTGCACCTCGTGTTGCCCGGTGTACCAGATAAATCCATTGATGTCGACTCCTTCAAGATTGTCGATGTAAGCAATTTCTAAAACGTTTTTTTCCCTTTAATTACTCGAAGTAATTACACGTACATTGCCGTTGTAACATTTTCACGTGGATACAGCATGTGTACGCACTGACCCTGACCTCTTATCATAGATTCCATCATAGACGCCATTTTATATCATATACAAAGTTATACAATATTTTTGTACCTAGAATAATGTTATAGATTGTTATGCTGCCCATGTACAATTTCATTGTAATGTTTTGCCTTTGCCAGCAGGGCTAGCCCTTTGCAATATCAATACAGGCTAGTCGAGCTGCCCTGGCTGTGCGTATTTAACAGTCAGACCAAATATGAACATGTTATCTAAACTGCATAAAAATGCATATTTCATGTAGAAGCAGAAGCCTATCTATCCTAACCCGATTTCTAGGATTAGTAGAGGAGTCAACCTTGAGTTATAACATACACTGGTTTCCTTTTCCCTACCCAGGATGATACCATTACCTTCGTACTCCAAGGCACCATGCAGCACGCCGCCCTACAGCAGTACTACACCACTATCCGGCAGGAGCTGGAGTGGGCACGGGACTTCCGTATCGGCACCGCAGCCAACCCTAACAGCTACAGATCCCGCGGTCTAGACGACTACACAAAGTAAGCATATGCTTCGTTATTTTGATCGAGATGTGATGGTAGTATATACAATAAAGAATGTAAGGTTTGTTGTGCTACAAAGAGCCCATTTCCATATGGTTGGATTTTTTGTAAACTGACTAGGATTGCCTATTTTCTTTAAATTCACTCAAAAAAAAATTCTAAAGTACTTCTAGTCCTGCATAGATGGCCCATTTGTCCTGCAGCAGTTCTTTCTGCATTCTTTCAAGCTGAGGTATAAGGAAGAAAAGAAAAAGAATAGCCACTGCCATTCAATCCAATCTGATGTGAGTATGATCATGGAAGGAAAGACAATGTGAATGTATAGTATTTGATGTCATGTCTCCGATATTTTCTAGCTTGCGCGTCCAGCTTATATTCGATCCGACGCTGAATTTGGACCCGATGCTGGCAAACGATCTGACGCTACGGGATAGGATCCGAGCTCAGATAAGAAACAACCTTGTAACGGCAGGGGTCCTACCAACAGTCCTTGCAACTCTCGGAGACATCTGGATGGAAAGGGTGAGGTTTGACTTGGCTATCATCGTTGATATTTATTTAATTCTGATTACGGAAGTATTGCTTTGGGCAGCTGAGATGTGGGTTTGTGTGCATATACGTCCGGGCAAAGGACAAAATGAAGGTACAGGTGAGTGGTGGGATATTGACAGACAGCATGTGGAGATTATTATACCAGCTCTTTGTTGACAGTGTTGACGTAGTATTTTTTAAACAAAATTGAAGTTTGTGTGTACCCTTTTTAAAATGTCTGTTGTTACTAGCACTTTAGAAGAAATGCAACCCTAACCAATAAAGTTAATAATTTATAATCTTGTTCTAACCCAAATATTTTTTCGTTCTCGCGCAGAACGTTATTCCCTTCACTATAAGTAAGGCTGCCGATGACGTCACAAGTCTTCTCAATGAAGCAACCAAGTTAGACAATCTGATCGCCGCAAACTCGGCCATTTTCAGCATTAACGGTGTAACATGGCGGCCTGTGGACATGTTGGTCAACGGGTCGTTCGACATTTTGTGCCCACAACAGTGCCAGGATGGGTAAGGCTCAAACAAATAATTGTTGTGCTACATTTCTTAAATTTCTTTTGAACCAAACTAAAGTAATCGCTTCTGAAATATTTTTTTTGAATGTTTCGAAGTTTAAATCTAAAATCTGCAGCTTAATCTATAGATTGACAAAGACTTTTGTGTCATTCATTTCCAAATAACAGACATAAATGAGGCTCACCTTGCTATATACCTACAAGTATGATATGATCCTGAAGCAAAGTTGAATTGTAATTTTCATCACAATGGAAAAACTGGACCTAACCTTCTTTTTTAGACTGTACAGCACTAGTCAAGTTATAATAAGATTCCCTGTGTTGCAAACTGGCAAAATGCATGAAGAAAATATCTACATTGTCGAACACTGACTTCATGTTTAACAAATTATCACTTGTGGTTACCGCCATTTATTACATCGATAACAACTTTAATCCTATTAGTGCTGACCGTTTCTCCTGCACCATGATTCCTGGATGTGATTGGGCAGACTATGACGATCCAGTCACGTGCCTGAATGATGCTTACTTGGTGGAACAGTAAGTGATGTCACCATCTACATGTGCGTTTTCTATTGGCCAATTTACGATTCGTGAAACGTTCAGAAGATCCCTAAAGCACAGTCATCACATCTCAAACCATTTGGTAGTAACCATTTTGTATCCTGGATAAAATGCAAACAAGAGCAATCTAAAATATGATATTATGACAGATAAATATTAAATATATAGGTAAATATACATATTTATAATGAAAAGAGAGCTTCTGGTAGGTTTACAGTGTGGTAGTTTTCTCTGTATTCCCTGTTTCAACTTCAATCTTCGTTTGTCTTTCAGCATGAACATGTCGGCGTTCTTCCCCTGCTTGTTCGTCCCTGTCCATATGAATTCCTCTGCCCAGATGCAGCAGGACGTGGCGGACAGTTTCCTGGCCGCGCTGCGCGCCGCTCTCCAAAACAGGGGAATCCTGGTACCTGAGAAAGTCATTCACGCCGTGCAAGTCGGAAGAGTAAGTTTCCTTATAAACGCTACATTTGCCACGCCCTTATTTTTTAAGTTAATGTACATGGAGGAACGTTTCAATGCAATTGGAAAGCAGTACATCGTCCATTACTTAGGGCAGAGACGACAATTAGGTCTTTGTGGCCATGGTTGTTAACTTAACAGTGATAAATGTTTTGGGTTTTGCTGTCGCAGACCTTTCAATATGTTGCATACCAAACTCCCTGGTTATACAAAGAGAAACAATCTCTACAATAAAAATTAATTAGGATTCTATAGTTTATAGCTTAACCTTATATGTAGTATCGTTGGGATATTTTACAAATCTGCAGTATGTTTATTTTTTTCCGTTGCAATTCCGTTGTTTATATTTTTATTTTTATTTTTGCAGACGTTTTTTTTATCATGACTATCAAAATCTGACATCAGTTCTACTATGCTCACAGGACACCATCGACTTTAGGATCCAGAGCACAATGGGATACCAGAACCTAACCGACCTACAAAGCGCCATTCGGGATATTCTATCCTGGGACGAAAATTTCACCTTCGACGACTACAGATCGGCCAATCCTGACGACGAGTTTAACAACACGTAAGCGTCTGGATATCTCCTTAAATTTTCTACTTTTCTACTGAAGTTAAGTTGTATTTCTATGGTACCTAAGAAGGAAATTTAAGACAGATGTGTATTAGACGTAACTTTGTTATTACAGTGTCAAGTTTGAGATCAGCTTCGAAGACCAGAACGGAATGGACATAGATTTCGACGCCGTTCTTGAATCGAATTTCACCATTCGTGACATCTTGGAGCAAGACATCATCAACTTCGTCAGCACAACCCTCGGACCTTCGTCTGTCGCCGCTTTGAACGTGGACAACATATGGATTCAAAGTGTATGTATTAAAATTAATAGTTGAACTAAAATTTACTGCTAAAAGTTTAAGAATCTTTAAAAGGGCATCCGCCATCTTTTGTTAGCTCTGAATGGTGGTCACGTAACGTGGTGGTCAAAGATTCCACCCGAGGAAGTTTATGCTGTTGTTACAGTAGTATTACAATCGAGTATGGCTAATCATGAATTTTGGTACTTTTCCTAATAACAAATCAGTATGTTATATATAATATGTTCACACTGTTGTATATGTATACACAGTTATGTATAACATTATTTTTAATGCCGTTCTTTGAACAGAATTACTGCACCTTCAGCATCAGCGTCCCGTTAGATAACGTGCAGGCTCTAACTGGAGAAGCCATGAAGATCGTGAACAATATCGGGACCTTCGTCCTCCACATGGGGGGCCTTCAAATCAACGCTGTGAAACATACGGAAACGAAAACAAGTGACTTCTGCCCCCCTGTCTGTGCACCAAGGTAGGAAATCATCTAGAACTTTTTATTTTTTTATATTTACCACATGGATATAATGTGATTTTCCCTAGAAACTATCTTAATGTAATTTATATGTTAGTGCCAGTTACGACTCAGTGAATTTGCCATGTTGAACAGTCTTTTCCCAGAGTTACCTTTACATAAATGTTGACTATTCTATTGACACTGAAGAAGAGTGATGGATGTCACTCGAAACGTCCTGAAGTAATATCTACAGTAGAGTTTAAATTGTACTAAATGAAAAGAATCAGAATACAGAATAATTGAGTTTGGCATACTCCGGTATGACATAAGCATCGAAGAAGATTGTTAACAAACATTTTACTTATTACATAAATTATAAATGTTTATTTTCAGATGACAAATTCGGCCTTCCGTTCACAACTACTGTAACAGTTCTGGTTGCAAATACCGCTGAACAAATAAATAGATAAACAAATCATATTCGCCGACCTCGATGTTGTGTTAGCTAGTTGCAAATGTGTAGATTTAAAAAAAAATGATGATTTCAAACTGAAATATATATCTATTTTCTATCTACTTTCCTGCCGACTTACAGAGATGACCTAGCTTGCGATACCAACATCCACTGTGAATGGTGTGTGTTTGAGGGTGCGCCACACTGCGGGTCTGACTGCCTGATACAAGAAGAAACGTAAGTTAGTTTTATAGGATCATAAACTTATTAACAAAGGAACAGTCTAAACATCACTTAATCCTTTGTTGAAAGGGGGAAGTTTTATCTGATATATCTTTACCATTAATGTCCTTCAAGTTTATAGCCAGTAATACTAATACTATTCTTCTTCGTAGTCGAAGATGGCTGATAGTGTTAATGTTATTAGCTAGATGCATATTACGTTTGCAACAATGATACAATATCAACGTCATAACAATGTAAAAACAAACGAGACACGAAGGGGCCATTCGCAGGGCTTCATGCATGTTCAGAACATGTACAAGAACGTTGACAGTGAGTTCGTAAGAAATGACAAATCCTTGTGCTTATTTTCTTTCCCAAGGCAAGAGGAGTTGAGCGCGTATTTCCCCTGCCTACCTGAGGTTATGGACGATCAGACACAACAGGGAATCATAGAGAGTTTTCGTGATGAAGTACTTAGGGTCCTGAGAGCCAACTTTGGTGGGTTTAACACCACCAAGAACATACATAATATCACCATCACAAATGTAAGTATGAACTATTAGTAAATGTATTTAGCAGGGTGTTTATGACATTTGATTATTATTTTAGAAAGAATTTAATGTGATGACTTATGAACACACGCACTTTAATCAATAGTAGGAAGCAATAGTACATCAAATTCAGTTAAAGCTCAACAAATCCGTAAAATGGAATTCACGAGAAAGACCGATAATTCAGATTTGTGAAGTCAAGTATAGATTTTTTTAGTACAGTCCCAATTCTTTGTTCCAACATAAAACGTCAACGGATAGCAGTTTCGACAGTCCTTGCTAGCATGCTCAGAATTCAAGTGATTAGTTGCATGACCAATTGGTCAAAGTAGGAAGAAAATTTAAAGTTTGTGATGTCACGTGACCCTGCTAATTGTTCACGTGAATTCTGGAAAAAATTGAGGTGATTCTACTCTATATCGCTGCCTAAATCACGGACGTAATCTTGGTTGTATCGCATCAGTGCAATTTAAAGACACAAAATCTCTGATGTCTCTACTGCAGCGCACCATGTCATTCTTTCTGAAGAGCAGCATGAAGCAGCAGATCACACCTGACATCATCAGCTTCCTCAGGAACCCCTCCAACTGGTCCGGTGTCACCATCAGTCATGGCGGAAACCGGTATCCAGCCTGGGACCCTACTGACTACACGGAGTAAGCCATTATGCTATGACTTCCGAGACGGAAGTATTGTTTTTTGCGACGCTGGTTTAGGGGGAGTTTGTTTGTTTTTCGTCCACAGCAGGGTTATAAGTGTGCTGAAGAACTTTCGCCTAATGTAACACAAGTTAAATTTTCAGTATGTTTAAGTTTTTAGGATATCGATACAGTACTGTGTGAATTTTACAGCATTAAGTTGGGCTAATGCATTGAAGCCACGTGTCACTCATCTCAATACCAAATTGCTCCCAACTAATATAACTGCTGTTCCTATGTTTTTATCTAATAGCATGGTTGTGACAATGGACTTCAATGGTGTTGACTTTGCGAACCTTGCCAGTCAGCATTCCGTGTCAGAAAGCAGGCTTCATCCCGCACTGGAAACTGCTCTGACAAATGCTGGTATATCCCCGCAGTACGTGGCATCAAGCAAAATACTGCAGAAAGGACAGGTCGGTTACCTTTGTTTTTCAAGAGCCTATTTTTTTTAAATTTTCATAAGCAGAGAATTTGGGCGTTCACACCTCTGTAAAATATCAATAGTTATTGTGAATTTCTTGTTTTATTTATTATTGTGAATTTATTCGCATGTGTACATGTACCTCTCCGTGCATTTTCCCACTAGATCCCGACCAACTTCAGAAGCCTTTTATGCTAACAATTTGCAGAAGGCTCCTTTTTTTGTCTTCTTCCGTTACAAACGCATAAGGTTAATGATTTGGGCCAGAGGGCTGTCACAATGATAACTGGTGCTGTAGCAGACACCCTGTTGTGTTGGATTACAATATGTACCAAGTGGCAGGACAGAGTGATAGGGGCTGGTCACCATAGAAATGAATGTTTTTCAGTAAGAATAAAAAAAGAGCAGTAGTTTTGTTGTGCTAGACCGTGTGAATGTAAACATCACTATGTATTTGTTTTGGAAATATTACATTGCCAGTCTGACCTAACTTTCTGCGTATGATCTTTTGCGGTCATCACTTCCTTCCAACTTGACCTTAATATTAACCTTTGATAATCAAATCCCCCTTTGTCACCTACGCCTTTATAAAATTCATAACATTCATATTTGTGCTGATGATGCTTCAAATGCTAAAAAATTCAGCACATTTATTTACAGGACTACATCAAGTTCTCTATATCAAAGCCTTTTGACAGCAGCGACAGCCTGATGGTGGTAGTTGAGAAACTCGTGGCTGTCCAAAACGCCGGAGGAATACTACTGAATCTGAAACCCGTGAGTGCCAACCCAAGTTGGTTTTTATTTTCATTTTACACTGTAATGCCATAGTAACAATGCATTATAAAGATACAACCAACAAATATCATTATATGCCTATTCAGCTCTACAATGATATAATGTCATCAGGATCATTATTAGTATAATATGTAATAGGAGCCTAACAGCGTAGTACATATAATACAATACTAATAATGTTTCAATGAATGTTAGACCCAGGGATGGCCTGTTAGCACTGGGCTCCGTTACAGAGGGACATTCGACAGTATCTGTGAGTCATTCAACCCCGTGCACAGTACCCCTGCCCCAGTCCTGTCGACGACGTCTACAACAACAACTACTCTCAAGCCTCTCGGTGGGTCTAAGTTGTAATATTCGTACTAAATATAGAAATAATCTTTTGGACAGAACAATATCACAGCGTAGAGTCTTTTACAACTTTATCTACATACTAATGGATAAAAATGAACATAATTACATAACGTTATAGCCATAAATCAGCATGTTGAGTTAAACGTATTGTTTACACTACTAGCTCTAAAGTCTAAATATTCTTTGATAATCATACGTTTGCCTCTTTTTGTGCAGCAGAATATGATATGATCGCAAATTTCAGTTATAAGCTATATTAGTATTAAATTACCACTTTGCTTGAAATGAGCAGAACGTTTCAAGTACATTTGTACAAAATGTATTTGAATAATTGCATATATATTTGGTACATAAAACTGTATCATATTCTGTACCTGGAAGTTCACGCCAGGTAGTCTGCCACATATGTGATGTCTTGCGCTAACAGCCCCAACCTCAGGCGTTCCCGTAGACTGCACGACGAAGCCGGCCGGCATGTACCCAGACCAACAGGACTGTACCATGTACTACCACTGCACGGGAACGCATATACTCCCCTTGCACATGCCCTGCGCCCCAGGAACGTTCTTTGACCCGACCCTTTCTGTCTGCACATTCACATCGCATTGTGCAACCGGTAGGTATCTTTGGGATTTTATGTATCTCACTAGATTGTGGCGTTCAATGGCCCAGTGGTTAGGCCAGTGGACACAAAGCCGAGAGGTTACGGGTTTGATTCCCGGCATTCCTGACAAGACTTAAGAAAGGAACTTTCCTCAATCCACCAAAGTGTAAAATGTTAACCTAATTTCGGTTCGCCTTCCAAAACCATGCCGTAAATAAACTTTAAAAAAAGCTATAGGGCTACCTTTACCTTTACCTACCTAGAGTGATTTCTCAATGTAACATAATTTTTTTTTTTGCTTCACTGCTGCTTAGATATGACAAACACAGACGTTGCTCTCGCAACACATCTTCCTACAGCTACAACGCCTCCTCTAACTGACACCGCCCCCACCTGCACCAATGAGTACATGGAGTTAGCCCTGCCGGCCCACCGGCTCACTCACGTTGTGACCAGCGGGCTGCACTGGGACCCCGACCCGAGCTGTAAGGCCACCTTTAACGGTACCCACTACATCCTGCGCACCGGGCTCTATCAGTGCGGGACAAAGGCAAGGACTGTAAAATTATTTCTGAACAGTTCTCACCTTAAGAGCTTTCGACCAAATACTTTGGTCTTCTTCAATAAACTTGCCCTAGTGCGACTTGTCAAGTGAATTCTCTGAAGTGTGACGTCAACACTGGGTCAAAGATACCCGCTAAATTTTTTGGGCCCCCCTCGCGAAGTGATGGCTGACAAGTGGCACTGGGTCAATCTGTTGAAGGAGACCAGAGTGTTTGGTCAAAAGCTGGAGGTGAGAACAATTCTTTGTGTTTAACTTTAACATGTAACTACCAACACAGATGAACTCTAGACTCCTTAGACATGTAACGTTTATTTCTTAACAGTATAGAGAAGATACACATTTCGTCTTGTTTTTTGTTGTTGCTGAGTTTTAAAATATACCCTTCATTCTCAATATATTGTATGTAAATACATTTCCCAACTATCGCAACAACTTGTAAATACGTTGGTATGTTGTGTAGGTGACCTTTGACACGAAGTACGTCATCTTCTACAACAATGTCAGCCTCCTGTTCACCCATGATGGCGTCATCACCCGAGATCCTGATGTCGTTATCCACTCCATGTATGTGTATTGCCTTTTTTTTTAAGTTGATTTGTTTATAACGTATTGGCAAATGGATCGAAATTAAAAGCACGGTAAAAATGAGGGGAGCAATAAGCCATCTGAGCAGGGGATTGTGGTTAAGGTCAGTATTAGGCCCCCGAGACGGAAACAAATATCCCCGAGGCCAGCAGTCTAACCGAAGGGTTGTTAACACGTTAGTAGCCTTCAACGTTGACCTTAGACCACAATGCATCACGCTGAACTTGCGCAATAAGAACTGTGAGGTGGCTTGTAGTCGGCACACTACACACCTTTCGAAAAAGAGTAGGGCCGAATTCTAATGTCTGGAGTCGGCGATTAACTTTAAGTCACCCGGACAGAGGCCTAGCATAACCCTGTCCCGTATCAGTCACATGGTGATTTAGACGATACTAGTAATAAGTAGTAATTCACCCGGACAGAGACCTCAGGCGCACCTCATCTTGTATCAAGCTATCGAAAGGGTATTACCCGATAAGTTAAGGGGTGACTGATGATGAATATGATAATAAGTACATCGATCCTCTGTCCGCAGCTGTAAGTACGAGCGTGATGAAGCCGTGCTGTCCCAGTTCCTGCCCATCCCGGGCGGACTGGAGTTCGTGGATGAAGGGTTCGGCCAGCTGTCCATCCGGCTGGACCTGTTCCCCACACAGAGCTACCTGGCTCCGTACACAGCACCTGAGTACCCGGTACACAAGCCTTTAATAATTACTATTTACAGAATGTGTTAAAATATTGTATCATTATGTATATTCTACTAAATTTATTTGATTTTTGTTGATAATGTCACAGGTTTTATTCTGTATTTTACCTGGTTATGTTTCTATGCTATACGAATATTTGTATAATTTAGTTAATTTCATTTATTGTCATTGCAAAGTTTGATACTGTTTACAAAGAAAACATTACCTGACTTTACTGGCATTTACTAATATGTAAACCCAGCTTCTTGTGCAGTGAAAAATACATATATAATGGAAACATGAACACAGACGAAGAAATTGGATAAAAAAACAAGTTAAAACCCTTCCGGTAATTTCATTTACTACTTTTGTTACGTCCGATTCTGTTTACAAAGTAAACATTACCCAACTTTACTGGCATTTACTACCATTGGTAAAGCCGACTTGTTGTGCTATAACCCGTGGTGACCGAAAGCAAATTAAGATCACTTTCAGCATGAAAGGTCGTTATAACGAATGGCTAAACTTTATCTTCCAACACTAAATAAATTTGGACCCAAATTTTTCAAACTCCGTCAACCTTGTTCACGGAATGGACCAGTCTACTGCAGTTTCCTGGCCATGACGTCGGAAACACGTGATTGCAATTTAATATGAGTTGGAAGATCAAGTTTAGCCATTCGTCATAAAGATCGCTCTCATTCAGGTCCACAAGCACCTGCGGGACAGACTGTACCTGCAGCTGCAGGTGCAGGGGCACGCCAGACAGCTGGCTGTCATCGCGCTGCAGTGTGAGGCTACATCCGGGCACAACACCTCCCTACAGTACCCACTTATACAGGACGGGTGAGTTTCTATACAATTGTACATTGTAATGTTCGTTCTGATTAGAAAACTCATCAGTATTATGTATTAGAAAACCCATATTTTTATGTAACGGACCACTGGAAGAGCTGTCAAGCTAAATGTGGTTCCAAATAAAGTCAACGTCAAAGTAACCTTAAACATAATTTTACCTATAATTATATAAACATGAGCTTCCTTGCACTCTTATCTCATTTATGTTACATTGATATATGGTTTAATTGCGAATAATTAAATAAACAAACAAATAATAATTAAACACCAGATTTATTGCATCATGCAGAAAGGCCGTACGAGCAAATTTTACGTAGATAAAAATTCTCCCTTTTTTTTGAAAAAAAAAATGCCCTGTTTTGCAGCTGTGCCTCAGACGACACCCTGCAACTCTACACCAACCCTGACCCGGCCACACAGCGGTTCAGTCTGGAGGCCTTCCGCTTCGTACAGGAAGTGACGACTATCAACATCCGGTGTGAGGTCGAGGTTTGCGATGCAGCTGACACTGGATCCCGCTGTGCACAGGTGCCTTAAACCTTTCTACATAAAAACGTAACACTGAAATAATCATTAAATAACTCACATTATCGCACGAATCGTCTTAATATTGTAAAGATAGCAAACGAATGGTGTTTAGCTCAGACACCTTTAGTTAGCTAGTTAACTTTAGGCTAATAACACATGCCGCCTCCGTACTTAGAATGACTTATCTGTTACCTATGTTCATGTATCTGAATTGTAACTGACATTGTTAATTGTTTATTGTCCAGTTATGACGGCTAGCCCTTTGTAATAGCCTCCGGCTAGTTGGGCAGTCCTGGCTTTATATCTGTTTATACCGCTTAATAAACCAAATCAAATCAAGCCTTTCCCAGCAAAACTATGATCCTTTCTGTTGAAAACATTACGAATTTGATCCATACAGAAATGCCCTGGACTATGGAGGTTTCAGTCAAATGTTAACCGTTCCACAAAACTTTTCTCAGGGTTGCAGGACCATTCGTCATCACAAGAGAGCTCTTGAGAAACTTGATAGCATGAAGAGCCGCTATGTGATCTCCCGCGGTCCCATCATCCTTGATGACAACTTCCAACCCGGTGAATTTACTCTCAGACTGTCTTTATTACGGATATTTCCATTTTGTAGTCCTCTCGGAGCCCTCTTAAATTTTTATTTTTGCCTTTGAAGAGGGAAAAGAAATACTGTTTTGCTCTGTTTTGTTTCCTTTTTTAAAAATTCGTTTTATTATTATTTTCTGCTTCAGAAGTTATGGAGAAGAGAACGGCCCTCATAGCTGGAGGATCTGCTATGATGATAACCCTCGCTGCAGTTCTGGTGGCCCTCAAAGTGAGGCGCTCCAAGCGGGTACATCCGGGATATCAGCAGCTCGTCAACCTTGACGTTGAGTGACGTCAGTCTCCTGGATATAACCAAGGGTGTAACCTGATACTGCAGGCTGTTACGCTACATAAAGATTCTGTATTCACTAATCAGAAATAAAAGGATTTTGGTATTTTATAAGTTTTCAATATGAAAATGTACAGAAATGCAAAAACATAAAATTGCTTAATTCACAATTGGGGTTGTAACGAACTCACAAACATTCATTTTAGTTTAATAGTAACGTTAAACATCTGAATACATTTCTGAATATACAAATTACTCCTCTTTCATCACGGACCACTCTTGTCCATGGAGATATGACCTTACCGTGTCTAGTGCAAGGCACTGAAGACGACTTTTGTTTGGCTTTAGCTTTATTTGTGTGGTTTAACCGTTGATTGTCTAGATTTACTTGGTGACACCTACATGTCGCATATTTCATATTCACTTCGCTTACTTATTCTCACTCTAAAAACACAGTAAAGTTGGTTAATGACTTAACATTTTTTAGCCACAATGTTGTAGGTGGTGTTAGTTCTGTATGGTTCTGAAAATAAAACTACAATGCAGCGAGTTTTGGTGTGCTTCATCCACTACTTTGTTACTTTGTTACTCTAGTAGGTTTTCTTTCACACGACGTGCGTACAAACGAGACGTGATTGCTTTTATAAAGCCGCCTTGTTGCTTTAATGTGTTAATCGATCATATAAACTGTTATGTCCGTTTGGTTTGATAGATGTACAAATGAGTGAAGTGAGTTAAATAACACCAATTATTCTGTGATTAGAATGAAAAACAATTTTAAGGTTTCCATAGCTTAAGCATACAATGCTTGGTCGTTCGATATAAACCAATTAATCACCAAAGCATTGTCAGCGGAATGTTGACCTTACTAGTGAGATTCCGATATCAGACTTGACGTACTTGGCAACTTACTTGATCACACAACTAGCTATTAGATTTAAATCAGTCTGATCGCAAAGGTATGATTATGGTCTATTTGAACATTGAATGTGATCGTAGCGTGTCGTGTTGAGGTTTTGGAGAGGTTACCAAGCCAAGGGACACTTTTAAAACATATCACAAGCACAGACTTACCATTGCTAACAGTTGGATAATACACGGGCCTGGGATGACTGCCAAGGCAGTCCTTGTAGTTTTCCTAGCGGCGCTATGGAGTCCATCCCTCGGGGACCTGTCCACTGCTCCCATCATCACCGACTGGATCCCCAGGGTCAGCCACAGGATGACGACTTTCGCCGAGTCCCAAACCGGTGCGCTACAACTGGTCCAGGAGTATGACGACAAACTCAGCTTCACACAGACTCAAGTAAGTTGGTATCACAAGCCCACACTATTGTAGCTTTTCAAAACATCTGCGAGGGCGATTTATAGCATTCAAAAATACGCGTCAGTTAGGGACCACAGTATCCCATGACACACAAACGCATATTGGTGGCGTGGTTGAGGCATATTGATAGAGGTAGCGCTAAGTTATTGGCGAAGGTAAAGAATTTTAATTAAAAAGTTTGAGTTTTATAATATAGAGGTCATCATTATGGTTATGGTTGGGTGATAGTTCGACTTTTTGACAATAAATTGTGTTCACGTTTTTAAAACCAACATGCATGGACCTACCTTAATATCTTTACAATAGAAAGTCGTCGTAATGGCAACAACATAGTTCCACAAAAGCTACCGTATTAGTATTTTTTTGCATTTTTTTTCCATTATACTACGAATAAAACGTCACAATGGCTCATAGACATGTACATCTACTATACAAGGGCACAGATTGACCGGTCAGGTCAGTTTGGGTTCGAGATTCCATTGGTCGCTTGGGTGATTTCACGTCTATAGCATTATGTTAGCTAAAAAAAGTGCTGACTTTAAGCGGAAATTGATAAACACGATACTTTTCTCATTTATCAGTGTCGTGTAATGAATGGCTAGTTGTATATCCAGACATTTTGAAGTCATTTTGAAGTCATTTTCCCCAAATGACTTCAAGTGTACCGTATATCCCAGAGAGTTAGGCGTTCAAACGGTGACCTGCGGTCAACCTGTCAAATTTATTTCATATCTGTACATTCATTGTTTAAAGAGCGTTGCTCTAACGTTGTGTTGCCATTGCTACTGCGTTATTTATATATACAGGTACATTTTTTTGTCCGTGCAATTAGACCTTAGCGACACAGACATTTCAAGGCAAATACGAGTATACCAGAATACATGCAGCCCCTCAATTTTATAGCCAAAACTGCAGTTAACCACAATGCTTCTTTAAAAGGTAGAGTTTACACGTTTTCAAGTCCAACGATAAATCGTCAGGAGAATCGAGAAGAACAATGGAGTTTTCATAATTTTAAGGTGATTCCTTCTTTTTTCTCAGATTTAGGAAGGCGTTTGTTTATTCGAATCAGCGTTCAACTATCCTTAACTTTGTAGATCGACGGCGAAGCCCAGCTACATCTGCTGACCCAGGCAGCAGGAGACCGGCTGAAGAAGTGCCGGGAGATCCTGCACAGGAACAAGGCTGAGATAGAAGCCTCTCATGCACAGGGCCCGGCAGGGGGTGCTTCTGCCTCGGACTGCTGTGACAACCTCGGCCAGCTGGAGTACGACCCGAGGTTCCTGCAGCAGATTGTCAACGACAGCTGTGCTACTTTTACTGCAGGTGTGGCAAGCACGTCATTGTAACGAGGAGAGCATTTTGCTTGGGGCAGTAGCGCAAGTGTTAGGAATAGGCATATTTTAATTATATTTAAGTATATTATCATGGAAACCTCTTTTAAGTCTTTGTGCGCTAACAACAATCTACCCGTATTACATTATCAATCCCAACAAAAAGGCCTTATGCTTTACCCAAATAGTGAACAGCTGTTTTACATTGTCTTGAATACATGTGGTTCCTCATTTGGGTCTTACTAGCAGCAATAGCTTAATATGTTGTTTGTCATATTTCCTTGTCCAGTTACCGGTGCAACAAACACAATCCGTCCGCATGTCTACGACACCATGAAGTCCAACCTACATGAGATGTCCGGGGTGACCTGGCAGTATTATGGCGCCAAAGAGGGCGAGTATCACCAGTTCCCCAAGAACGACAGGTCATGCCAAGGCAGCGCGCACATATTTAGGTATGAAAAATTCTACCAGTAGATATTCCTTTCTCTTATTACATTCAGAAGTGCAGATTATGCACATGTGCATTTTATTTGGATGGTACTTATTTATGGTGGGTTTGAATGTTTGGGTTCCAGGCATTGCAACAGACCACATGGCAGGGGAATGACAGATTGCATGCATAAGGTCAGAAGGCCAGGGTGGTGTATGTGTTGATATTGACATGTGTAATATTCGACAAAATAACATTATACAACCCCCTTTTAAGTGACAATACATTCACGAACACCAAAAACACGACTCAAAAGTTTACAATTTCTGGCTCTAACATGTATGTTGGGAAAATCAACAACATGAATGTCACATGACATTCCAATCATTTCCCGTTATTACCCCCTGAACTGTTAGAAACTGGTACGTCAGCGCGGCGTCACCCAAGAAGAAGAATGTTGTGATCGTCATAGATGTCAGTCTGTCTATGAATGACGCGAATAGGATCAACTGGGCCAAACAAGCAGCGTTGACGGTCCTTGATACTCTCACAGCGAGGGACTGGGTGAGTTGGAAATGTGGATTAAGACATGACCTATGTTGAATTGTAAATTGTGAAAAGGGGCATTTTACACACAGCAAAACTCGTTTCAATACGATAACACCATATATAGTGAAAATACAAAACTTTATCTGCTATCATTTCGCGTGGGCAAATTAGCTATTTAGGACATCATAGGATAGGTATATGTTTCCTGATTTTGCATGATCATTGTCTTGGAATTCTGTTGGACAGTAGAGGGATTGGTAGTCTGTTCCCGCTGAACATCTCCACCGAGTCTCGTATTCATGTACTGTGCACATTTGTTTAAATACGCCTGTTGGTAAATCATTCAATATCACAAAATATTACATTCATTACTCGCGGTTGACGAGGGGTATTTTTTCGAGATCAAGAGGTTCCGGGAACGATTCCTGTCATCCCCGGCTACATTGGGAAAGGCACTTTACATGGCATTCTTTGCTGCACACAAGTGTAAAATGGTCATCTGCCTTCTTTTATGGAGGTAAAAGGCGGTTGAAGGAGAGTGATGGGCTCCGCCTACCAATACCGTGCCCGTACCGTGACATAGTGGATCAACAAGTCTGTAATCTCAATTTGTGGTTAAAATGAGGAATACCCGAAAGAATTTAGTCAATTCATGTTGATCTCCTTCAGGTAGGTGTGGTGTCCTTTAGTGATTCGACTGCAACACCAGTAGGCTGTCTTCGAGACAGTCTTGGAGAAGCTAATCAAGCAAACATCGACATCGTGCGGGACTTTATCAACAACCTACGTCCTATTTGTAAGTAATAGACGGATAGTAAGAAGTATTACACTGTCCCAATAGCCGTAGCAGATTGATTGATTGATTGATTGAGCACTTCTTCATGTTTTTAGAAATGTGTTGCAATATTGCGTCATTCCATAGTAACTAAACAAAAGGTTGACCCACGCACTCTTCTTCCACCCACTAATTCTATTTGCATTATGTGCTGGGGAAAGTATGACAAGGTGTTGACTTAGGGTAGACTTTTGGTATTCTGTACTTTCGAAACTTTCGTATAAATACCTATTATTGCACTGTGAAGTATTATGATGCAACATTCTTACAACATCTATTCAGTGACAACATCTTACGGCAAAGCATTCCGAAAAGCCTTCGACATCTTCTCTGAAGCCAAACGTAAACAGCCGGTGAGTAAAAAATCTACCGTTTCAGTACAAATTGCAATGTAGATGGCATCTTGCCAGTGCTTTGTTCGCTAATTTTCCGGCAGTAAAAGTATCTATGATTCTGTTCTAACATTGAACAACATTGCAACCTTTGATCTTAATTTTTGCGCTTTCTTATGTGAAGACGCATACATTTCGTTTGTAAAAAAATTGTATAAATTTGATCGACGCTCCAGGCCTTTTTAAATATATCTTTATTATATTGTCTATACAGCAAAGATAACCAGTCTTAACGTCTTTAAGGTTCCGGGTCGGAGTAGTGCGGCAGTAAATCGCCGAATCTGTGTGGTTGTTACGCTAAGTTTCCCCCCCCCCCCTGATATAGATATAGATAATCAAATAGTTTTCGTATTTATCAAGGAACCCGTGGTTTGTAGTATTTTGGGTCGTGGTAAAGTTGGACGGCCAGCGAAGCGTTTTTGGTATTAGTCCGCGAGCAAGGGTGACGCGGTTTCGTCGCCTGATGACCCAAATAGCTGCGTTTTGTATGCATTTTGAAGGAATTTGCGCCGTCGGAGATTGCGGAAAACTTATCGCAACAACCCATACTTTTTTCGTTTTTCAGAAAAATGAAGTAGTGAGCTTTTTCCTCATCTTAGCCGTTAACCAGCGAAAAAAGTGTAAACTAGAGGTCAACGATCTCATGCCTTCGTCAAAGAATGTAAGAAGGTAGAAGTGATATATTAGTCCCCCTAAATATGGAAGTTGGATCGTGAAAACTACCCCCCCCCCATGCATTGGGTAATCGTGCACTGGGCAAGGGAAAACAGCTGTGCAGGGCAAGGGAAAACAGCTGTGCAAGGCAACACCGCCGACTGCTTGATAATGACTATCCCCTCTGGGACTTTCTCCCTCTGGGACAGCCTGTAGCCCACGTGTCACAATGTAGAATACATGTAGTCCTATCATGGAAGGTAACTGAACTATAGAATTCTTTCATTATTTATGCAAATTAGACCATAATTTGCATAATTGTAATCTAATTATGCCAAGCATCACTTAAGCTACCTACACACCAAATATCAGGACGATCCGTTGACCGGTTATTGAGTTATCCTACTTTAAACATTTTCATACAAATGCCCCTGCAGTTCCAGAGCAAGCCGCTAGGGGGCCCAAACTTATGTCACTTCTTCCCGAGCACAAGAGCTACCTACCATACAAAAATCATGACCCTATCTTGTCCAGATCACCATATATCAAAACCGGAAGTTCCGCTGCAGTACTATAACGAGCCGCCAGGGGGCCCATATTTCTATCACTTCTAGGTCTCATCAAGACCTACCCACCTACCAAATATGAAGACAATCCATTTAAGCCTTCTTGAGTTATACTGTTGACAGACGCACACACACACGCACGCCCCTGAAAACATATTCTTCTTGACGAAGGCAAAAACAGTATATTTTCGGGTCCAAAATTTACATGTTTACTGGTATAATACGATTTTTCTTGGCGGTATTGTAGCCCGTCGGCCTGGTGGTGTGCGCCGGACACAAACGGCGTAAAAGAAACTCCGGTCCGAGCCCTTAACACCTTATTCAGATAACTTTTATGTCGGCTAAGGCTAGAACCAACAGACTTGTAGATTATTTAGTAAGTTCAGTTAGTGTATAGTACGTTTACGCAGCCCGTTCATTATCTTCCCACAGCAACAGTTTCGTGACTGTCACAACGTCATCATCTTCCTGACAGACGGAGTGCCGACAGACCCGCAGGATGTTTTCGACACCATTACTGAAGGACAGAATCGTATGGTGAGCACATATACAACACAATCATTTATGTTTTGTTGTTTCTAGTTCTGTACAGTTTCCATTCAGTTTTAAACAATGCGGTTTTTTATAGACACCATTTAAACACATCATTTTCTATTACCATTTACGTACGTGTAGCAAATCTGAACTATGGTCCTTTGCTGGCAACATAAGAAGCTCTCCACTTGTTTTGGAAATTTTAAGGACAATTGACGTGAAAGGAAAGAAATGAACGGTTATTCTTTGATTATATATAGCCATTTTCTAAAGTTGTGCTAACTGTCTGAAGACTCTAGCCTCGCCTTTGACAAAGATTTGCTATCACTTGCCCATTCTTAAACAATTTCTTGAACAAAGCCAAAATATTGCCTTTTATATTTCCACGGCCATTACTTATGTGTACCATACAGGATCGGAGTGTCCACATTTTTACCTACGGCCTGGGCGACGAAATCCAAGTTGACCTCAGTGGCTGGTGTCATGATCACAATGATCCGTGTAGGAGCTATAAAGGGTTATTGGACGACTTTATTGCATCATTGTCATCAATTGGAAAACCTACAGTTGGCATATCGGCATTGGACTTTATTGCTACCATCGCAGATCAGAACAACAGGCAGATCTCCAATGCGGTGTCATGGACAGTAAGTACTTTTTTCTATCGATTGGTTTTCCCCATCAGTTTAAAGATATAATTATTGATCTGATAAGTGATGTGCTAGTTGCTGTTTATAAGTATTTTAAATAATTTGTTATCTTTGCAGCGATGATTTTTACTGCACGGTGGTTTTAGGCCTTGGCAAAGTAACTCAAGAAACTTTGAATGGATTGCCAGCAATATTTAGTAACAAAAGAGCTAGTAGAAAAAATTGTAAGATCGTTTTAGTGCATAAAGCGTGATGATTGAAATTGCTATGTGGATTCCATCACCCGTTACAATTTATAATTTGAATTTCAACAGGTAATTATAATTAATGACAAAGATGAGTTCTCATATACAGTATTAGTGCAATTGATGTATTTTACATAGAATGAAGCCTGCAGGCTGAACACGTATGGTTCGTGCTTCGACACAAATAGGGATCCACAGGGAGTCGGTCCACCGGGAAGAACTGAGAGCGTAGGTGAGCCTCTCCATTGATATGCGGAGGGACTGATACAGAGATCAAATTTATGACTCTGATACGCAGCGCTGAAGATCTAAGGGATAGCTGTCTAACATGTCTAACATGAATATGAGTGTTAAGGTGACACTGTATTACTTCTTTACTAATTTTCTCTTGAGTATAACTACCAAATATGGCGATTATGTAGCTACAAAATTGGACTATTTCATCCTTTTGACGAACTAAGGCACTTAAACGGGCTATATGTGTATCAAAATAAACACATTTGATTGTCTCACATATAGGTGACGGTGAGGGAGACAGGCTGATGACGATGATGGGCAGCTACTACGACTTCTTCCAGTCGGAGGAAGAGCCCACATATTCCGTACCGACCAAAGACGAGCATCTTGGTTAGTACAAGCACCTACCCTTCGTTGAATCAATGTATAATTAATGAAAAAATGCTAGAATAGCTTCGTAATTTTGATAGTTACAACGTATACAATTTTGGAAAACGAGATTCCATGCAGATTACGCTAATAAGTACGAGCAAAAACTAACTTATAAATTAAATTATAGGAACATTTTTGACGTAGTGAGCATTTAAAATATATTATGTATAATTTGGTATAACTGTTTCCGGACTTAAACAGATCATATTATCTGGAGATCGTGAAACTTTTGCATGTTGTATCCTCTCATTTTCAGGGTTAACAATAACCGCTGCTGTCCGCAACATGGATGCGAGGGGGTTCTTCGGCGTAACAGCCGTTGACATCTCCGTGGACATTGTATTTAATGAGATCGTCAACTTTAACCTCGGTTTATACTCCCACGCCTTCCTGGTTGACCGAGAAGGTAAAATTCTATCAGCTCACTAATCTCTACATAGTGCCTTGAACGTAGTCCTAAAATCCATGTATGTGACTTTTTTTACCTGCGGGGAAGGAGATAACCTTCCGCGGTAGGGTACTGTTTTCGGTATCGTTTGTGTGTTCGCAGCTGTAGCTGACGGTGGATTTGATGGTTTTTTTTTATTGTTAATATATAATTAGTTATTTGTTTCCAGATGTTGTGGATTGCTTTTATTCATTCTGTGTTAAAACAAAAAAAAATAGACATGTGGTGTGATCGTGTAATGTTACGAACTGTTGTGATAGTGTGCAGTAATCCGTCGGGTTTTAACTATTTTTCAAGAAAGGGGTGCCTGGCCTCCCAAAAATGTACAGTAATAGTCACGAGCTGGTTAACAGATGTTGCCTAAACTAAGGTCATTTACCACGACTTCTGCTTAAGGCTAAACACTAAATGGACTAGCTATACCACACTACTTTCTGTTTACTCTCAGACTGTTTTGTGTGTGATTGTGACATTACCCATCTTTGTCTCGTAGCGTTACTGTTAACATTACTGTTAATGCGACATTTAAATTTTCATCAGTCATTGTAATAACAATGCTTTACATACGTTCCGGAGGTGTTGAAGTTCAGATTTCTTGCTAACGATATGCAGAAAAGCTGCCAGAATCTACTAGTATACAGATATATACACATTTAGTAGCATCACGTTACTTTGCTATGTAGGAATATAAGCATGCCTGCTTCCTGGTCTTTTTCATAGACGGACGTGTTCTTCTCCACCGGGACCTACCTAAACCCATGGAGTGGCCGACAGATCCGATATTCTACCACCTGGATGCAATGAAAGGCGCTCTTGTGGATGCTGAAGTCGCCAAAATCTTAAATGGGGAGAGTGGCAACTGCTATGTTGACAATGTAATCTTTGTTCACTGTACATGAATATCAAAGATGTGTGTGTGTGTGTGTGTGTGTGTGTGTGTGTGTGTGTGTGTGTGTATGTGTGTGTGTGTTTGTGTGTGTGTGTGTGTGTGTGTGTCTGTGTGTGTGTGTGTGTGTGTGTAATGATTAAATTGCTGATTATTTCTTCGGTTCGGGGTTACTAGGCTATCACTCTTAGGAAGATGTCAGTCTAAATGATGTTTGTTTGGGACATGGATGTTATAAGGTAAAATGTGCTTGTAAATTAGAAAAGTTGCTTTTTTATTTGGGGAACTAGGGTAAATCTATGGAAAAGTTTCCTAAAAGAAACCGACCTTTCCAACACCACAGGTAAAATTCCGGTTACTCGAGGAGACGGCCAGTTTGACGGCATCATCACTGTAGAAAAGGCGGCAACCTTCTACTACGAACCCATTCCTGACTCCAAGTACAGCGTGGTTCTGTGTCTGTTTGAGGAGGACAGAATCATCACTGTTCCCTCCGAGGTAAGTTCTTCGGGTCAGTAAGTGATTGATTTGTTAAATGCATGGACGTTTAAACATTTTTCCTTGCCCAACTAATATAAATGTTTGACTAAAGAAAATTCAGTGCATTACCCTCAATTCTTATAATATGGTATTCCTGCTATTCTTACACTCTGTAGGTGAATGCAGAGAACGACACAGTGTCATTTTTTCACCAACTGGACCTCTTGCACTCGAACGAAGCCTGCAGACTGTATGACAACTACGCCATTACTGACGGATCTACTGTCATGGTAAGGAGGTGACATACACTTGTCAGTATCAGTTTGTAATGAATGTACGTAGGTTAGTCTTTAACCATAAAGAAGGAAGTAAACATCACCATTACGTACCAAGCGGTATCTGTAAAACTTCCAACACTTGAACAAACTTTAAACCCTACTTAACCCTTACACCCAATGGACCGTCTACACAATAGCCTCAATGCCATTTACAGATTAAAATGTGAGGAGCCCAACTGTAAAATCACGTTCATTGAATAAAAAACAATACTGCAGGGCCAGCGTTTACGGCTACTTTTTAGCCATATTGCATATACCACCATGTAGTTGTTTACCTAAACTATACCACTCCTTTAGTTCCCACCAGAGGCGTACACTAACCCAGCCGGCTATCTGAGTAGCTTGGAGACAGCTGAAGACGTGGCGAACATTGAACAATTTATCAATGACGACACTGGCTCTGTGGACAATCCAGGTAATGAGAAAGCTGTAATATAATCTATATACATTTATACACTTATCAGAACGTCACATTATATTGTATTTATTCATATATTTACATCATACACACGGCCCAAATCAAGAAAGATATAGTACCTAACAATGTACAAAATGAACTACCTGTCGCACCTATAAAGACCAGAAAAAAGCCAAGTTGGCGTAATGCAACTAAAAAGTGCTATGGCAATATGCATCGGAATGACCAACTAAACTGATTATAGCATGTTATCAGAAGACAGAAGGCGAAATACAAATAAAGGCAGATAGCAACACTAGGTAAACTTCTGATAGAATGCCCGATTGAACATGTGATGCGGCTATCATGAGTCTTAAAATAATTCACATGATACATCCAGGACTGGTAGACGGTGTCCGAACTGATGTGATCCTGACGGCTGCAATCGAGCAGTACTGGAGGGAGAATGCTGCAGACTCAGTATGGAGGTATTCTATATTTTCTAAATCAGGCCTTTAATCAATTAATATCTCTTACCATTAATATGGATACACAGATGTATGTATGTAATAAAACGTTGTGTAATGATGTCTCCATGTGTGTAATCTTCCAATAGATACGTGGGTACAAGAAACGGAATGTTCAGAATCTTCCCTGGAATCACATTAGACAGGCGTTATGACCCAACACAACAGGGATGGTGAGCTATGGTGTTATTTGTTGTTTAGTATAGATGTCAAATTTAAGTCAGTTATAAACATGATGAACACTTACCTTTATTAATTGTACCTACACATTAATTGTAATATTTTACCTGTTTTGCTTACGCACTTATTAGATATTTATTTAAACATGTTTACTATAAATTACTACATAATTGTCTGTAGGTACAAGCGCGCATTGAGCAGGCCACAGGACTACACATTCTCCCGTCCGGTTCCCAGTCCGTTTGGCGGCGGCAACATGGTCACCATCAGCAGAGTTATCTCTCACAGTGGGTATGTCTTGTATCCAGAACTTCATCCAGAACCATGTTCAGGCAGGGTTCTGGATAGTCCACGCGTGTCCAGGACCATGCCTGGGGCAAATCTACGTCCTTGAACACGCGACGACTGTCCAGAACCATGCCTGATCCTAACCCTAACCCATTCAGGCATAAAACTAGTTGATAGAAATGGACTTTATTCAATGGTACGTTGACATAACTCACAGCACATCGAATCAGCTACTTTAGTATACAAAATAAATATAGTTTGATACTAAACAACGTCATTTAGTGATTGTTTTAGAGTATTTGTTTGTCACCCACCGAAGGTAGTCATCTTTATAGGAGACAACGAGTGAGTCTCAACTAATTAAAACAGATATTTTCTTTGTAGTACTCATATTCTAGGCGTCATCGCGGCTGACATAATCGAGAGACAGTACTATTCCCTGTTGTACTCGGAGGTAAGAAAATATCTCCTAAAATGTACGTCTGTTTTTAAACCCTTGTTCTGCTGCCCTTTTTTACATAATTTATTTCATTAATTTCATTTTTAATCAGGTCATTAACCCTTGACTTCTTCTGCGCAGCTGTGGCATAGTTACTTTGGCATTCGGTGCGTTTTGCTGCGGTGCGATGCATTCATTTGAGAAATACTCCTAACCATAAATATACGGGACCCGCAAACAGGCACTATATATGTGCAACCCATATATATATATATATATGGGTCCAGCAGGACAAGGGTTTAAAGTATATAATATTTATGAAATATCTATAACATTCTTATTATCTGCTATGATCAATTAAGCTAATTAAAATTAACGAAATGTATTGCGCTTACAGCGTGCAAAGGCAGTACGATTGGTATTACATTTTTTTATATTTCCTTATAAATCATTTTAGATACCTGAATGCTTATCGACGGAGTTTGACTGCTTCTTACTTGACGATAGTGGGTAAGTTTTAGTTTGAAATGTCGTGATTTCTAATTGCTTTAAAGTTTGTATGTTTAAACGGCAGATGGCCATGCATCTTATGTAGCATCTTTGCATATGGAGATTTGTAACAAGCTTTGCCAACTTAGCAGTGGATAATTCTCAGCTCCATATGGTGACATTTACCTTTGTGCTGTTATAACTGCAATAACAGGTACTTCATGGAGCTGCCGACAGCACAGAACACGGATCATGTTCATCTGACAAACCGATTCCCCTGGCTGGCCAAGGAACTGGTGGCCCGTGGGGGACTCTTGACGGTAAGATTTTTATTTAAAACAACCCTGCTCTTGCTAAGAGACTAGACAGAATTGATAATTATAATATCCATCCTCGTTACTGAAAGATCCTTTTATGCTATTATGATGTATTTGGATGATAGAACAATTTATAGTACTGGCAAATTTATTTCTAGGACAATCCATTTATGAAATTTCTTGCATTCTACAGTCAGGATTGTGCAACAGCTATGTTACCCAGAATTCCCAGCTGTTCTACGACACTTCCGGATTCCCTGGCCTTAATGTCACCAGCGGCCCAACGTGTAACCAGTTCTCCATGTACCCAGTCATCAACACCAACACGTTTTTGTTGGTTCTACACAGCCGCCAGACAAACAATTGTGATGATAGCCAGACTCAGGTTTGAAACAACAACTTCTGAAACATAAGCTCTGTGGACACAGTAGAAGAGACACTGAGTATTTCATATAGTTACAATAATTTTTTAAAAATCGATAATTTGATTAATTCTTGACTACTACATAGTATGATGAGACAGCCATTGAATATGTTTGTTCTCAAAGACAGTATCACATAAAATCTATAAAAACATATATGGTAATCTACGAACGTGCAAGGCAAATGATAAAAACGGTACCGTGCATGCTGATTTGATACTTGGCAAAATTTGATGTCTTGTTTCTAGGATTGTTCCTGTGATGAAGTTTGCCAGTCGTGTAATGCAAGTGTTCAGTCTGGTTGTCAGGTAATGTGTGTCATTTGCCAATATGCAATTTGAAGTAGAATACAATACAAAAATTGCCAGAGATCCAAAGACAAATGCATGATTTTGGTACGAATTTATTCCCCCTCTCTTTCAACGACCCAACAGCCACATGAGTCATAGTCATTATTAGCCAATCATTAAACGTGACGGTAAAACCCATAAAGCACAGCTGTCCAATGGTATAATGGCCTCATAAACAATATGGAATATTGCCTCACTCGTCAATATATTCTGCCTACAAAATAAAATGGACAGAATTGTTATTACTTCTCACCAACGTAATGTGCCTTGATATTCACAACACCTTATAGCACTTTTCTATTGCATCCATATTTCTGCATGGTATGCACGTTTAGCTACGTCATTTATGGAAGTATTTACCATTTAAATGTACTACTTTTCTCTACATGTTTGCAGTGTCCCTGCTCGTGTCCATGGGGCCACGATGCCTGCACAAACGGAATCATCGGTGTCCTGACCGACATACCCTGTCCTCGTGAGTAGATACATGATTTTGTTCGGAAATTATTTTCCCAACAAAGGCGTCGGGCAAATCAGAAACAGTGGTTTTTGTATGCACAGTGTTTTGCTATGGAACTTCGCAACACTATTTACGAATCCACACTATGCATTTAAGCTCCCCGTGAAGTTCCAAGCAACCAAGTTGGGCAGGCAGGCGGATCACCCCCATACCAACCTGGCCCATCTATACCCGACTGTGAGGTGATGTGCAGCGCACAGTAAGCTACCTGTCTACATGTCTCTATAGTATTTACAGTAAATATGTCTGTCTACCTATCTATTTATCTATCTTGCTCATTGCATCGTCGTGTCAGCTATACATAACATACAAAGGTAACATATTGCCGTTAGTGCCTAGTCGGTAACAGCTGAGCTAATCTCGTATACAATGGAAGACATTAATGGTATTTTCTTGTAAGATTAAATACCTGAGGGTTAAAGTTGACAATGGGGAGATTAGTATCGCCTTCCAGCAAAAGAAGCACGTGTCCATTTTTTGTACATCGCAGGTCTGACAGTACCACATGTGAGGCTCTCTCACACTGTAACTGGTGTGAGGAGTTGGATTTCCCCGTCTGCAAAGAGGCCTGCTCTCCGTAAGTTATCATTTGAAGTTATCTTTTAGCTGAAATGTTTGTTATTACATTAACAATTACAAACATTGATTTAGAAGTTTGAAGTAAATCTTGAAGATAACGCCTCAAAGACTAACAGTGGCACAGTACCTGTTTTTTTGGGGGGAACAGCACATTTATTATTTGTATTTATCTCTGTAATAAGAACTACGCCAGAGCCAACGACAGTCGCTGCCACAACGACAACAGAGACGACGCTGAAGCCAACGACAGAAAAGCTTAAAACGACAGAGGAAATCATGACGACTGCTGGGGTAACAAGTCCCGATCCCCCTTTGTTAGGTATGTTCCAAATCGTTTTGCTTTCGACCCCTAGTACAAAATGAATGATGGGATATATTAAAGGGTTAATGCACCGCCCCGAGGTGTATATGGTGAGATAATCCCTGGTCAGGTGCGATAACCACTGAATAAACCACCAAGTGAGCGTAGCGAACGAGGTGGTTTATTCGGTGGTTATCGCACCTGACCAGGGATTATCTCACCATATACACCGAGGATAAGGCGGGGCATTAACGTTATTATCATATAGCCTATCAGGGTTCTCCCCAGACGACGGAACAACGGCGCTGCGCCGGTATACTCCTAGCTCAGCGCCGGTATACTGCTTTCCAAATTTAGGGTGTTTCATCCCTGTTTTTCCGGATAATTTTGCCAAAATTCGTGAAAATTCGCTCATTTCAGGGCTGAGTGGCGTCTATTTTCCCGTCGCCATTGTCTGTGAAAACTTGTGAATGCAATAATCGCATCAACAATGACCATTTCGCACATCGCTACAAGGGAATCGCTGTCATTAGTGGAACATCGGACGCCCCGCTGGCGTTTTAAAATCATGTAAACAACGCTAATTGCCTGATTTCCTTGTGAATCAAAGCCCACGGCTCAGAAATTAAGTTTATTGGCTACTACTAGTTTGTTTCCTGACGAACTGTGGAAAAATCCCCTTACCAAGCACGTGGCGGCCGCGAGACATTCGGCGAAGCGGGAGAAAAATGACTCGTGCAATACAGCGATATTACCCATGAAAACAACGTACGAGGCTTTATTTTCCTCTAGAGTGTTTTTTTAAGTCACAAAACCTCTACAAATACCGAAATTTGTCCACAAATACGGCCTCGAGCTACCGACGAGAAGCCTCCCTGACGTGAACCGGTCGGCTACCAATCAGCGTCGACCTTATTACCGCCGGTGTCACCGGCGGTAATATAGGTCAACGCTGATTGGTTCGGGTGTTCGTTGGATTTTAATAACCTCTGCGTGGGTGTGTTATGGTGTCATAAAGAATGGCAAACGGGGACCTCTGATTGGTCAACGCTACCCGGCTATATGATAATTAACGTTAATGGTACCGTCAACGTACATGATAAATGTTGATATTAGAGTTATTTTAGAGTAGATTTCGCTATCAGCCATTGCGCCGTTGTATCTTTGCCTGGAGGAATACACACACACACATGTGCGCACACACACACACGTGCACACACACACACACACACACACACATGTACACATTAAACAAACATGTACACAAACACACACATGTACACACACACACACACACACACACACACACACACACACACACACACACACACACACACATGGCCGCTCGGTAACCAAAGCTAAGTACAATCAGAGCCATGGTTTTCCCACCTTCTCCAACGTGACCCTGTGCATTAAGTTTGAAACAGTGATATCGACTGCGCATCGATCGTTAAGTATGCTTAAATGCTGCCTTTGAATCCCTGTACGGCGGGAGCAGAGGTATAACTTTAGCAAGTATACATTTAAGACCCTCCTCAGAATTACCTTACCTCACCTTACATGGGCCCTTGGCCCCGTTTGGAGCATAGGCCACCGACGATTTTTCTCCATCCAGCTTGATTCTGGGCCTCCCGCTCAATGGTCTCCCAGCGCATTCCCAGTTCAGACATCTCTCTCTCAGTGTCTCGCCTCCAGGAGTTTTCTGGGGCGGCCCCTCCTTCTTTTTCCTCTGGGGTTCTAGGCCAGCGTCTGCCTGGTGGTGCTGTCAGCTGGCTTTCTGACGGTGTGCCCGATCCAGCTCCACTTCCTTCTCAGGATCTGTATGGCAAACGGTTCCTGTCCTGCCCTACTCCACAGTTCTTCATTTCGGACCTTCGGGCCATCTGATGTTGTAGATGCGTCTTAGGCAGTTGTTAATGAATGTCTGTATCTTATGTTGTGTTGACTTTTTCATTCTCCATGCCTCTGACCTGTATAGCAAGACTGACTTGACACTGGAGTTGAAAATGCGTACCTTGGTGTCCATGTGGATTTCTCTGGAGGCCCAGATGTTCTTCAGCATTACTAAGGCTGCCCTTGCCTTGCCAATTCTGGCTGAGACATCCTGTTCCGTACGTCCCTGCTGGTCCATCACACTCCCTAAGTACACAAAAGACTTCACCTCCTTGATGTTCTCTCCACCTACTGTAATAGGGATGCTTGTGCTGCTGTTGTTGACCTTCAGGACCTCTGTTTTCTTCTTGTTGATTTTAAGACCAACTTCGGCAGATGTTGAGTCCAAGCGGGTGGTTTTGTCTAGCATCTGCCTGTGGTAGTGAGAAAGGAATGCTAGGTCGTCGGCAAAGTCCAGGTCGTCTAACTGTCTTTCCTGTAGCCACTGGATTCCATTGTTCCTACTCTCCGTGGTTCCTACTTCAGGATCCAGTCGATTGCCAGAATGAACAGAAAAGCCCGCTTGGCTAGACTGTCGATATGATCTCTTTTGTCTTTCCTGACACTCTTCTTCACTTCCTTGTCAGCAGTGTACTCTTCCTGCGCCCTTTCCTTGGCTGCTCTTGTACGGCTCATGTTAAGTACTGCCCTCTTCTCTTTCCTCTCTTCCAGTCTCTGTAGAGTGCTGGCAGACATCCACTCTCTGAATACTCCTCAGAATACTACCATAATTTACAGTGTATGGACCAGCGACTAAAAGTTCTATACTCAAAGCTCTACTACATCAATTTGTGATCTTGTTTTGCACAACGTCAGGGTCTCCCGTAGACTGCACTGTCGTGCCGGCCGGCATGTACCCAGATCCGCAGTACAATGTTCCATGTTCTACCAGTGCACGGTGCTGTACCATGTTCTACCAGTGCACTGGAGACCCAGTTAGCCAACATGCCCTGCGCCGTAGGAACGCTCTTTGTGCACATTTACATCGCATTGTACAACCTGTAGGTATTAAGGAAATTTCATGCTACATGTGTGTTTTCTTCTGTATCATGTTTTGAACAGATATAAGTATAAACAAGTGAGTTTGTATTGCATCTCCGACAGCTGCTGCTGCCCACAGAACTCTTCTACCAACAGCTGGTAGGTTTTCCGGTATCTGGAATTTGTATGCATTTTTTCTCTGATTTCCAATACGTTTTTTAATTACGCTTTCTTACTCTTAGTCTTGAAACACACTATTCTTAGCTAATGGAGCCGGCAATGCTGTAGGTGCGTTGAATTATGAGTTATATATAAAACTGCAAACAAAGAGTTCTGGTGTGTTCAATCTACTTACTAGATGGTCTTTGTTAAAATTTCCTTCCATACGACTTACATTCATACTAAAAATGTGTCGTTATAAAGCCGCCTTGTTGCTGTAATTTTGTTATCGATCTCATAAGCTGTTACGGCAGTATAGTTTGATATGAGTGAAGTGAGTAAGCTAACACCTCAATTATTCAGTGGTTAGAACGAAAATTCTACAGTTTCCATGGTTTAAATATACATCACTTGGCCGTTCGATGTAAATCAATGTAACCAGTCACCAAAACAATGCCAATGGACTGTTGAACGTAATACTAATAGAGAAATTCCAATAACATACTTGCCGTACTTAGCAACTTTCTTGACCACGCAGATGGCTGTTAAATTACGGTCACATCAATCTGATCAAAGCAAAGTTATGATAAAATTCTATTTGAATATTGATTGAGATCGTGCTGTGTCGTGTTGAGGTTTTTGTGTTTCTACGTAACCAACGCAGATTAGAGGCCTATCACAAGATGAATTTATCCGTGCTACTACATGTAGCTGGATAATACAAAGGGGCTGTGATGACGACCACGGCGGTTTGTGTAGTTTTCCTAGCGGCGCTATGGAGTCCGTCCCTCGGGGACTCTCTGCTTGGTACATTCCCTAATTCCGTCTTTCATCGATTTACAGAATGGTGAAATATGTGATGGTTTCGTTAATGTACACGTAGATAGAATTTGCTATCAGTATTTTGCTGCTATCAGTGTTTTTCTAACAGCCAGTCAGCCATTGCGTCTGGTATTTCGCTCATGTGCCATGCAGCAGTATGCTTCCCTTTTCATCTACTAAAATTTTCTTTGCATTCTTACTCGTGTCCTAATCTCTTATATGTCACTGTGCTCTCCTCAAAACTAAAAATGTGTCAGTGATATCGAATGCGTATCAGTCGATAGGCATGCTAAAATGCTTCCTTTTAGTCCTAATGTGTCAAGCAAGAGGGAGGGGGCATGGTCTTTGTACACATATAAGACCCTTCTCAGAAGTGTCCAAAGAAGAAAAACGTACGTATGTAACAGTATTTAACCATGCTTATAGGTCTACTACATCAATTTGTGATGCCTTGTTTTGCACAACGCCAGGGTCTCCCGTAGACTGCACTGTCGTACCGGCCGGCATGTACCCAGACCCGCAGGACTGTACCATGTTCTACCAGTGCACGGGGGCCCTAAATAACCCCGTCCCCTTACACATGCCCTGCGCCCCAGGAACACTCTTTGACTGGAACCTTTCTGTCTGCACATTGACATCACACTGTACAACATGTAGGTATTTAGGAAATTTTATGCTACATGCGTATCATCTTCTGTAACTTTTATTTTGTTAATAATGAAGACTGTATGTCAATTTCTTTGTGTGTGCGTGAGTGTGTGTATGTGTGTGCTTGCTTGTATATGTGTGTCCGTGTATATGTGTGTCTGTGTGTGTGTGTGTGTATGTTTGTGTGTATGTGTTTCTGATTCTTTAATGTTACACACATATGTATGACGTTTTCAATTTGTGCTTTAGATGTAAAATGTTTACATCTAACAGAAATTAAAAAAATTAAGTTGTCCGTCTAAAATCAATTAATTGAAAACAAGCTCAGCTTGCTTCAACCAGTATTTTACTTTTGCACTGTATATTGCTTGATTAGGAACCATAAGATATTACAACATTTTTATTATTTGTTTATGATTTAAGCTCTACCATGTCCGACTCTGACGGCCCCTGCTAATGGAGCACTGAATCCTCCTGGGCCTTACTACTACCAGAACGTAGTTACGTTTACCTGTAACCAGGGGTACGAGTTGAACGGGGCCTCTACTGTAACGTGCCAAGCCGACAGCAACAACAACATGGCGTGGAGTGATCCTGTCCCAACCTGCACAGGTAACTCATTTCTAAGAAAGTGCACTTAAATATACTTGAAGTAGGATTTTGTAAATGAACTAACTTTACAGTAACGTCAAGTAGTCTTCTACGTTTGCAGTTTACATTGTTTAATGAGACACCATGGTATTATTATAGGCATTTTTTTCATAATTCCAGCTGTACCATGCCCGACTCTGACGGCCCCAGCTAATGGAGCACTGAGTCCTACCGGGCCTCACTACTACCAGAACGTGGTTACGTTTACCTGTAACCAGGGGTACGAGTTAAACGGGGCCTCTACTGTAACGTGCCAAGCCGACAGCAACAACAACATGGTGTGGAGTGATCCTGTCCCAACCTGCACAGGTAACTCATTTCTAAGAAAGTGCACTTAAATATACTTGAAGTAGGATTTTGTAAATGAACTAACTTTACAGTTACGTCAAGTAGTCTTCTACGTTTGCAGTTTACATTGTTTAATGAGACACCATGGTATTATTATAGGCATTTTTTTCATAATTCCAGCTGTACCATGCCCGACTCTGACGGCCCCAGCTAATGGAGCACTGAGTCCTCCCGGGCCTCACTACTACCAGAACGTGGTTACGTTTACCTGTAACCAGGGGTACGAGTTAAACGGGGCCTCTACTGTAACGTGCCAAGCCGACAGCAACAACAACATGGTGTGGAGTGATCCTGTCCCAACCTGCACAGGTAACTCATTTCTAAGAAAGTGCACTTAAATATACTTGAAGTAGGATTTTGTAAATGAACTAACTTTACAGTTACGTCAAGTAGTCTTCTACGTTTGCAGTTTACATTGTTTAATGAGACACCATGGTATTATTATAGGCATTTTTTTCATAATTCCAGCTGTACCATGCCCGACTCTGACGGCCCCAGCTAATGGAGCACTGAGTCCTCCCGGGCCTCACTACTACCAGAACGTGGTTACGTTTACCTGTAACCAGGGGTACGTGTTAAGCGGGGCCCCTGCTGTAATGTGCGGAGCTAACAGCAACAGCGGCATAGGATGGAGTCACCCTGTCCCTACCTGCATAGGTACCAACACAAATAGTTACTGATTTATACATTTAGATAAATTGAATATCATCTGTATCAGCAAGGAAACATTCTGGAACTTATGTTTAATATGTTTTTGCAGTGAATCTATACCTTTAAGATAGATGCGTATAGACTTACATTCTTTTCGAAAGTTAATGTCTTAATGTCTTTTTCAATTTCTGGCCCCGTAACTCTACCACCAACAGCTGCAGACCCCACAACTCTTCCAACATCAGATGCAGACCCCACGCCTATCCCACCAACAACTGCTGATGACGACGAATGTAGATATTGGAGTCACAACTGCCATACTGACGCCACCTGTAGTAACACACCCGGCAGTTTTACCTGTGCTTGTAACTATGGCTACAGTGGTGACGGTGTCACCTGTACTGGTGAAGACGGAATTCTATTTTGATGTATAGAAATACACATTGGCATCCATTATAAGGCAATTCGGATTATGACAAGATGTTTACACTTTTTTTTTTCGTATTTGCAGCTAATTTCCTTATGTTTGTGCAGATAACGATGAATGCGCTGATGGAAGTTATACCTGCAGCCCCGATGCCACCTGCACCAACACACCCGGCAGTTTTACCTGCACTTGTGACTCAGGCTACATCGGTGATGGTTTCTTCTGTTTCGCTGGTGAGAAAAAATATTTGTGTTACACATATAGGTATGTCTTTATTAAAACAAACACATGGCTTGTTAACAACCTAGCGTTGAGTGATCCTGCACAGTTAGCACAAAGAGTTACTGGTGATACAATTTATACAATGTACATAAACCGTTAATGACTTGTTCATTGTACATACATTATGTATGTTGTGCCCGCTTTTTTGTTTCTTTGTTGTGTTGCTGTTACTTAACTGTACATGTATATGTATATGTTTCTCCCGCAGCACATCATCCTACAGCTGCAAAGCCTACAGCAGAAGGTACTCCACCAACATCACTACCAACTGAAATTACGGGATCACAGATCACGAAAGCTGTTACAGAAAGCTCCGTTAAACCCCTCTTCCTTGGTAAGTGCCATCTTCATTTACTTAAGAGACGTTTCTTACCTTTGCCAAAGAGGTTATGTTTTGAGGTGACTCGATGATAACTCGAAAAGGCTTAGATTGATTGTCTTGATATTCGGCAGGTTGGTAGGTCTCGATGAGACCTCAAAATGATTAAATTTTGGGCCCCTGGTTACTTGTTATGGTACTGTCATGTTGTTGCCTTGACGCCCGCCGTATTCCTACGGGTATGTATTGCAGATCCCTCCCCCACCTGCACCAATGAGTACATGGAGTTAGCCCTGCCGACCCACCGGCTCACTCACGTGGTGACCAGCGGGCTGCACTGGGACCCCGACCCGAGCTGTAAGGCCACCTCTAACGGAACCCACTACATACTGCGCACAGGGCTCTATCAGTGCCGGACAAAGGCAAGGACTAAATAGTTTAATGTTTCTAAACAGGGTGGAAAAGATACACATTCTGTCTCGATGTTGCAGTTGAAGCGTGCACAGAAGATATGCATTCTGCCTTCTTTTTGTTGCTGTTTAATTTGAAAAAGAACACGGACAAGCTCTTTCATTGTCTCTCTACATATATATGCCTGCACTTCTAATTCACAGCTACAACAATTTGTAAAGACTTATGGCTATTTAGTCGCTACAGTTCGCTCATTTCTTATGTTGTATAGGTGACCTTTGACACGAAGTACGTCATCTTTAACAACAATGTCAGCCTCCTGTTCACCCATGATGGCGTCATCACCCGAGATCCTGATGTCGTCATCCACTCCATGTATGTGTATTACCTTTTTTTCGTTTAGATCAATAGTTTATGGTCGATAGTCGAAGCAAAGGACTGTTTACAAGTTGGTAACCTTCAACTTTAACCTTAGACCACAATGGATCGCGCTGCACATGCGCGCTGAGGACTGTGAGATGGCTTGTATTGAGAACACCGATCATATGTTGTTGTATGCAGAACCGTGCTTTATCCAGAACCATGCACGGTTCCGGATAGTCCACGCATATCCAGAACCGTGCCTTGGGCAAATCTACCTTCTCGAATACGCGGAATTTATCCAGAACCGTGCCTGATCCTAACCCTAACCCATAAAATAGTTAGACCATGGGACTAGCAAGGCTATGTGGATAAACATGTAGTACTGCTTTATTGGCTCCCAAGGGCGAAGCCCTGCAAGTACCATGATCTAACTTAGAACCCTGTCGTCCTGTCAAGCGTAGAACTAGATAGGCACGGTTCTGGTTATGATCCTCTGTAAATATACGGTTTGTAGTGAGTACGCCGATCCTCTGTCCACAGCTGTAAGTACGAGCGTGATGAAGCCGTGCTGTCCCAGTTCCTGCCCATCCCGGGCGGACTGGAGTTCGTGGATGAAGGGTTCGGCCAGCTGTCCATCCGGCTGGACCTGTTCCCCACACAGAGCTACCTGGCCCCATACACTGCACCTGAGTACCCGGTGAGATTTTGATATCAATTTTGGTATTAACTAGTTCAAGTTCGATATTAATTTTATTTTTTTGATAGGTTTTATTCAGTATTTGAACTGATTTTGTTTTATTCTGTTCAATTATTTGTAAATTTAATGGTTAACTTGTGCCTGTATGTCATTAATTTTTCAGTGTTTTATATTTTTTTTGTTTCTATATATGTATTTGTTGCTATAGCCTATGGGTGGCTGAAAGCCAATAAAGATTACTCTTATTAAAGGCACCCAAATGTGTAATCTCCCAAAGCGATTTCAGGGCAGTAAAACTGGATTTTAAAAGTAAATTTTCTGGTTATCTTTAAAAGTAGTAAGTTGAATCAACCCCACCCATACAAAATGTAGCATACTGGTATTTTTAAGCCACAAATGCGATGTTGCTGACGGTAAGGCCTAGGAAAAAAAATGTTGTGTTTCCGGTTACCCGACCGACCCTATGAAAAAAACCCCGACCCTAGCCTTTTTTGGACCGAAACAAAAATCCAGACTTGTTACTACCGATGATCACTACATACAAGGAGGCCTGCCAGGAAAATGAACATCCAGCATTAGAATAAAAGAGATTTACCTTAGTTTCCGCCTCTCTCATTTTGCAACAATATTTTTCCATATTTTCTATACCGATAGTCATGTAGGAATCAAAAAGGAGAAGTTTACAGGCTGCGTATTGGTTCAAATCGGACCGAAAAATTTCACTCGAGCGGCACCACATGCCCAAACTGGCCATGGGACGCACGTAAATTTTCACTCGAGATGAGAAATTAGCGCCCAACAAAACGGACTGTTAGGTTCCCATTGCTATATTACTCTTGTTTACTTGTGGTCAACTTTCTTTCTTCGATTGAATGGCGTAAAATACCAAGGAAAATACAAAGAAACTTCAGCGATCGGCACGATCGTGGCGCCATTTTGAATCTTGGCCGATCCTCGCGGAACCTCGCGAGACCTCGCGAGAGTTTGCAGTTCGACCAATAACCGCTAGAGGGCGGATATGCAATCCTGCAATGTGATTGGTTGGAAACTTTAATGTCCTAATTTATTCGGTTCTCTTTGTAAATGATATCAGGTTTTGATAGCAATAGGATCTAGTGGACTAGAGGAGAAGTTTAAATATGTATTTTGTTTAATATATTTTCTTTAATAAAGTGTTCAGTTCTGTTTAGATTGTTTAGATCTTTGTAGTGGTCTTAGTAATTCAAATACTAGATTTGCAAAATTATTCTGTACTGATGCTACACCGTAAATCATAGGCTACAAGTACAAACAGATCATACGTTCATTGTCCCGGCTTTGACTAAAAAAAAAAAAAAAAAAAAAAAAAAGGGAATCCCTACGTATACCGACTGGACTGTAATAGGAAACACAACATTTATTTTGTTAGGCCTAAGCCGTTGCTTGTTTCGTATCGAAAGCTAGTTAAACCTATTTTTGTAACCAAAAAATAAAGGTACTCCTTAGCTAGCTTGGTTTGGGGCTATTCTAAATTCTTCAAGTATTTAATGATGACAAAAATCATGCTAAGAAATGGTAGAAAATTTGAATATAAGACAGATTTCCTAATCCAAAATATTTTGAACGCCTTTAAGGTCCACAAGCACCTGCGGGACAGACTGTACCTGCAGCTGCAGGTGCAGGGGCACGCCAGACAGCTGGCTGTCATCGCACTGCAGTGTGAGGCTACATCTGGGTACAACACCTCCCTACAGTACCCACTCATACAGGACGGGTGAGTTCCTATAAAACTACATTGCAATGTTCTTTTTGGTTAGAAAAGCACAAACTTGAACACCAGGAAACGTCAATATTATTCACCTGGAAGGGGGGCGGTACCGACCTTCGACGAACTTTGACACAGTGCTGATGCCACACGTGTGGAAAAATCACGTGTCTATAGCACTATAGATGATGGAGACAGAGATTTCTGAGTTGTTGTTTTTTTCTGACTTGGCAAACAGTTTAATTTGGATCGTACAATGGTACTTACACTGGGTTTATTACATCATGCAGAAAGTCCTAACGATTAAATATTACAAAGACATAGGTACACACTGTGACAAAATTTCTTTGCAGCCGTGCCTCGGACGACACCCTGCAACTCTACAACAACCCTGACCCGGCGACACAGCAGTTCAGTCTGGAGGCCTTCCGCTTCGTACAGGAAGTGACGACTATCAACATCCGGTGTGAGGTGGAGGTTTGCGATGCAGCTGACGCTGGGTCCCGTTGTATGCAGGTGCCTTAAACCTCTTCTACATAACACTAAAAATAATTATTAAAGGACACACAAAAATCATTTCCTAGCAATACTAAGATCACTTCTGTCGGAAACAATAAGATTTGGTCTGTACAAAAATCCCAGCACTATGGAGGAAGTTTCAGTCAAATGTTAACGTTTCAACACTTTTTCAGGGTTGCAGGACTATTCGCCATCACAAGAGGGCGCTTGAGAAACGGGATGACATGAAGAGCCGCTATGTGATCTCCCGCGGCCCCATCATCCTTGATGACAACTTTCAACCCAGTGAGTTTACTCTCAGACTGTCTTCACTACGGATATGGCCCATTTGTAGTCCTCTCGCAGCCCTCTTAAATATATCCATGTTTGCCTTCGAAGAAGGAAAAAATACTATTTTTTCTCTGTTTCGTTATATTTTCTTTTAATTCGTTTATCATTATTTTCTGCTTCAGGAGGGACCGAGAAGACAACGGCCCTCATAGCTGGAGGATCTGCTCTGATGATAACCCTCGCTGCAGTTCTGGTGGCCCTTAAAGTGAGGCGCTCCAAGCGGGTACATCCGGGATATCAGCAGCTCGTCAATCTTGACGTCGAGTAACGTCAGTCTCCTGGATATAACCAAGGGTGTAACCTGATACTGCAGGCTGTTGCGCTACATACAGATTTTGTATGGACTAATCAGAAATAAAAGGATTTGGTATATAAATATTTTGTGGAAATGCAACACAATCAACTAACAGTTATGTTACAATTGGAATTATTAGAAAAAAGTAACGAAGTCAAAAACATTAATGTCAATTTTTAATACAGTACACATGAGCACATTTCTGCACATGCGTAAAAGTACTGTTTTATTGCTGAACACCCTTGTTTATGGATAGACGACCTTACCGTGCCTAGTGCAAGGTATTAAAGACCACTTTTGTTTGACTTAAGCTTTGTGTGGATTAACGATTAATTCTCTAGATTTACTTGATGGCACCTACATGCCATTTTTTCTCCTCTTGTACTTAATATGCGTTCTTTAAACTACGCTTTCTCAACCATGTTTGTTTAATGGTTCAATCGTTTGTAATGGTACAATGTTGTAGGGGAGTTTACTTTTATAATAGTGCTTGAAAATAAAACTACAATGCAGAGAGTTCTGGTTTGTTCACTCTACTGAGTCTAGAGTTAAATGTATCTAGTCTCCACAACTCCACAAGCCAATATAAAACTAGTGCTGGTCTGCATATTCGCGACTAACAGTAACTTCAGGGCGCTGTGTTAAGCCACGCGTAGTTTACAGATTGAACCCACGCTTTAGTGTAACCAGATTTGCGAACAATACACAGGGGAACAATAACTTCTAAACAAAAGCTTATAAAGCCGCCGTGTATTTCTCAATCAATCATATAAACTGTTATGGCAGTTTAGTTTTATATATGTACAAATGAGAGAAGTGATTTACATAACACCTCAGGTATTCCGTACTTAGAGTGAAAAAGAATTTCACGGTTTCCTCGGTTTGGATACACAACGCTTAGTCTTTCGATGTAAACCAGCATAACTAGTCACCAAAACGTTAAACAATGATAACGGACTGCTGAACCTAATAGTAAAAGTTCAACATGAAGTAGAGTGGATTCATTATTTAACATGTGATAGGCTAAATAAATTTCTAAATGGGTACTATCCGGCTCCAGATGTCTTACCGAGGGACGACTGCGGTGTGCTAGATGTCGGTTATCTTGAGAAATGAGTCCTCTCTACTTCATATCAATAGTGACATTCCAATAACAGACTGGCGTACTTAGCAACTTTCTTGACCACTCAGCAAGCAATTAATACAATCAGTCTGATCAAACAAAGTTCTGAAGAAAGTTTATTTGATCATTGATTGATATCGTACGTATACTGTATCTTGTTCAGGTATAATATTTCTTCAGGGAGGTAAAGACTTTACGCGTATACGTTGTCAAGCCAATTCAGAGGCGTATGGCAAGGATAAAATTTAACGTATCCGTGCTACTAGTTGGATAATACGACGAGGTTGCAATGACGACCAAAGTAGTCTTGGTAGTTTTCCTAGCGGCGCTATGGAGTCCATCCCTCGGGGACCTGTCCACTGCTCCCATCACCACCGACTGGATTCCCAGGGTCAGCCACAGGATGACGACTTTCGCCGAGTCCCAAACCGGTGCGCTACAACTGGTCCAGGAGTATGACGACAAACTCAGCTTCACACAGACTCAAGTAAGTTGGTATCACAAGCCTACACTGTCTGCTGTAACGTTTTAGACACTTTATAGCTTTTCCATAATTATTCCATATACTGTATGTAAACTCCCATTCGCTATGCACTGATGAAGAAGGCCGGATGGCCTTTGAAACGTCTGAATATACTTCAAAAATTGTCCAGTAGTATGGATTCATTTGTTTCTACTATTTTTATAGCTTTTCAGATATGTAACCAATTAGGAATCATATTTTAGGACCACAGTATTCCATGTCATGACACACAAACAAGTATCGGCGACATGGTTGAGGCACATTGGTAGACGTAGCGCCAAGTAATTAAGGAAAGTATAGAATTGATGTTTCCTTGGTAGATGTAGTGCTAAGTAATTAATAGAAAGCATAGAATTGATGGTTGAGTTTTAAAGTATTATTATTGTAGGGCAACATGTAAAGATCTTAATGTACCTGTTTTGCCCTCCCTTCCACCTACCTGTATACAAGCTGTACCTGCGGTAAATTCAAATAGAAAAATATAGTTGGAATATAGAGAATACAACACGGTGAAGGTGTATTCCGTATCACCCGAGGTTTTTGAAGTGATAACTATTTAGAACCCAACAGGCCTGGACACCCGTATCGAAAGTTATCGAGGCCCAGTTATGACATAAAATGGAGATGTTTCCCATGACTTTTTGACAATGCATTGTGACAATGATTTTTTTTTAAACAAACATGCATGGCCCAACCTTATTACGCTTGACAATCATCGGCAACAAAATAGTTACACAAGAAGCTACCATATTTGTATTTTTCTTGCCGAAGCGCTAAAAATATTAGTATTTCGGTAAATGTGACTTAAAAGCATTTTTGCAAAGGCTGCATATAGCATCTACCGTTGTCCATTTAATACAATATTCTTAAGAAAAGTAAATTTGCGTCTACTCTACTTAAGTCGTAAATGTCAAAGTCATTCAGAGGATACCATGCTAAGAAATAGACGTATTAAGAGACTCATGGGGACCCATCACAACTTCTTGTTTACCTACTTCGTCCTTATTTTGTGACGACAATAAGCAGTTTAAGGGAAGTGAAATGTATTACTTTTACATTTTTTATATAGATAAAAACGCCACCATGGCTCATATACATGCATGTCTACAAGGGCAGAAAAGTACCCGTTTGTGGCTAAGGATTCCATTTGTCTCTGGGAGATTTCACGTCAACAGTAATATGTTAGATGAATAATGTGTTTACTTTAAACAGAAAGGTTTTTTTTTCTCATATATCACTGTCGTGGGTTGAAAGGCTGGCCTGTTTGTAAATACGTTAGATAAATTATATGCTGACTTTAAATGGAAATATGTAAACACTATATTTTTCTCATTTATCACCCCAGATGACTTTAAGTTAACCGTATATCCCAGAGAGAAAGGCGTTCCAATGGTAACCTGCGGTCAACCTGTCAAATCTATTTCATATCTGTAGTTTTATTGTACGTGATCAAAGGGCCGTGCTCTGACGTTGTCGTGTTAACATTACCACCGCGTTACGTACATGTAGGTACAGGTTGTGTCTGACCAATTAGCACCTTAGCAACAGAGAAATCTTAAAGGGGTCCTAAAGTCCAGAATGTAGTGCTATTTTTCGACAGACATTAATTTACAGCATACAATAAAATATCCATTATGCACGCAAGTCTTAAAACGCATCGAAACCAGGACAAACTCCCACGATACCCTCTAAACTATCCTAGACTGCACCGCGCAACCCATTAGTGTCTATGCTTTGACCAAGAACGTTACGTTTTAGACCTAATTTCAGTATCGTATCTCGATAAATGGTCCCACGATCAATGTATGATCTTGCATCCCGGGAAATGTAAAGTTTTACATATCCAGTTTAGCAAAGTTACCCGTCCCCTCCCTTCTCTCCAACTTAACAACATCGAACTCAAACAAGTGGAAGTATTGAGAGTCCTGGGGGTCATCCTCCAGGCAGACCTCAAATGGGACGCCCACGTTGAGCACGTATGCAACAGAGCAAGTCAACGGTTATTCCTGCTGAGGAGACTAAAACACTTCCATGTTCCAAAGGAGGATCTTGTAACTGTTTACACATGCTATGTTCGCCCTATCACCGAGTATGCCGCCCCAGCCTGGCATGCTGGCCTGACAAGCGCCCAGAGTCAGAAAATCGAGAGAGTTCAGCGAAGGGCTGTCCGAATAATACTGGGATCCGACTACACTAACTATGCCGAAGCGTGCACCCTCCTCGACCTGCCAACACTCCACGCACGTCGATCCAACTTAACACTGAAGTTTGCCAAGTCTCTACTGACCTCCAAACTGTACAGACACTTCCTTCCACCCATAAGAGAGAGCATCAGCAGTCGCCAAACCCGCTCTTCGAGCAAGCTGAACTTACAACGCTGCAGAACTGATCGCTACAGAAATAGCGCTATTCCGTTCATGACAAGATTGATAAACAATTCAATGTCTTAATGTTCTTAATCAGAGCCCCGCTGACCACATGTTGAATAATTGTAATGTTATGATTGTACAGCAAACGACCTTACCTGTCAATAGGACCCTGTTACTGCATTTTTTATCTCATATATGTCTATGTCAGAGTTTATTGTATTATATTAAGTTAACTACACATGCGGAATGACCTTTCGTAGTATGGTGCCTCTGGGGGAGACACCCAGTAATTTTCCTGATTTGAATATTGTCTTTATCTGTATTGCGATTTTAATGATTTTAGATATTTTAAGCGAATCAATATAGCCTGCCAATTTGTACACGAGTCTGTCAAATCAGCCTGTTGGCTGCCATTGGACTTGTCTTTGATTTTAATAATAAACCAGTCTACGTATCGTTTCGTGTTCTTTGATATCTTATCAACAATTGGCCTTCTTGGTGTCCTTATCGCCCCTCATTTATGCCGAAATTATTGACAAATGAAAAAAAAGGCGTAATCTAATTATCTTTCCAATAAGCGGCGTAATTTATTTATCTGTTCAGTAAAGATTTACATACAAATAAATTAAGAAAGTCAAAACACGCAAGATGAAACTGGCAGCTAGTGGTATACGTGTATTACACATCCTGATATTATAGCACCCAAGCTAAAGGGTCAAGCAAATTACAGGGACAGACTCGCACACTGCTCTCTATTACCCCTATCCTACCGTAGAGAATTACTTGACTTATCCTTTATATTTAAATGTTTTTAAGGCTATATGACATTGAAATAGAGCATTATATAACTTGCCCACACACATCCTTAAGGTCTCACTCCCAAGCAAAACTCCAACCAAAAAGATGTCTCACCACTACGTTTAAAAACTTTTTCTTCCAAAGAATTGTCCATTTTGGAATGCCTTGCCTCTTAATATTAGACTCTTAAAATCATGCCCCACTGTCTCCATTATTACCTTTAAAAAAGCAGTACTAGCTCCTTATCACCCCCTCATAGACAACAGATTTGACCCCAACAACATATGTACATGGCTTACCCACTGTCAATGCCACAACTGCACTCCGTTTTAAATTCTGTAATCAGATACTATATCTTATTAGTATTACATGCATTTCTATGATTTATTTCTTATTATTACTACTGATTTGGTGAATTATTATTTGCATTGTTACATTATTTTCATTATTGTTTAACTGTTTATTTGTTGTTGTTACTCTACTCGTTATTAGTTTTATTGTCATGTTTTTGTCATAATTACTGTTATTGTTATTTTGTATTGGATATCATTTATTGTAAATTTCTGTTATATTGTTTTTATTTTGGTTGGGGAGCTTGTAAAGGAACATCCGGTCCTGTTCACCCTAAACCATTTGCATGTATACATACATGTAATAAAGTCGAAATAAATAAATAAATAAAATAGTCCATGGGCCAGACCAGATTTTGTTACCAAAAAAAGGGACAAAGGATGACTTAGTTTTTTGAAAAGGTTGGGTCCTCTAGTTAATCATTATGTATGATAACCGTGTTGAGTGAGTAGCTTTGACCTTGTTATCTGACCTTGAACTTTGACCCCATATGGACCACGTCTTTTTGCACTTATAATGCAAAGTAAAGTAAGTAAATTTTCAATAATCAGCTTATTGGTGTGCTTGTTTGCCGAAAATTTTATGTTGACTTGAAGTGTATGAGCATTTCGTAATCCAAAGTTCCCGGATGTATCTTTTGGGGTTCAGTATAGGGGGAAATGATACTGATATCGCTTTACAAACACGCGCCGCTTAAGTTGCACAAGCGAAATTTGTAAAAAGTCGGCTAGTCATGTATTCATTGAAGTCTATCAGAAAATGACACTCCCTTCTAGACTTTAGGACTCCTTTAAAGGGAAATACAACATGCCGGTGTCACAGCGATCTCGCCCCCCCCCCGTTATTTCGCCCTCCCCGGGTCGCAATTTCTAGCGATTTCGCCCTCCCCAATCTAGCCAACAAAACGACTGATATGTATTGTCGGAAAGAGAAAACCCTAATATGTATAATCAAGAAAAATACAAAGAAAATCCTAACACTGAGATTTTCGCAATACCTCGGCGCGCGAGGCATAGCAACAGAACGCATGAAAAGTAAATCTGGGTCAAACCGCCGCGCCACACTCAAGGCGGAAGGATACCCGCAGGTAAGCCTCGGGTCCGAAAGCAATTTTACACAAAACTCACCACTTCTTATCCATTTCAAGCCGTGTTAGTAGTTAATGTCATTTTGAAGCAGATTATGAAAAGTTTGAACTCAAACCTGTGACCTCGAAACCCTTTTGTCACTTTGTTTACCGCGCATTACCACTGCCCTCTGTCGCGGAAGAATTGGTGTGTGTACCGTTATAACCCAAAATTGAAGCTATGAATTATTGGTAGAGAAGGATACTGAAAAGACAGTCTGAGGGTGTTTTAGTCAAAGATAGAATGGAGATGAGATTAGAAAAACAGCCGAAGAAAAACCGAGAATGTTTTGGGATATTTCATAACATTGTTTCTTCTTTTTTTTCTGGTTTAGAAAAGAATTGCTTATAGATAGCTGCAGTCAAATTCAAATGCTAATTAAAGCTATCTAAATCAGCGTTCAACTATCCTTAACTTCGTAGATTGACGGCGAAGCCCAGCTACATCTGCTGACCCAGGCAGCAGGAGACCGGCTGAAGAAGTGCCGGGAGATCCTGCACAGGAACAAGGCTGAGATAGAAGCCTCTCATGCACAGGGCCCGATAGGATCCGCTTCTGCTTCTACCTGCTGCAACAACCTCGGCCAGCTGGAGTACGACCCGAGGTTCCTGCAGCAGATTGTCAACGACAGCTGTGCCACTTTTACTGCAGGTACTGCAGCTATATACTCATAAAGAGGAAAGCATTTTGCTTGGCAGGTGTTCAGTCAAATACATATGAAACTTCCTTACGCGTTTCTGTGCGCTGGACGAATTTGTTTCAGGGCACAGCCCGCTATTAGAAGTTTCAATTGCAATACATGGTAAACATCAGAAAAAAAACTGTCAAAAAACACCAAAAAACACCTGAGTGTTAAACTACGGAAAAGTTACATTGACAGGGTAGTCCAACCTCCAAATTGTCCATTTAATCCCAAAATCTCATTTTATTGGCAGAAACAGGTCCGATCAAGGACATTATGAAAGCTTGTATAATGTCCTTGGTCCGATAAATGTCAACAGACAGAGGATGACCTTTGACCCACCTGTACACCACCAAAACACAACAACATAGCATTACTTTTAGAGCTCTACCAGGCAGGCAAAACAAGCCTTAAAGCCAGTTTTTAAGAAAATAGATAAATAACTCTCCAGCTGGAACATTCCAACATTTATGTATCCACAAATGCTAAGAAAAAGGCTGTTTTCGGTTGGTTTGGATGCCCTCACCTGCGCAAATGGTGACCTTTTCCCTTAATTGGTGCTTCAAGTAGAGAATGTCTGCCTCACTGCACGGCATTATCTAAAGTAGTTTCCTCAGTGGGTCAAGCTGGCACCTATACCTTGTGTTGTTTATCATATCTTTACGTGCAACAACTTCCACAATGTAAAAATAGGCAAATATATATAAGACTGCTTTGTTTTTAGAAAAATACCGAAACTCATGATTAGCCCCACTCGATTGTTACACTATATCAAAGATAATCCTGTGCTAGCCCTTGTTGTTTGAGTAATTAGGATTTATTAAGTTTTTATTCTATATTAGGTTTTAGGTTTTATTCTATACTTTTTATACTCAGCTGTTGCCATACATTGTACCGTGTACAATTGTAGTTCAATTAAATTCTCTAAAGTGCTCTATCATATTTCCTGCCTTGTCCAGTTACCGGTGCGAGAAATACAATCCGGCCGAATGTCTACGACACCATGAAGTCCAACATACATGAGATGTCCGGGGTGACCTGGCAGTATTATGGCGCCAAACAGGGCGAGTATCACCAGTTCCCCAAGAACGACAGGTCATGTCAAGGCAATGCCCACATATTCAGGTACGGAATTATTTCATCAGTAGACATTCTCTTTCCCAATTACTATAGCAATGTTTGTTTGTTTGTTTGTTTGTTTGTTTGTTTGTTTGTTTGAACATTCGTTATTCATGAGAAGCTCATATCAACCTGAAGGACGCTTTTCATTTAGGTTATGAAGTTCAGATAAAATATATCAAGACGTTTACATCATTCAAATTCCTCATAAATCTATTTACATATTTTACACGTACAAGATACAAAAGGCATACATTACAGTGAGAGCTGGTCTATGGTTCGCGTCCGTTTATGTGAAGTATAGGTCGGTGTGCACATATAGTTCTTTACAATGTATGGATGGATATCGTCGATTCCAAGGAAAACTTATATGTCACATGGTAGGGTAATGTTACCGCTGTTCCCTCTAAAATGTTAGAAACTGGTACGTCAGCGCGGCGTCACCTAAAAAGAAGAATGTTGTGATCATCATAGATGTCAGTCTGTCCATGGATACGGCAAATCGGATCGGCTTGGCCAAACAAGCAGCGTTGACTGTCCTCGATACTCTAACAGCTAGGGACTGGGTGAGTTGAAAATACAAATAAAAGACATGGCGAATATCAAATTGTAAATTGTAAAAAGTTGAATTTTATACAGACCAAAATAGCTTAAAACCATTAAGCATATTGTCGAATATGTAACCTCTGCTATCATTTGACGTAAGCATATTAGTTCAAAATTCGATTGGTAGATTATCATGGAAGTTCATCTGTGTTGGTAGTAGTCATAGTGTGATGCTAAAGTTTATTCCAACACAAGGGGTACACAAGGATCAAATTTTTAACGACCACTGTTGCCTTCATCAGGATAATAAATGACCTAACATAACCTAGATTGTTAGATGTTTCCTGATTTTGCATGATCTTTGTTTCGTCAAAACAAAAGCACAAAATACAGTATAATATTACAGCTTACCTGGGAACGCAGCATATACTCTCTATACTATAGACAATTTTTATGGCAGTTGATTTTGCTTTCAAGAATTCTATTAACTCAATTTTTAGGATAAATGAGGAATATCAGGTTAAATCTTCAATTAATTACCTGAATTTTTTCGCTACTTTAAGTTAATCGCAAAAATTTATTAATTCATGTTGATCTGCTTCAGGCAGGAGTCGTGTCCTTCAGTACTGAGACCGACACACCGACAGGCTGTTTGGGAGACAGTCTCGGGGAAGCTAATCAAGGAAACATCCAAATCATGCGGAACTTCATCAACAGCCTCAGTACTATTTGTAAGTATTAGACAAAAGTAGGTCGAAGAAGCAGTATACAGGAGGAGATTCATTCCTCAAGCTAACCGACATCTCGCACACGCAGTCGTCCCTCAGTAAGACATCTAGAGCTGCATAGTTCCCATTTAGAACTTTTTATATTCAGCCTGTCACACGACCGGCTTCGCCTGTGTGGCTTCTTCAAGTGAACAGAGGCTAAATTACACAAGTTCGTTTAACATACTGAATAAAAGTTCTAAACGGGAACTATTCGGCTCCAGATGTCTTACTGAGGGATGACTGCGTGTGCGAGATGTCGATTAACTTGAGAAATGAATCCCCTCTACTATATACTGAGTAGGTCGTAAAAGCATTACGCTTTTCCGAGCACCGGGTACATCCTCTTCATATTTTTTTTTAATCTGTTGCAATTTTTGCAACAGATTAAAAAATTGAGTTTGATCCATTGAGATCATCCCACATCAACTAAACAAAATTGTGACACACACCGGTAGTTATTTACTAGCCCTGTGCACTCTTCTTGCAGCCACTAATTCTATTTTTGTGTATTTATGATAATGTGCGCTCCTTAGAGTAGACTTTTGACATTTTCCAAAACTGTGGTATAAAAAAAGCTAGGTCTGCATTCCCTAACTATCATTGAACTATTAAGTATAGTACTTTCCGTTAACTGTGATTTAACATTCTTACAACATCCATTCAGGGACTACGTACTACGCCAAAGCGTTCCGAAAGGCCTTCGACATTTTCTCCGAAGCTAAACGTAAACAACCGGTGAGTGAATCTATCGTTTATACCAAACATATTGCAATGTAGATAGCATTGGCATTTCTTTTTTTTTTCAGAGCCGTTGTTAGCACATGTGGAAACACTAGAACGCTTCAAGCACCTTTAGTATATGTACATGAGGGCTTCCTCTTCATTAAAACGTAACCCCATTAAAATAATCGTTTACATTATTTGCCAATTGGGTGTGACAGATCTAAGATGACATGTTGGTAAAAAAAAACATTGAAAATGGTTAAAAACACTCTGTTAAACATCCGTCACATGATTCCTTCACAGTATTTTAATTTACATCCATCAGATTAAAAATCACATTTCATTAGATAATGCTAGTGACAGCCTTATCTACATATTAGTAAATGACACAGCATAAAGCACAAAAATTACAAAAACTCTATATATTTCATGAAGGCATGACGTTTATGATCTCTTGTTTTAGTTGATATGCATGGATGTAAACTATGATTATTTATCCAGATTTATTTAATCCCTACAGAAACAGTTTCAAGACTGTCACAACGTCATCATCTTCCTAACAGACGGGGTGCCGACAGACCCGCATGATATTTTGGACACTATCACTGAAGGACAGAACCGCATGGTGAGAGCACAGATATAGACGAAGGAGGACAAAGATGATAATCTTTGTAGCTTCTATACAAATCCGATTCAAATTAAGTTAAAACGAAGCTGGTTTTCAAAGACACAATTAAAACCCGTCATATTCTATTCCAACTTACGTATGTACAACAAATCTGAAGTATGGTGCTTTGCTGGCATGCAAAGTAAGAAGCCAAGTAAATCTTGAAACATGAAAGATAGAAGCTTAAACCACTTATTTTAAAATCCTAAGGACAAGTCATGTAAACATAACAAAGCAATGACATGATTATCTTTTATATAAAATAACCACCTGTTTCTCTTGAAATTGTACAAACTGTCTGAAGTCTGATCCATTCAGCATGGGTTTTTGATAAAACATTTAGTACCATTCGTGCCAGTGAACAATGCTACAAAACACCATTGCTTGCACGTTGCCAAAATGTTGCTTCATATATAATGTTGCCTTCAACGGTCCCTATTATGTGCACCATACAGGGCCGGAGTGTCCACATTTTCACCTACGGCCTAGGCGACGACATCCAAGTTGACCTCAGTGGCTGGTGCCATGACCCCAGCGACCCGTGTAGGTCAAGGAGGAGGAGGAGCTCCAGGTCGTCGAAAGGTTGGTTGTTGCCATCACCTGGTGGTAACAAACCTACAGTTGGCGTATCGGCTTTGGACTTCCTTGCTACCATCGCAGATCAGAACAACAGGCAGATCTCCAATGCGAAGACATGGACAGTAGGTAGTTTTTCTATAATTCCATCCTGCCGTTTAAAATATATATAATGCTAAGTTGATACTATAAGTGATGTGCTCGTTGCTACGCTGGACGTATTTTGAGTAATTTGTTATCTTGGCCCAAATGAGTTTTCTGCTTGTAGTTTTGGCAGTATAATTAAGAGGTTTTGAATAGATTGCCAGTGATATTTAATAACAAAGTGACTAGTAAAAGAAATCACATAGATTCTTAGAATTGTTTTAGTGCATAAAGCATAATAATGGAAATGACCATGTAGCATCTATTACCTGTTACATTTTATGATTTAAATAATAATGGGTGATTATAACTTCTCATACAATGTATTAGTGAAATTAGTGTATTTTTACATACTATTAGAATGAAGACTGCAATCGCAACACATATGGCTCGTGCTACGTCACAAACAGAGATCCAGAGGGAGTGGGGCCACCTGGAAGAACTGAGAGCGTAGGTGAGTCTCTCCATCGATATGCAGAGATATAAATGCAGGAATTTTCTTTATAACTTTTGTGCGCAGCGCTGAATATCTAAGGGATAGACATACACTTCTAACTTGAACATGTTCAAACAAACTATCATTTCTTTTTTAATCTAGTTTTGATTACAGCGACCCAAACGTACAATTTAAGCCTTTTAACGAATCAAACTTAAAGGTACTTGTAGGTAGCTATATGTGTATTTAAATAAACATTTATGGCGCCCAAACGTGAAGGTGACGGTCAGGGAGACAGACTGACGATGATGATGGGCAGCTATTACGACTTCTTCCAGTCGGAGCCAGAAGCCACGTTTTCCATACCGACCAAAGACGAGCATATTGGTTAGTAGAGGCATCCACATTTCTGGAGCGCTGAAGCAATGTAGAAACCATTACGAAATGCCAGAATAGCTTACAGCATATGTAAGACGAAAGAAGAAAATTTAAATTTAAATGCTACTAAGAATAAGCAAGGCTGCACTAACTTTTGGTCAATGGACACATTTGGTCAATCGACATATTTCATCGTGCATATTTGGTCAATCGACACATTTGGTTAATCAAAACATTTGGTCAATCAACACATTTGGTCAATCGACACATTTGGTCAATCGACACATTTGATCAATTGACACATTTGGTCCATCGACACATTTGGTCAATCGACACATTTGGTCAATCGACACATTTGGTCAATCGACACATTTGGTCAATCGAAACATTTGGTCAATCGAAACATTTGGTCAATGGACACATCCGGTCATTCGACACATTTGGTCAATCGAGACATTTGGTCACCGATCGACACATTTGGTCAATCGACATATTTGGTCAATCGACACATTTGGTCACCGATCGACACATTTGGTCAATCGACACATTCGGTCAATCGACACAATTCGTTTTTTGGCACATTCAAGTGAGCATTTAAGAGATATTATGTATAACCGGGTATAACTATTTCCATAATTAAACAGATTATATCATTTGGCAAACCTACTTACAAGGTCATGGAACTCTTGCATATTCTATTCTCACCTTTTCAGGGTTAACAATAACCGCTGCTATCCGCACCATGCATAATAATGCGTTCTTCGGTGTAACGGCCGTGGACATCTCCATGGACGTGGTGTTTAATGCGATCGTCAACTTCAAGCTCGGTTTATACTCCCACGCTTTCCTGGTTGACCAAAAAGGTTAGATTCCGACAGCCGAATCATTTCTACATAGAAAGTAGTGCCTACGCAGTGCCTTGAATTTGCCTAAAATCCATGTATAAAGCTAAAGTGACTGATTTTTAATGAACTGCATGCAATGCCAGAATCTACAAATAGGCAGATATGAAAATATTTAATATCAACGCGTTGCCATGTAGGAAGAAATGAGTGCCTACATAGTGCCCTGAACTTGCCATGTATTAAATGATTGTTTTTAAATCAACTGCAGGCAATGCCAGAATATACTAGCAGGCAGATATGAACACATTTAGTAGCATCACGTTGCCTTGTAAGAAGATTACAAAATATGCTTCTCGTTCTTTTGGACATTGGTTCCACATCCATGTAGCAATAGGATGAACTTCATGCAATTGAATCTTATAGTAGTAGATATGAATAAAGTTAGTGGCAACACGTTGACATTTGGGAAGATTGCAAATTATGGTTCTTGGTCTTTTTCCATAGACGGGCGTGTTCTTCTCCACCGAGACCTGCCTAAGCCCATGGAGTGGCCGACAGACCCAACATTTCTCCACCTGGATGCGATGAAAGGCGATCTTCCAGATGCTGAAGTCGCTAAGATCCTGAATGGGGAGAGTGGCGAGCGCTATGTCGCCAATGTAATCTATTAGATTTTTTGCTGACTGTACATTAATATCAATGACTTTAAACACAAATGGACACTGACACCAATGATACAGAGTAAAATGTGCTTGTACATGAGGAAAGTTGCTTTTGTTCTTAGGAAACTCTGGTATATCAATGTAATTCTTTAAAGTAAACCGACCTTTCTAACACATCAGGTGAAAGTTCCGGTTACTCGCGGAGACGCCCAATTTGACGGCGTCACCACTCTGGAAATGGCGGCAACCTTCTACTATGAACCCATTCCTGACTCCAAGTACAGCGTGGTTCTGTGTCTGTTTGAGGAGGATAGAATCACAAGGATTCCCTCCCAGGTAAGTTATTCATTTGTTTTATTATTATTTATTATTATTGGGACAGGGTAAAAGTGCTGGATCAAGATTCCGATTGGTTTGCAAGGGGTGTTCGGGAGGCGATCCAGATCCGCAGACAACACAGTACCTTAAACAGAGACAGGGGGCGTCACTATCTCAAACCTGTATATGACTGTCTCTTGTCACGTGACAATCAACACCAAGTCACGTGACAAGAGAACTCTGAGTCGAGACCTGACTTCAATGGGCTGATGAAGAGACAGAGTAAGTCTCGAAAGCTCCCAGAACAATAAAATTTGTTGTGTGCATGGTTAAATATTTTGTCAAGTATTTATTTGTTAAATGTATGATCATTTGAACATTTTCTCACTAATAAATGTTGAGAAATAAAAATTTACTGAATTACAATCAATTATCACAATATCGCCTGTCTTACATTCAATGAACCTTTGTCATTCTCTGTAGGTGAATCCAGAAAACAGTACAGAGTCAGTATTTCACCAACTGGACATTAACACGAACGCAAACGTCTGCAGACTGTACGACAGCTACGCCACTCAGGACGGATCTACTGTAATGGTAAGAAGGTGACATGAACTTGCCTGAATACATTCGCAATAATGTAGGTTATCCTTCCAATAGCAACAATGAAGTGAAAATCAAATCATCATCACTTACGTTCAAGGGGTATCTTAAGAAGTTTTTATTATTATTTTTTTTTATTCCAACATGTCATGACAAGACAAAGTGACGGCACATTCAAGTTTTTTCAAATTATTTTATGCAACCACCAACGCAGAAGACAAATACAGGACTGGACAATACTCATTTTAGTCGTGTAAAGTGCCTTTTCCAAGGGCAATATATCCGTGCCATAGCCGGACTCGAACCGGGACCTCTTGGTTCCAAGTCGAGCACTCTGCCGTTGCGCCACACGACCCCACATCCTAAGAAGTTCTACAAAGCCACAGACTTCAAACCGTATTCAACTCTCACAGACTCACACCCTAAGGACCGTCCCCACAATGGCGTCAATGTCATGATTAAAATGTGTGGAGCCGACAGCACGTCCATTGCAACCACTCAATGAAAGATACAAACATATCACTGCAGGGCCAACCAAAGGGGCTACGTCTCAGCTATATACTAACAACATCGTGATTTAACTAAACTGCCCTGCTCCTTTAGTTCCCACCAGATGCCTACACTGATCCAATCGGCTACCTGAGCAGCGTGGAGACAGCTGAGGACGTTGCGAGCATCGAACAATTTCTCAACGACGTCACAACCTCTGTGCACAATCCAGGTAATGAAAAAGATGTAGAATAATTCATATACGCGCCTAAATGCCTACCAAATCACACCTAAAACCACTTACCTAAAGCCGAGTTTGCGTAATGCCTTCAGAAAGTGCTAATTTCGGAATGACCAAATAAACTGATGATAGCACCCTCATAAGAAGAAGAGATGTAAAGGTAGATTGCAGCAATTGTTGATTTCTAGTAATCTACCAGCTTTAGCGAATTTACAGCGTATGATGCGACTGTCATAGATTTATGCTGATTTCCCTTGGAAAAAATCGGAATATTCAAATAATTCATATAATATAATACATTTAGGACTGGTAGATGGTGTCCGAACTGATGTAATCATGACGGCTGCAATCGAGCAGTACTGGAGGGAGAATGCTGCAGACTCAGTATGGAGGTGATCCTTTTTTTTACCTTCGCCAAGAAGGTGATGTTTTCTGTAGCGTGTATTTGAATGTTTGTATGTATAAATGTTTGCATGTATGTGGTTTAGCACGATAACTCAAGAAGCTTTGGATGGATTGTCATGGAACTTGGTAGGTGGGTAGGTCTTGATTAGACCTAGAAATGATTAGATTTTGGGGCCCCTGGCATATTTCCATGGCACTGCAGCAGAACTTCCGGTTTTGATATCTCGTGATCTGGACATATAGGGTCACCAATTTTAGACGGTAGGTAGCTCTTGTTTTAAAAACCTGAACTTTAATAAATCTAAGGATTTCTTTTGTCAGTCGAATGGATATATGTACATCTATATAGTAGTTAAAAGAAATCATCAATGAAATGTTTTCGTCGTGATAATCTTCCGACAGATACGTGGGCACGAGAAACGGAATGTTCAGAATCTTCCCTGGGATCACCTTGGACAGGCGGTATGACCCAACCCAACAGGGATGGTGAGCTATGGTGTTATTTGTTGTTTGGTATAGATTTAATTAGATGTCAAATATAAGTCAGTGGTAGGCATATGATTTATACCTACATTTATCAATTGTAAACAGTTACATGTTTTGCATGCTTATACAGCTATTAGATATCTATTAACATACACACGCATTAGATATCAGTTGATAACATGTAGACTTCCATTTCTATATGTCTACTGAGCCAGGATACAGTATTTTAGTGCACAGTGTTCTGTAACATTAATGTATATTGCACTGGTAGCTGTGTGCGAAATATATATGAATATTTGTATATTTGTAAACTCGACACAATTCAGATGTCCATGTACTTCTGCAAAGTCGATTTAATAATAGATTGAAATTGAAATATCTGTTTACCCATAATGACTATTAAACCATCATTGTTCTGCAGGTACAAGCGTGCCCTGAGCAGGCCTAACGACTACACCTTCTCCCGTCCGGTTCCCAGTCCGTTTGGTGGTGGCAACATGGTCACCATCAGCAGAGTCATCTCTCACAGTGGGTACGTTGCCATAACTCACTGTACTCAAGATTTTAACATCCTTGCTGTACTTCGAATCAAATGCTTTGGTATTCACGTCATTTAGTGATATTTACAAATAATATTAATATTTCTCATCTAGTGGAAGTCTTCCTTCATATTTGTAGTACAGGATTCAGTATCAACTATTATTGTTAAAGCAAATGTTTTCCTTACAGCACTCAGATTCTAGGCGTCATCGCAGCTGACATAATCGAGAGACAGTACTATTCCCTGTTGTACTCGGAGGTAAGAAATGCATTTTCCTGAAGATATGTCAGTTTTTTATATACACGGCGGTCTGTTGCTATGGTATTCTTTCCCATCGCCAGTATTGCGACATTCAAGGCCTCCCACGATCACGGCAATAACTTCGTTACATGTTACACGTCCACTACAAAATAACGGCACAGGTAGACTGTCCAGAAATTTAAAAACTGTTTATATTTGTGCAAAGGTGATTTTTTTTCTGTTTGGCGGTACCCATGTAAAAAAGGGCCTGAAAATGCGGGTTTAATATAAATGACCGCGGGTGACCCCGGTTCGAACGTGATTCTGTTTCTAAAGCAGGTGGGGAGATCGGGGCCCAAATTTTACTACCGTGACATTTTTGTAAAATGTGCCAGACTATCTGCTATAATCTAAAAAGCTATTAAAATGAAGTGATAACAAAAAGAAAACACACAAGTCACTGTAAAAGTAAAAAGACTGCTTACAGCGTGCATAAGCAGTGCGCCTGGTATTTCAAAGTTTGTTATTAACCTAGTAATAAATATTTACAGATACCTGAATGCTTATCAGAGCAGTTTGACTGCTTTCTTCTTGACGATAGCGGGTAAGTGTTTATTGGAAATGTTGTAAATTCCAATTGCTTTTTTTATAGTTTATTTTATAGTTTTTTTTTTATGTTTTAACTGCAAATGACGACGGATCTTACGTAGCAACTCTGGGAATTTCGAAATGGAGATTTGTAACCATTTCAAGTGACTTGCCTACTTGACAGTAGATTAATGTCAGCTCTATACGGTAATATTTTCACCTGAAATACTAGGTACTTCATGGAGCTGCCGACAGCACAGAACACGGAACACGAACACCTGACCAACAGGTTCCCTTGGCTGGCTAAGCAACTGGTGTCCAGTGGGGGACTCCTGATGGTAAGAGTTTTAGATAGCATGTTAGACCATTCCACAGCAAGTAAACTTAATGGATGACATCCTCTGCAGACTCCAAATCATGTATCTACATTTATTTAATGTCTTGTAAAATATTTTTCTCATTGTAAAAGTGGCTGCGAGAATATTAGTTGTTCCTAACTTGAGTTCGCAGCCACTTAGTCCGTGTCCATTTATTTGTATTCATCTTAGTGTTTCTAAATGAAAAAAAATTATGTTTAAGGCGAAAACAAAACAAGGCGGTCAAGAAAACAAGCTTCCTACATTTTCAAATATTTAGATCATAAACCTGGTTAAACAAGAATTAGGGCGACAAAACATGATATCACAAACAACAGGTATTTTCTTTCTGTATTCAACAGTCTTGCCTGTCATTGTAGATGTGTATACATCTCGATTAACTAGAACAATTGTAGAAAAGAGCTTGTGTTACCATCATGGGCAGCTACTACACTAGTAGGTATGTATGTGTGATGGAACACCTTAGACTGTCAACACTTGCCATCGAACGCGAGCAATTGTGCCTCAAGTTTGCTGGATCCCTGATGGTCTCTGAACCGAACATTTACGACATATTTGCCCTTTTTGGGCATGTTGATCACCGTCGGAGGGCAAAAAAAATATTGTTCTTTTTTCAAAATCAGGCGAAAATTAATGCGCGCGCTGATATCATCCATAGAAATTACTTGCTGTGGCCTTAGTATAGTAACATATAACATATAGACTGCCTTCGTATTCAGAATGATTTTTGTTACCACTGTTATTCTGTGTTTGCTACTAAACTGTGACCGTTCTTATCTTACGAATCTTAATATTGTAAAGACAGCTAACGCATGATGTTAGGGTCAGATGCCTTTAGTTAGCTTGTCAACGTTATGCCGCCTCCGTATTCAAATATGACCTCTGGTACCTATCTGAATTGTAACTGTCCTTCTTATTGTTTATTGCCAAGTTATGAGGGCTAGCCCTTTATAATAGCCCCCAGATAGTTGGGAAGTCCTGCTGTATATATCCCTATACAGTAAATAAAATCAAATCAAGACTGTTTTTACCCCTGTTCAGCCCTCTTCCCCCACCGGTCCCAGGATGACAAAAAACTGGTATGAATAGGGTTAACAACTGGAGATTAAAATTGACTAGACATAAATAATATATCAATATTCATTAAAAATTAATACTTCTTAACTAATAATTATAATATTAAAAAAATTAATATTATGATACCTATTAAGCAATCCTTGTTGGATTTGCACGATCGACTTTAACCATGCCATTTTCACATATTTTGATAATAGAATAATTTCTCTGATAATTTAGATTTAGCCATTAATAATGAAATCCCTTGCGTTCTACAGTCGGGATGGTGCAACAGTTATGTTACCCAGAATTCCCAGCTCTTCTACGACACATCCGGATTCCCTGGCGTTGAAGTCACCACAGGCACCCTGTGTGCCCAGTTCTCCATGTACCCAGTTAACAACACCAACACGTTTTTGTTGGTTCTGCCCAGCCGCCAGACCTACCATTGTAACAGTTATGATAACCAAATACAGGTTTGAAACAATACGATTTTTTGCTTCTCCTTTTCTTGAGAGATATTGCTTCAAACAGTCAATAACTCTGTCTTTGATTTGTATTGTAATGTACTACAGCTAAAACACTTCGTGGCATAACATCCTAAGTTAGCACCTTGTGTTGGACAATAAAAAAGAATAAAATAATTATAAGTTAAAATAATGATATTAATCTAATGATTTGATTTCTCCTTGACTTTTACATAGTATTACATGACAGTCGTTAATTATTTTGAATCACAGACAAAGACTTACATAAATTCGCAATCCAACACAAATAAGGAAAACCGTATTTTGCTGATTTGATAGTACTTAACTTTGCAAAAAAAATATGCCAAACCAGTTGATGTCTTTTTTCTAGCAATGTTCCTGTAACGACGTTTGTCAGTCGTGTAATGCGAATCTTCAATTTGTATGTCAGGTAAGTGGCACTTCTCATTTTCTATATCCCTTAGTATAATTATTTAATCGTTCAATTCGGCACCACAGATGATCTGACAGCCATTTCTCTCCACCCTTCTTGTACCCCTCTTTTTTCCTCTTTGCACTTTTCCTTGCATGATGGTTTAAGCTAGTCACGATAAAGGTGACACGTGGCCATACCACTTTCGTTTCCGAGCAGAAGGTCTTCATGCGGACCTAATCATATTGGCGTGCCTTTTGCAAATAAAAAAATATGAAGTAGAATACAATAGTAAACTAATGCCAGTGATTTCATTTTGCTTCATTTAAACAAATAATTCATTTTGACAGCCTAACATTCATTGGTTATAGTCATTATTTACCGGTTATTAAAGCTCAAAAAACCAAAAGCAATGTCAAATCCGAGCACCTAATGGCTCAATACATTTTAGCAATATGATAGAAATGAACAAATAAGTCTTGAGGATTTTTATTCTGACAAAACTAAATTGCACTCACTTGATATTCACACGTCAACCTTAAAGTATTTTTCCAATGAATATCTCCAACGCATATTTCTGCATGTTATTCACGATTAGCTACGTCAGTTATAAAATTATCTACCATTTAGGTAGTGCCACAATTTATTCTTTTTGCAGTGTCCCTGCGCGTGTGCCTGGGACAACGATTCCTGTACAAATGGAATACTAGGTGTCTTGAACGACATACCCTGTCCTCGTGAGTAGATACATTATTTTGTTCGGAAATTATTTTCCTAACAAAGGATAACAAAGCAGAAACTCCGGTATACACATTGTTTTCTTTGGAAATGTACAAGACTATCCATTCTTTCATTCATTATTCATTGATTTAAAACACTATTAAAGAATCCACTATGAATCACTATGCATTTAAGCTCCTCGTGGACTACAAAGCAGCCAAGGAGCGGGGCAGGCAGGCGGATCACCCCCACAACAACCTGGCCCATCTGTACCTGACTGTGAGGTGAAGTGCAGCACACAGTAAGTAATCTTTATACGTGTATGTGTGATATATACAGTTAATATGTTCATCTGCCTATCTATTAATCTATCTATCCATCTATCTATCTATCTATCTATCTATCTATCTATCTATCTATCTAATATATATAGATAGACTGATAGACAGATAGATAGATAGATAGATAGATATAATCTATCTATAGATATATAAATTTCCCTCCCCCTCTGTTTATATATATACTTTTGAATTTGCTCATTGTGTCGTCGTGATAAGAGGGAATGATTTGTCAGTCATGCAAAATATACATTACAGAAAATGTGATATGTTGCCCATAGTACGTACTTGGCAGTAGCTAAACTACGCTCGAATACAGTGTGTGAAAGGCATTGATGACATTGGTGACATTTTTTTTTGAACCAAGCTTTATTCCAACAAGCATACTTGTACATTCGTGACAAAAGAAAATTCTTGTTGATGGATATATAGTATTTCAGTAGTGTCTGTTAAAGATCACAAGTTTACAGACTTCAACTTATACATCTGTTTCTACATAGTACATGAAAAAAATGCAGAATGTCGTGTTTTTCTAACAGAGTGGGGGTATCTTTAAACTTAACCCAAGATAAGAATATAGCATATTTTGCTAGGGATACGTACAAGTGATTACAATCCCCCAAGAGTATAGATGCTGAGTTGATTTCTATATTTATACCAAGTTGAGACAGTTCTTCTTTAATTCTGTTCCAATAGCCGTTCAGTCTGCGACAATCAATGGACATATGAATATGATTTTCATCCTCGCTACAGATTTCACACTGAGCACTATAAACATTTCCTGTAGTATTAGTTATTTTCCATCTATTAAACAAAAATTTGCAAGGAAGTATTCGGTGTAATATCTTAAAATTTAATTCTCTAAATTTGTTTTCTTTTATATGAAGTGTTTGGGCCTTCTAAACTCTGCTCCAATTTAAATTGGGGCATATACCATCCCATTTAAGTTGGGCAGGTGGTATAAAAGAATTTTGGGACACAATAACAGAATACAGAAGTCTACTGGTAAGATTTTGAATGGGAACCTTACAGAAATTTAGTCGTGGACATTGGTGACATACTTGTAAGCTTGAACATCTGGGTGGTAACAGTTGACAATGAGGACATAACTGTAAAACTGTATTCTCGCTAAAACAATCACGCATCCACTCTTCTAAATGTGAACATCACAGATCTGACAGAACTACGTGTGAGGCTCTCTCACATTGTGACTGGTGTCAGGAGTTGGTCTACCCCGTCTGCAAAGAGACCTGCTCTCCGTAAGTTATCTTCTGAATAACTGACTTCATCTATCTGCTGAAAATGTTTTTTATTACATTGATTTAGAAGTTAGAAGTTGGTCTGGAAGACACAGCCTCAAAGACTAAACTTTGCACAGTACCTGATTGTTTTATGTTGTTGCTTTTTTTGCTACCTGATTGTTGTGTTTTTTTTTTGCCTAAGCAGCATATCTATCTTTATCAATGACCTAAACCAGACGGCTGTCACCATGGTACCTAGTGCTGTAGCAGACACCCTTAAGTGTTGGATTACATTATGTACAAAGTTGCAGTACAGCGTTGGAAGGGCTGGTCACCAATATATGTGTGTGTTTGAGTAAGAAGAAACAGAGCAGTAGGTTGTTAGGCTAGACGGTGTGAGGGTAACCAATTAGCTTTGCGAATGTTACCTCTCTAGTTATTCTTTGTAATCTTCTCTGTAATAAGAACTACGCAAGAGCCAACAACACTCGCTGTGACAACGACAACAGAGACAACACTGCAGACAACGACAGATGCCACGACTACAACAGAAACAACATTGGAGACAACGACAAAAGCCACGACTACAACAGAGACAACACTGGAGACAACGACAGATGCCACGACTACCACAGAGACAACACTTAAGACAACTACAAATGCCCCGACTACAACAGAGACAACACTGGAGACAACGCCAGATGCCCCGACTACAACAGAGACAACACTGGAGACGACGGCAGATGCCACGACTACAACAGAGACAACACTGGAGACAACGACAGATGCCACGACTACAACAGAGACAACACTTAAGACAACTACAGATGCCCCGACTACAACAGAGACAACACTGGAGACAACGCCAGATGCCCCGACTACAACAGAGACAACACTGGAGACAACGGCAGATGCCCCGACTACAACAGAGACAACACTGGAGACAACAACAGATGCCACGACTACAACAGAAACAACACAGGAGACAACGACAGATGCCTCGACTACAACAGGGACCACAATGGAGACAACGACAGACGCCTCGACTACAACAGAGACAACACTTAAGACAACGACATACGCTTCGACTACAACAGAAACAACAGTGGAGACAACAACAGCCGCTGAGACAACGACAAAAGAAACGACGCTGAAGCCAACGACACAAAACCCTAAAACAACAGAGAAAAGCATGATGACTACTGGAGTAACCCCGGATGCCTCTCTACTTCGTATGTTTCAAATCCATTGCTTTAATCAATTACCTATATTCGTACAGAATGAATAATAGGATTTAGGATGGTTTCTATAAATATATGTCAGGGTAGAGATTCCGATCGGTATCTCTGCTAGTGCAAACTGGGATTCATGTTCAGTATCATACACGTACAGCATATCCATGTTCTATGGCACGCACAGACTATAACTGTACCTATGTGATTGAATGGTTAACTTTTAGGATATGTCGGGCAATGTGAAGTTATAGCAATAGGCTTCATCCGACCTGCCGGTAAAATCGGTATACCGATAGAGACCCCGATCGCAGTTACTGTTGACAGAGACTCCGATCGGGATCTCTACCCTACCCTACTCCTATCGCTGATCGTAGTCTCTGCCAGTTGCACTTTACCAGTTTGGCTTACTTTATATTTGAATAAAGTAGAAGAGAATCTAGACTGTGCATAGTGTTGATGTTTCAAGATGAATCAATTCAGAAGTGATGGCATCGTTATAAGCACTCTCTCTTAATTCTAGCTCTGCCATGTCCTACTCTGACGGCTCCAGCTAATGGAGCACTGAGTCCTCCAGGTCCTCACTACTACCAGAACGTGGTTACGTTTACCTGTAACCAGGGATACGAGTTGAAAGGGGCCCATACTACAACGTGCCAAACTAACAGCAACAACAACATGGCGTGGAGTCATCCTGTCCCTACATGTGCAGGTAACTCATTTCTAAGAAAGTGCATATATACTTGAAGTAAGATTTTGTAAATGAACTAACTTTACAGTTACGTTAGGTGGTCAAAAGACTACTTAACGTAATTGTAAAGTTAGTTCATTTGCAGTTTATATTGTTTGAAGAGACACCGTGGTATCGCTGTAAGCATTTCTTCATAATTTCAGCTGTACCATGTCCGACTCTGACGGCTCCAGTCAATGGAGCACTGAGTCCTATCGGGCCTCGCTACTACCAGGACGTGGTTACGTTTACCTGTAACCAGGGGTACGAGTTAAAAGGGGCCTCTACTCTAACGTGCCAAGCTGACAGCAACAACAACATGGCGTGGAGTGATCCTGTCCCAACCTGCGCAGGTAACTCATGTCTAAGAAAGTGCATATATACTTGAAGTAAGATTTTGTAAATGAACTAACTTTACAGTTACGTTAGGTGGTCAAAAGACTACTTAACGTAACTGTAAAGTTAGTTCATTTGCAGTTTATATTGTTTGAAGAGACACCGTGGTATCGCTGTAAGCATTTCTTCATAATTTCAGCTGTACCATGCCCGACTCTGACGGCTCCAGTCAATGGAGCACTGAGTCCTATCGGGCCTCACTACTACCAGGACGTGGTTACGTTTACCTGTAACCAGGGGTACGAGTTAAAAGGGGCCTCTACTCTAACGTGCCAAGCTGACAGCAACAACAACATGGCGTGGAGTGATCCTGTCCCAACCTGTGCAGGTAACTCATTTCTAAGAAAGTGCACAAAAATATACTTGAAGTAGGATTTTGTAAATGAACATCAACACGATACTGTATGATTTCAAACACCTGAGCGCCCATGCAAGCACATGTACAAGACAACAGGCATTGAAAATATCAGCTGGAAACTCTTTTTATTACAAAGATAACAAGAGCTCCGAGACCTCGTACCTCCATGAAATATGGGCTTAATATGCAAAGTGATGTTTATGATCAGTTTTGACTACATTGCACATGTCACCAGTATGGAATCCACGCATTTACCTCTAGCTATAGGAAATAATTGCATGTTCGAATTAATTATGCAAATTAGGACCTTATTTCATAATTAGTATATGTTAAAATCTCACAGCCATAGCTTTACATGGGTTATATGTTAATAAGGTCCCAGTTTGTAGAGCACTGGAATTATAGAATTTCCTCATTAAGTATGCAAATTAAGTCCTAATCTGCATAATTTGTATCTGATTGTGAACATCTCTGTCTAGGCTACCTACATGTCACAAATCATAAAAACCCGCCATTCCTTTCTTGATTTATGCGCTTTGAAAGATTTGTCAAGAAACTCCCCTGTAGTTCCAGAACAACTTGCTAGGTGGACCGAACCCACACCTATTGTTCCTGACATGAAAATCTATCATCCACCAAAAAATGAAGACCATAGCATGTCCAGGACAACAGATACAAAAACCGGAAGTTCTGCTGCAGTACCAAGGTCAGCCACCAGGAGGCCTTAATTTGACCTTGACCTTTGTCTTCCTTAGACCTACCAACATACCAAATATCTTTACAGTCTATAAAGGACCTTTTAAGTTATGCTGATCACAAGGTTGTGGAAACACACACAGACACACACAGACACACAGACACACAGACACAGACACAAACACACACAGACACGCCAAAAACAATACCTCCATTTTTTCATCGAGGCAACAAAACAAGAACAACTTAGAATAAATAATATATACATACATCTGGTTTCATTTACTTTACTTTTATATTAACTTTTTCCACTTGAACTGAACGTTTCAAAACAAGAACTTTCCAATTTGTCAGTATAATCAAAGACTAGATACTACTACAAACTACTGCTGGAGTGCGGTACATCGCGGGAACTAAAGGCAAAACAGCATTTTTTAAACAAAATTTGGATATCGCGAAACGATGACCGATTTTCCCCCAAACAACTTTATTGGGTTTGGAACACTTTCCCGACATCATATATGCAACTTGTTTCCCAAAATATCATAATTTCATCAATTAAGGGCAAAACAGCATTTTTTCATACAAAATTTGGATATCGCGAAACGATGACCGATTTTCCTTAAACCAACTTTATTGGGTTCGGAACACTTGCCCGACATCATATGTGCATTTTGCAATTGTTTGAAATTCTCAAAATATCATAATTTTATGAATTAAGGGAAAAACAGCATTTTTTCATACAAAATTTGGATATCGCGAAACGATGACCGATTTTCCTTAAACCAACCTTATTGGGTTCGGAACACTTGCCCTACACCATATGTGCATTTTGCAATTGTTTGAAATTCCCAAAATATCATAATTTTATGAATTAAGGGAAAAACAGCATTTTTTAAATACAAAATTTGGATATCGCGAAACGATGACCGATTTCCCCTCAAACCAACTTTATTGGGTTCGGAACACTTTCCAGACATCATATGTGCATCTTGTTTCCCAAAATATCATAATTTCATCAATTAAGGGCAAAACAGCATTTTTTTCATACAAAATGTGAATATTGCGAAACGATGACCGATTTTCCTTAAACCGACTTTATTGGGTTCGAAACACTTCCCCGACATCATATATGCATCTTGTTTCCCAAAATATCATAATTTCATTAATTAAGGGCAAAACAGCATTTTTTCATACAAAATTTGGATATCGCGAAACGATAACCAATTTACCCCAAACCAACTTTATTGGGTTCGGAACACTTTCCCGACAGAACTTTAACAGCCGAAGTACTGACAGTGTCGACTGAGGTGGAATGACATTAAAATTTTAATCTATACATAGACACCAAAAGGTACAATGGCCAAGCGGGTAGAGTGTTTTCCTTGCATTCGGTAGGCCGTGAGTTCGATCCCCGGCCGAGTCATACCAAAAACTTTAAAAAATGGTACATACTGCTTTCTCTGCTTAGCACTCAGCATTTGGGAAAGAGTATGGAAGTTAAACACACACCACTACTAGTGGACTAGCCCCCTGCTGTAGTGATTGCACAACTGTGTGGCCAAATGGCTACAGAAACGGAGATGGCCCTATGCACCATATATAGGTGCTAGAAGGAACTTCGACTTTTTTTGATAGACACCAGAAGGCACTGTTGATCTTCAGATTTCCCAACGGTCTATTACCTGATTATATGAGATCGATGTTTAGTTACTGTTGTGACAGGGCAGTCAGAACAACACGCCAGAGTATATCAAACCAATTACATGTGCCAATGGTCCGTAGAGAGCTATATCGGAGGTCAATAGCGTACTCAGGTGCTTTAACATGAAATAACTTACCACCAAATGTAAGAAAGACGCCCTTAGTGACAGCATTTAAAACTATGTTGCAACTAGCAAGGCAGACAATTGCTCGGTAGCAAATGCAGAAAATGGCTTCACCACATCCATCCATGGTATGTTATGGTCCAGGCCGAAAACATTTTCATACAAAATATGGACTTTATCATAATGACGCCATTCCAAAAAGGGTCCAATATTCAATACTTGAATATTTCAGTGGTCCCGTTGTAATGTCCGCAAAAACTTCAACTGGTACTAGAAAGGCAAACATTTGCTCTGGAGCAAATACAGCATATTTGACCAATTCTTCCTCCCCATTCCAAAATAGACTGTTCCATATAAACTTTGTTGATATCCCCCTGTTGGAAACAATTGTTCTTGAAACCCCCATGGCCCATACAGTGCCTTTCAGTGCCCAAACCACCATACAGTACGTTTTAGCAAAAGTATAAAGATATTCTCAAAAACCCCATACTGTGCCTTATTAAAACTTAAGTGTTCTAGAAACCCTCACTAAGTGATTTTCAGTAACAGATAGTCTCAAAAACCCCATGTGATGCTTTGAAGATTACCTTTCCATGCCACCTAGTATCTGCTTGGAGATCAACAATCCATGCCACTGCGTATCTGCGTGGAGATAGAACCAACCAGCAAGAAGAAACTACTCCTCCCACCTGATGAGTAAGTAGGTCTTGTGTGCCAAATATGGTCATGCATACAATTTGTGCCAAATATGGTCATGCATTACCATATATGTTAAAAACCCAGAGAAAACCACTTGCAAATGCAACCGATGAGCTACAACCCAGCAAGAGATGATGATAGTACGTATAGTATGTCTTTTTACTCCAAGGAGTATGCACTGGGTATTTCTTATCTTCGTTTTCCAGTCTGTTTATAGACTGTGTAAGTAATCCAGATATGCTCTTTTTAGCTTTTATAACAACACAACATAGGGAATGGTTACACTATGCCATTTTAGTTGTGAAGTTGTCCAAGGTGAACTAAGCATATTACGTTTAAAATTACATTTAGTCATTGGCTTTCAGGATGGTCCTTGCACATTTAGGAACTTGAATTGTAGATCATAGTAGCAACTTTATGACAGCATGTAGTATCTTGTATACTCTTGAAGTAACTAAAGATGTAAAGTAGGTGAAGTACAAGTATGAAGTGGGACTTGTTAAGACATGTTAAAGATAATGCATGTGTCAATTTCTGTGCCAACTTATATCAATCTGGAGCTTTGTTGAAATTACATTTACTGTGTTCAATCATTTGCTTATATAACGGTAGTTACATGTAACTGTACATGAAATTAACACTGTGCAGAAATTTGTATCTGAAAAGTATACATTTGAAACATGGCTTCACATAAAATTGTGTCGCAGAAAAAGTGAACCTGTTTCGGTCTTGGAGATAATGTCTTTTAGTTACTTTACTCATAACTTCTATGGTAATTGGTCGCAACTGTCCACGTTCTACATTCTTATCCTGAATTCATCGATAACACATTATTGAAAAAAAATTCTTCTTATCGCAAAGTCCATTGCCAGATCACGCCAAAATTATAACGAAGCATCCAAGGTCCACAGACTAGTTTTGCCAGATACCCCATACCCCATGAATACAAAAACGTCGCTTCCAAAGCCTTATACAACACAACTTTATTCACTGTTACGTGTTGTCGGCCTGCCTGAATACGCCGTTAAGTGTTATCGCCCCTCCTAAATCTACTGTTAAGTAATGCCAAGATCCCCCCATGCAGACCCTCTTGAAACTCAGTTGACCAAGATCCACAAACTTTTTTTCATTTCATACTCAACAAATTCCACATATTGCCATTTAAGGAACTGATGAGAAGAATAGAGGCAACATAGTTTGGGAAGTGTATTATAAATTCCTACTTACCAGTTGGTGCAGTCCTTTACAACTGTTGTTCCAGACTCAACTTCCATGAAGCCCCCTTTATTAGAAATTCAAAAAGAGGCTATCAGCCACATTCATATTTTGGCTGGTTTGACTATGATCAATATGAATTGCAGGGAGCTAATACAATTAGTGAGATGAAAATGCTTTTTAGTCCTTGGATACAAGTTCATAATAAGTAACATCAACACTTCACAAACCTGAACTGAGAGGCAACCTGCATCTGAACATTTTTTTGGTTTTGGAATATTGTCCTTAGTTCTGGATTTTTGAGCTTTTGAAGTTTCGAGGGTAGCATTAGGGTTGGGGCAACAGGGCTTCAGAAGTCAAGTTCGGTGTCGTTTGAGAGGTGATTGTCGCAGTATTCCAGAACATTTTTTTGGTTTTGGAATATCGTCCTTGGTTCTGGATTTTTGAGCTTTTGAAGTTTCGAGGGTAGCATTATGGTTAGGACAAACGGAAATTCGGCAAGGTCAAGTTTGTTGTCGTTTGAAATGTAATCGTCTCAGTATTCTAGAACATTTTTTGGTTTTTGACTACTATGACTGTACTTGGTTCTGGATGTTTTAGCTTTTGAAGTTCCGAGGGTAGCATTAGGGTTATTGCAGGGAATTCAGGGAAAGTCAAGTTAGGTGTCGTTTGAAAGGTAATTGTCTCAGTATTCCAGAACATTTTTTGGTTTTGGAATATCGTCCTTGGTTCTGAATTTTTGAGCATTTGAAGTTTCGAGGGTAGCATTAGGGTTAGGGCAACCAGAATTCCAGCGAAGTCAAGTTTGGTTTCATTTGAAAGAAAATTGTCTCAGTATTCCAAAACATTTTTAGTTCTGGAATATCGTCCTTGGTTCTGGATTTTTGAGCTTTTGAAGTTTCGAGGGTAGCATTAGGGTTAGGGCAACCGGAATTCTGGGGAATTCAAGTTTTGTGTCGTTTGAAAGGTAATCGTCTAAGTATTCCAGAACATTTTTTGGTTTTGGAATATCGTCCTTGGTTCTGGATTTTTTAATATTTTAAGTTTCGAGGGTAGCATTAGGGTTAGGGTAACCGGAATTCTGGGGAAGTCAAGTTTGGTGTCGTTTGAAAGGTAATTGTCTCAGTATTCCAGAACATTTTTTGGTTTTTGAATATCGTCCTTGGTTCTGGATTTTTGACCTTTTGAAGTTTCGAGGGTAGCATTAGGGTTAGGGCAACCGGAATTCTGGGGAAGTCAAGTTTGGTGTCGTTTGAAAGGTAATCGTCTCAGTATTCCAGAACATTTTTTGGTTTTTGAATATCGTCCTTGGTTCTGGATTTTTGACCTTTTGAAATTTCGAGGGTAGCATTAGGGTTAGGGCAACCGGAATTCTGGGGAAGTCAAGTTTGGTGTCGTTTGAAAGGTAATTGTCTCAGTATTCCAGAACATTTTTTGGTTTTGGAATATCGTCCTTGGTTTTGGATTTTTTACCTTTTGAAGTTTCGAGGGTAGCATTAGGGTTAGGGCAACCGGATATCAGGGGACGTCAAGTTTGGTGTCGTTTGAAAGGTAATTGTCTCAGTATTCCAGAACATTTTTGGGTTTTGGAATATCGTCCTTGGTTCTGGATTTTTGACCTTTTAAAGTTTCGAGGGTAGCATTAGGGTTAGGGCAACCGGATATCAGGGGACGTCAAGTTTGGTGTCGTTTGAAACGTAATTGTCTCAGTATTCCAGAACATTTTTGCGTTTTGGAATATCGTCCTTGGTTCTGGATTTTTGACCTTTTGAAGTTTCGAGGGTAGCATTAGGGTTAGGGCAACCGGATATCAGGGGACGTCAAATTTAGTGTCCTTTGAAAGGTAATTGTCTCAGTATTCCAGAACATTTTTGGGTTTTGGAATATCGTCCTTGGTTCTGCATTTTTGACCTTTTGAAGTTTCGAGGGTAGCATTAGGGTTAGGGCAACCGGAATTCTGGGGAAGTCAAGATTGGTGTCGTTTGAAAGGTAATTGTCTCAGTATTCCAGAACATTTTTTGGTTTTGGAATATCGTCCTTGGTTCTGGATTTTTGACCTTTTGAAGTTTCGAGGGTAGCATTAGGGTTAGGGCAACTGGAATTCTGGGGAAGTCAAGTTTGGTGTCGTTTGAAAGGTAATCGTCTCAGTATTCCAGAACATTTTTGCGTTTTGGAATATCGTCCTTGGTTCTGGATTTTTGACCTTTTGAAGTTTCGAGTGTAGCATTAGGGTTAGGGCAACCGGAATTCTGGGGAAGTCAAGTTTGGTGTCGTTTGAAAGGTAGTCGTCTCAGTATTCCAGAACATTTTTTGGTTTTGGAATATCGTCCTTGGTTCTGGATTTTTGACCTTTTGAAGTTTCGAGGGTATCATTAGGGTTAGGGCAACCGGATATCAGGGGAAGTCAAGTTTGGTGTCGTTTGAAAGTTAATTGTCTCAGTATTCCAGAACATTTTTTGGTTTTGGAATATCGTCCTCGGTTCTGGATTTTTGACCTTTTGAAGTTTCGAGGGTAGCATTAGGGTTTAGGGCAACCGGAATTCTGGGGAAGTCAAGTTTGGTGTCGTTTAAAAGGTAATTGTCTTAGTATCCCAGAACATTTTTTGGTTTTGGAATATCGTCCTTGGTTCTGGATTTTTGACCTTTTGAAGTTTCGAGGGTAGCATTAGGGTTAGGGCAACCGGATATCAGGGGAAGTCAAGTTTGGTGTCGTTTGAAAGGTAATTGTCTCAGTATTCCAGAACATTTTTTGGTTTTGGAATATCGTCCTCGGTTCTGGATTTTTGACCTTTTGAAGTTTCGAGGGTAGCATTAGGGTTAGGGCAACCGGATATCAGGGGAAGTCAAGTTTGGTGTCGTTTGAAAGGTAATTGTCTCAGTATTCCAGAACATTTTTGCGTTTTGGAATATCGTCCTTGGTTCTGGATTTTTGACCTTTTGAAGTTTCGAGGGTAGCATTAGGGTTAGGGCAACCGGAATTCTGGGGAAGTCAAGTTTGGTGTCGTTTGAAAGGTAGTCGTCTCAGTATTCCAGAACATTTTTTGGTTTTGGAATATCGTCCTTGGTTCTGGATTTTTGACCTTTTGAAGTTTCGAGGGTAGCATTAGGGTTAGGGAAACCGTATATCAGGGAAAGTCAAGTTTCGTGTCGTTTGAAAGGTAATTGTCTCAGTATTCCAGAACATTTTTTGGTTCTGGAATATCGTCCTTGGTTCTGGATTTTTGACCTTTTGAAGTTTCGAGGGTAGCATTAGGGTTAGGGAAACCGGATATCAGGGGAAGTCAAGTTTGGTGTCGTTTGAAAGGTAATTGTCTCAGTATTCCAGAACATTTTTTGGTTTTGGAATATCGTCCTTGGTTCTGGATTTTTAACCTTTTGAAGTTTCGAGGGTAGCATTAGGGTTAGGGAAACCGGATATCAGGGGAAGTCAAGTTTGGTGTCGTTTGAAAGGTAATTGTCTCAGTATTCCAGAACATTTTTTGGTTTTGGAATATCGTCCTTGGTTCTGGATTTTTGACCTTTTGAAGTTTCGAGGGTAGCATTAGGGTTAGGGCAACCGGATATCAGGGGAAGTCAAGTTTGGTGTCGTTTGAAAGGTAATTGTCTCAGTATTCCAGAACATTTTTTGGTTTTTGAATATCGTCCTTGGTTCTGGATTTTTGACCTTTTGAAGTTTAGAGGGTAGCATTAGGGTTAGGGCAACCGGATATCAGGGGAAGTCAAGTTTGGTGTCGTTTGAAAGGTAATTGTCTCAGTATTCCAGAACATTTTTTGGTTTTGGAATATCGTCCTTGGTTCTGGATTTTTGACCTTTTGAAGTTTCGAGGGTAGCATTAGGGTTAGGGCAACCGGATATCAGGGGAAGTCAAGTTTGGTGTCGTTTGAAAGGTAATTGTCTCAGTATTCCAGAACATTTTTTGGTTTTGGAATATCGTCCTTGGTTCTGGATTTTTGACCTTTTGAAGTTTAGAGGGTAGCATTAGGGTTAGGGCAACTGAAATTCTGGGGAAGTCAAGTTTGGTGTCGTTCGAAAAGTAATTGTCTCAGTATTCCAGAACATTTTTTGGTTTTGGAATATCGTCCTTGGTTTTGGATTTTTGACCTTTTGAAGTTTCGAGGGTAGCATTAGGGTTAGGGCAACTGGAATTCTGGGGAAGCCAAGTTTGGTATCGTTTGAAAGGTAATCGTCTCAGTATTCCAGAACATTTTTTGGTTTTGGAATATCGTCCTTGGTTCTGGATTTTTGACCTTTTGAAGTTTCGAGGGTAGCATTAGGGTTAGGGCAACCGGATATCAGGGGAAGTCAAGTTTAGTGTGGTTTGAAAGGTAATTGTCTCAGTATTCCATAACATTTTTTGGTTTTGGAATATCGTCCTTGGTTCTGGATTTTTGACCTTTTGAAGTTTCGAGGGTAGCATTAGGGTTAGGGCAACCGGATATCAGGGGAAGTCAAGTTTGGTGTCGCTTGAAAGGTAATTGTCTCAGTATTCCAGAACATTTTTTGGTTTTGGAATATCGTCCTTGGTTCTGGATTTTTGACCTTTTGAAGTTTCGAGGGTAGCATTAGGGTTAGGGCAACCGGATATCAGGGGAAGTCAAGTTTGGTGTCGTTTGAAAGGTAATTGTCTCAGTATTCCAGAACATTTTTTTGGTTTTGGAATATTGTCCTTAGTTATGGATTTTTGACCTTTTGAAGTTTCGAGGGTAGCATTAGGGTTAGCGCAACTGGAATTCTGGGGTAATCAAGTTTGTTGTCGTTTGAAAGGTAATTATCTCAGTATTCCAGAACATTTTTGCGTTTTGGAATATCGTCCTTGGTTCTGGATTTTTGACCTTTTGAAGTTTAGAGGGTAGCATTAGGGTTAGGGTAACTGGAATTCTGGGGAAGTCAAGTTTGGTGTCGTTTAAAAGGTAATTGTCTCAGTATTCCAGAACATTTTTTGGTTTTGGAATATCGTCCTTGGTTCTGGATTTTTGACCTTTTGAAGTTTCGAGGGTAGCATTAGGGTTAGCGCAACTGGAATTCTGGGGAAATCAAGTTTGGTGTCATTTGAAAGGTAATTATCTCAGTATTCCAGAACATTTTTGCGTTTTGGAATATCGTCCTTGGTTCTGGATTTTTGACCTTTTGAAGTTTCGAGGGTAGCATTAGGGTTTAGGGCAACCGGAATTCTGGGGAAGTCAAGTTTGGTGTCGTTTAAAAGGTAATTGTCTCAGTATTCCAGAACATTTTTTGGTTTTGGAATATCGTCCTTGGTTCTGGATTTTTGACCTTTTGAAGTTTCGAGGGTAGCATTAGGGTTAGGGCAACCGAAATTCTGGGGAAATCGTTTGGTGTCGTTTGAAAGGTAATCGTCTCAGTATTCCAGAATATTTTTTGGTTTTGGAATATCGTCCTTGGTTCTGAATTTTTGACCTTTTGAAGTTTTGAGGGTAGCATTAGGGTTAGGGCAACCGGATATCAGGGGACGTCAAGTTTGGTGTCGTTTAAAAGGTAATTGTCTCAGTATTCCAGAACATTTTTTGGTTTTGGAATATCGTCCTTGGTTCTGGATTTTTGACCTTTTGAAGTTTCGAGGGTAGCATTAGGGTTAGGGCAACCGGATATCAGGGGACGTCAAGTTTGGTGTCGTTTAAAAGGTAATTGTCTCAGTATTCCAGAACATTTTTTGGTTTTGAAATATCGTCCTTGATTCTGGATTTTTGACCTTTTGAAGTTTCGAGGGTAGCATTAGGGTTAGGGCAACCGGATATCAGGGAAAGTCAAGTTTGGTGTCGTTTGAAAGGTAATTGTCTCAGTATTCCAGAACATTTTTTGGTTTTGAAATATCGTCCTTGGTTCTGGATTTTTGACCTTTTGAAGTTTCGAGGGTAGCATTAGGGTTAGGGCAACCGGATATCAAGAAAAGTCAAGTTTGGTGTCGTTTGAAAGGTAATTGTCTCAGTATTCCAGAACATTTTTTGGTTTTGGAATATCGTCCTTGGTTCTGGATTTTTGACCTTTTGAAGTTTCGAGGGTAGCATTAGGGTTAGGGCAACCGGATATCAGGGGAAGTCAAGTTTGGTGTCGTTTGAAAGGTAATTGTCTCAGTATTCCAGAACATTTTTTGGTTTTGGAATATCGTCCTTGGTTCTGGATTTTTGACCTTTTGAAGTTTAGAGGGTAGCATTAGGGTTAGGGCAACTGAAATTCTGGGGAAGTCAAGTTTGGTGTCGTTCGAAAAGTAATTGTCTCAGTATTCCAGAACATTTTTTGGTTTTGGAATATCGTCCTTGGTTTTGGATTTTTGACCTTTTGAAGTTTCGAGGGTAGCATTAGGGTTTAGGGCAACCGGAATTCTGGGGAAGTCAAGTTTGGTGTCGTTTAAAAGGTAATTGTCTCAGTATTCCAGAACATTTTTTGGTTTTGGAATATCGTCCTTGGTTCTGGATTTTTGACCTTTTGAAGTTTAGAGGGTAGCATTAGGGTTAGGGCAACTGAAATTCTGGGGAAGTCAAGTTTGGTGTCGTTCGAAAAGTAATTGTCTCAGTATTCCAGAACATTTTTTGGTTTTGGAATATCGTCCTTGGTTTTGGATTTTTGACCTTTTGAAGTTTCGAGGGTAGCATTAGGGTTAGGGCAACCGGATATCAGGGGAAGTCAAGTTTGGTGTCGTTTGAAAGGTAATTGTCTCAGTATTCCAGAACATTTTTTGGTTTTGGAATATCGTCCTTGGTTCTGGATTTTTGACCTTTTGAAGTTTCGAGGGTAGCATTAGGGTTTAGGGCAACCGGAATTCTGGGGAAGTCAAGTTTGGTGTCGTTTAAAAGGTAATTGTCTCAGTATTCCAGAACATTTTTTGGTTTTGGAATATCGTCCTTGGTTCTGGATTTTTGACCTTTTGAAGTTTCGAGGGTAGCATTAGGGTTAGGGCAACCGAAATTCTGGGGAAATCGTTTGGTGTCGTTTGAAAGGTAATCGTCTCAGTATTCCAGAATATTTTTTGGTTTTGGAATATCGTCCTTGGTTCTGAATTTTTGACCTTTTGAAGTTTTGAGGGTAGCATTAGGGTTAGGGCAACCGGATATCAGGGGACGTCAAGTTTGGTGTCGTTTAAAAGGTAATTGTCTCAGTATTCCAGAACATTTTTTGGTTTTGGAATATCGTCCTTGGTTCTGGATTTTTGACCTTTTGAAGTTTCGAGGGTAGCATTAGGGTTAGGGCAACCGGATATCAGGGGACGTCAAGTTTGGTGTCGTTTAAAAGGTAATTGTCTCAGTATTCCAGAACATTTTTTGGTTTTGAAATATCGTCCTTGATTCTGGATTTTTGACCTTTTGAAGTTTCGAGGGTAGCATTAGGGTTAGGGCAACCGGATATCAGGGAAAGTCAAGTTTGGTGTCGTTTGAAAGGTAATTGTCTCAGTATTCCAGAACATTTTTTGGTTTTGAAATATCGTCCTTGGTTCTGGATTTTTGACCTTTTGAAGTTTCGAGGGTAGCATTAGGGTTAGGGCAACCGGATATCAAGAAAAGTCAAGTTTGGTGTCGTTTGAAAGGTAATTGTCTCAGTATTCCAGAACATTTTTTGGTTTTGGAATATCGTCCTTGGTTCTGGATTTTTGACCTTTTGAAGTTTCGAGGGTAGCATTAGGGTTAGGGCAACCGGATATCAGGGGAAGTCAAGTTTGGTGTCGTTTGAAAGGTAATTGTCTCAGTATTCCAGAACATTTTTTGGTTTTGGAATATCGTCCTTGGTTCTGGATTTTTGACCTTTTGAAGTTTAGAGGGTAGCATTAGGGTTAGGGCAACTGAAATTCTGGGGAAGTCAAGTTTGGTGTCGTTCGAAAAGTAATTGTCTCAGTATTCCAGAACATTTTTTGGTTTTGGAATATCGTCCTTGGTTTTGGATTTTTGACCTTTTGAAGTTTCGAGGGTAGCATTAGGGTTAGGGCAACTGGAATTCTGGGGAAGCCAAGTTTGGTATCGTTTGAAAGGTAATCGTCTCAGTATTCCAGAACATTTTTTGGTTTTGGAATATCGTCCTTGGTTCTGGATTTTTGACCTTTTGAAGTTTCGAGGGTAGCATTAGGGTTAGGGCAACCGGATATCAGGGGAAGTCAAGTTTAGTGTGGTTTGAAAGGTAATTGTCTCAGTATTCCATAACATTTTTTGGTTTTGGAATATCGTCCTTGGTTCTGGATTTTTGACCTTTTGAAGTTTCGAGGGTAGCATTAGGGTTAGGGCAACCGGATATCAGGGGAAGTCAAGTTTGGTGTCGCTTGAAAGGTAATTGTCTCAGTATTCCAGAACATTTTTTGGTTTTGGAATATCGTCCTTGGTTCTGGATTTTTGACCTTTTGAAGTTTCGAGGGTAGCATTAGGGTTAGGGCAACCGGATATCAGGGGAAGTCAAGTTTGGTGTCGTTTGAAAGGTAATTGTCTCAGTATTCCAGAACATTTTTTTGGTTTTGGAATATTGTCCTTAGTTATGGATTTTTGACCTTTTGAAGTTTCGAGGGTAGCATTAGGGTTAGCGCAACTGGAATTCTGGGGTAATCAAGTTTGTTGTCGTTTGAAAGGTAATTATCTCAGTATTCCAGAACATTTTTGCGTTTTGGAATATCGTCCTTGGTTCTGGATTTTTGACCTTTTGAAGTTTAGAGGGTAGCATTAGGGTTAGGGTAACTGGAATTCTGGGGAAGTCAAGTTTGGTGTCGTTTAAAAGGTAATTGTCTCAGTATTCCAGAACATTTTTTGGTTTTGGAATATCGTCCTTGGTTCTGGATTTTTGACCTTTTGAAGTTTCGAGGGTAGCATTAGGGTTAGCGCAACTGGAATTCTGGGGAAATCAAGTTTGGTGTCATTTGAAAGGTAATTATCTCAGTATTCCAGAACATTTTTGCGTTTTGGAATATCGTCCTTGGTTCTGGATTTTTGACCTTTTGAAGTTTCGAGGGTAGCATTAGGGTTTAGGGCAACCGGAATTCTGGGGAAGTCAAGTTTGGTGTCGTTTAAAAGGTAATTGTCTCAGTATTCCAGAACATTTTTTGGTTTTGGAATATCGTCCTTGGTTCTGGATTTTTGACCTTTTGAAGTTTCGAGGGTAGTATTAGGGTAAGGGCAACCGGATATCAGGGGACGTCAAGTTTGGTGTCGTTTGAAAGGTAATCGTCTCAGTATTCCAGAACATTTTTTGGTTTTGGAATATCGTCCTTGGTTCTGGATTTTTGACCTTTTGAAGTTTCGAGGGTAGCATTAGGGTTAGGGCAACCGGAATTCTGGGGAAGTCAAGTTTAGTGTCGTTTGAAAGGTAATTGTCTCAGTATTCCAGAACATTTTTTGGTTTTGGAATATCGTCCTTGGTTCTGGATTTTTGACCTTTTGAAGTTTCGAGGGTAGCATTAGGGTTAAGGCAACCGGAATTCTGGGGAAGTCAAGTTTGGTGTCGTTTAAAAGGTAATCGTCTCAGTATTCCAGAACATTTTTTTTGGTTTTGGAATATCGTCCTTGGTTCTGAATTTTTGACCTTTTGAAGTTTCGAGGGTAGCATTAGGGTTTAGGGCAACCGGAATTCTGGGGAAGTCAAGTTTGGTGTCGTTTAAAAGGTAATTGTCTTAGTATTCCAGAACATTTTTTGGTTTTGGAATATCGTCCTTGGTTCTGGATTTTTGATCTTTTGAAGTTTCGAGGGTAGCTTTAGGGTTAGGGCAACAGGATATCGGGGGAAGTCAAGTTTAGTGTCGTTTGAAAGGTAATTGTCTCAGTATTCCAGAACATTTTTTGGTTTTGGAATATTGTCCTTGATTCTGGATTTTTGACCTTTTGAAGTTTCGAGGGTAGCATTAGGGTTAGGGCAACCGGATATCAGGGAAAGTCAAGTTTGGTGTCGTTTGAAAGGTAATTGTCTCAGTATTCCAGAACATTTTTTGGTTTTGGAATATCGTCCTTGGTTCTGGATTTTTGACCTTTTGAAGTTTCGAGGGTAGCATTAGGGTTAGCGCAACTAGAATTCTGGGGAAATCAAGTTTGGTGTCGTTTGAAAGGTAATTATCTCAGTATTCCAGAATATTTTTGCGTTTTGGAATATCGTCCTTGGTTCTGGATTTTTGACCTTTTGAAGTTTTGAGGGTAGCATTAGGGTTAGGGCAACCGGATATCAGGGAAAGTCAAGTTTGGTGTCGTTTGAAAGGTAATTGTCTCAGTATTCCAGAACATTTTTTGGTTTTGGAATATCGTCCTTGGTTCTGGATTTTTGACCTTTTGAAGTTTCGAGGGTAGCATTAGGGTTAGGGCAACCGGATATCAGGGGACGTCAAATTTAGTGTCCTTTGAAAGGTAATTGTCTCAGTATTCCAGAACATTTTTGGGTTTTGGAATATCGTCCTTGGTTCTGCATTTTTGACCTTTTGAAGTTTCGAGGGTAGCATTAGGGTTAGGGCAACCGGAATTCTGGGGAAGTCAAGATTGGTGTCGTTTGAAAGGTAATTGTCTCAGTATTCCAGAACATTTTTTGGTTTTGGAATATCGTCCTTGGTTCTGGATTTTTGACCTTTTGAAGTTTCGAGGGTAGCATTAGGGTTAGGGCAACTGGAATTCTGGGGAAGTCAAGTTTGGTGTCGTTTGAAAGGTAATCGTCTCAGTATTCCAGAACATTTTTGCGTTTTGGAATATCGTCCTTGGTTCTGGATTTTTGACCTTTTGACGTTTCGAGGGTAGCATTAGGGTTAGGGCAACCGGAATTCTGGGGAAGTCAAGTTTGGTGTCGTTTGAAAGGTAGTCGTCTCAGTATTCCAGAACATTTTTTGGTTTTGGAATATCGTCCTTGGTTCTGGATTTTTGACCTTTTGAAGTTTCGAGGGTAGCATTAGGGTTAGGGCAACCGAATATCAGGGGAAGTCAAGTTTGGTGTCGTTTGAAAGTTAATTGTCTCAGTATTCCAGAACATTTTTTGGTTTTGGAATATCGTCCTCGGTTCTGGATTTTTGACCTTTTGAAGTTTCGAGGGTAGCATTAGGGTTTAGGGCAACCGGAATTCTGGGGAAGTCAAGTTTGGTGTCGTTTAAAAGGTAATTGTCTTAGTATCCCAGAACATTTTTTGGTTTTGGAATATCGTCCTTGGTTCTGGATTTTTGACCTTTTGAAGTTTCGAGGGTAGCATTAGGGTTAGGGAAACCGGATATCAGGGGAAGTCAAGTTTGGTGTCGTTTGAAAGGTAATTGTCTCAGTATTCCAGAACATTTTTTGGTTTTTGAATATCGTCCTTGGTTCTGGATTTTTGACCTTTTGAAGTTTAGAGGGTAGCATTAGGGTTAGGGCAACCGGATATCAGGGGAAGTCAAGTTTGGTGTCGTTTGAAAGGTAATTGTCTCAGTATTCCAGAACATTTTTTGGTTTTGGAATATCGTCCTTGGTTCTGGATTTTTGACCTTTTGAAGTTTCGAGGGTAGCATTAGGGTTAGGGCAACCGGATATCAGGGGAAGTCAAGTTTGGTGTCGTTTGAAAGGTAATTGTCTCAGTATTCCAGAACATTTTTTGGTTTTGGAATATCGTCCTTGGTTCTGGATTTTTGACCTTTTGAAGTTTAGAGGGTAGCATTAGGGTTAGGGCAACTGAAATTCTGGGGAAGTCAAGTTTGGTGTCGTTCGAAAAGTAATTGTCTCAGTATTCCAGAACATTTTTTGGTTTTGGAATATCGTCCTTGGTTTTGGATTTTTGACCTTTTGAAGTTTCGAGGGTAGCATTAGGGTTAGGGCAACTGGAGTTCTGGGGAAGCCAAGTTTGGTATCGTTTGAAAGGTAATCGTCTCAGTATTCCAGAACATTTTTTGGTTTTGGAATATCGTCCTTGGTTCTGGATTTTTGACCTTTTGAAGTTTCGAGGGTAGCATTAGGGTTAGGGCAACCGGATATCAGGGGAAGTCAAGTTTAGTGTGGTTTGAAAGATAATTGTCTCAGTATTCCATAACATTTTTTGGTTTTGGAATATCGTCCTTGGTTCTGGATTTTTGACCTTTTGAAGTTTCGAGGGTAGCATTAGGGTTAGGGCAACCGGATATCAGGGGAAGTCAAGTTTGGTGTCGTTTGAAAGGTAATTGTCTCAGTATTCAAGAACATTTTTTGGTTTTGGAATATCGTCCTTGGTTCTGGATTTTTGACCTTTTGAAGTTTCGAGGGTAGCATTAGGGTTAGGGCAACCGGATATCAGGGGAAGTCAAGTTTGGTGTCGTTTGAAAGGTAATTGTCTCAGTATTCCAGAACATTTTTTTGGTTTTGGAATATTGTCCTTAGTTATGGATTTTTGACCTTTTGAAGTTTCGAGGGTAGCATTAGGGTTAGCGCAACTGGAATTCTGGGGTAATCAAGTTTGTTGTCGTTTGAAAGGTAATTATCTCAGTATTCCAGAACATTTTTGCGTTTTGGAATATCGTCCTTGGTTCTGGATTTTTTACCTTTTGAAGTTTAGAGGGTAGCATTAGGGTTAGGGTAACTGGAATTCTGGGGAAGTCAAGTTTGGTGTCGTTTAAAAGGTAATTGTCTCAGTATTCCAGAACATTTTTTGGTTTTGGAATATCGTCCTTGGTTCTGGATTTTTGACCTTTTGAAGTTTCGAGGGTAGCATTAGGGTTAGCGCAACTGGAATTCTGGGGAAATCAAGTTTGGTGTCATTTGAAAGGTAATTATCTCAGTATTCCAGAACATTTTTGCGTTTTGGAATATCGTCCTTGGTTCTGGATTTTTGACCTTTTGAAGTTTCGAGGGTAGCATTAGGGTTTAGGGCAACCGGAATTCTGGGGAAGTCAAGTTTGGTGTCGTTTAAAAGGTAATTGTCTCAGTATTCCATAACATTTTTTGGTTTTGGAATATCGTCCTTGGTTCTGGATTTTTGACCTTTTGAAGTTTCGAGGGTAGCATTAGGGTTAGGGCAACCGAAATTCTGGGGAAATCGTTTGGTGTCGTTTGAAAGGTAATCGTCTCAGTATTCCAGAATATTTTTTGGTTTTGGAATATCGTCCTTGGTTCTGGATTTTTGACCTTTTGAAGTTTTGAGGGTAGCATTAGGGTTAGGGCAACCGGATATCAGGGGACGTCAAGTTTGGTGTCGTTTAAAAGGTAATTGTCTCAGTATTCCAGAACATTTTTTGGTTTTGGAATATCGTCCTTGGTTCTGGATTTTTGACCTTTTGAAGTTTCGAGGGTAGCATTAGGGTTAGGGCAACCGGATATCAGGGGACGTCAAGTTTGGTGTCGTTTAAAAGGTAATTGTCTCAGTATTCCAGAACATTTTTTGGTTTTGAAATATCGTCCTTGATTCTGGATTTTTGACCTTTTGAAGTTTCGAGGGTAGCATTAGGGTTAGGGCAACCGGATATCAGGGAAAGTCAAGTTTGGTGTCGTTTGAAAGGTAATTGTCTCAGTATTCCAGAACATTTTTTGGTTTTGAAATATCGTCCTTGGTTCTGGATTTTTGACCTTTTGAAGTTTCGAGGGTAGCATTAGGGTTAGGGCAACTAGAATTCTGGGGAAATCAAGTTTGGTGTCGTTTGAAAGGTAATTATCTCAGTATTCCAGAACATTTTTGCGTTTTGGAATATCGTCCTTGGTTCTGGATTTTTGACCTTTTGAAGTTTTGAGGGTAGCATTAGGGTTAGGGCAACCGGATATCAGGGAAAGTCAAGTTTGGTGTCGTTTGAAAGGTAATTGTCTCAGTATTCCAGAACATTTTTTGGTTTTGGAATATCGTCCTTGGTTCTGGATTTTTGACCTTTTGAAGTTTCGAGGGTAGCATTAGGGTTAGCGCAACTAGAATTCTGGGGAAATCAAGTTTGGTGTCGTTTGAAAGGTAATTATCTCAGTATTCCAGAACATTTTTGCGTTTTGGAATATCGTCCTTGGTTCTGGATTTTTGACCTTTTGAAGTTTCGAGGGTAGCATTAGGGTTAGGGCAACCGGAATTCTGGGGAAATCAAGTTTGGTGTCGTTTGAAAGGTAATCATCTCAGTATTCCAGAATATTTTTGGTTTTGGAATATCGTCCTTGGTTCTGGATTTTTGACCTTTTGAAGTTTCGAGGGTAGCATTAGGGTTAGGGCAACTGAAATTCTGGGGAAGTCAAGTTTGGTGTCGTTAGAAAGGTAATCGTCTCAGTATTCCAGAACATTTTTTGGTTTTGGAATATCGTCCTTGGTTCTGGATTTTTGACCTTTTGAAGTTTAGAGGGTAGCATTAGGGTTAGGGCAACCGGAATTCTGGGGAAGTCAAGTTTGGTGTCGTTTGAAAGGTAATCGTCTCAGTATTCCAGAACATTTTTTGGTTTTGGAATATCGTCCTTGGTTCTTGATTTTTGACCTTTTGAAGTTTCGAGGGTAGCATTAGGGTTAAGGCAACCGGAATTCTGGGGAAGTCAAGTTTGGTGTCGTTTAAAAGGTAATCGTCTCAGTATTCCAGAACATTTTTTTGGTTTTGGAATATCGTCCTTGGTTCTGAATTTTTGACCTTTTGAAGTTTCGAGGGTAGCATTAGGGTTTAGGGCAACCGGAATTCTGGGGAAGTCAAGTTTGGTGTCGTTTAAAAGGTAATTGTCTTAGTATTCCAGAACATTTTTTGGTTTTGGAATATCGTCCTTGGTTTTGGATTTTTGACCTTTTGAAGTTTCGAGGGTAGCATTAGGGTTAGGGCAACAGGATATCGGGGGAAGACAAGTTTAGTGTCGTTTGAAAGGTAATTGTCTCAGTATTCCAGAACATTTTTTGGTTTTGAAATATCGTCCTTGATTCTGGATTTTTGACCTTTTGAAGTTTCGAGGGTAGCATTAGGGTTAGGGCAACCGGATATCAGGGAAAGTCAAGTTTGGTGTCGTTTGAAAGGTAATTGTCTCAGTATTCCAGAACATTTTTTGGTTTTGGAATATCGTCCTTGGTTCTGGATTTTTGACCTTTTGAAGTTTCGAGGGTAGCATTAGGGTTAGGGCAACCGGAATTCTGGGGAAGTCAAGTTTGGTGTCTTTTGAAAGGTAATCGTCTCAGTATTCTAGAACATTTTTTGGTTTTGGAATATCGTCCTTGGTTCTGGATTTTTGACCTTTTGAAGTTTCGAGGGTAGCATTAAGGGTTAAGGCAACCAGAATTCTGGGGAAGTCAAGTTTGGTGTCGTTTAAAAGGTAATCGTCTCAGTATTCCAGAACATTTTTTGGTTTTGGAATATCGTCCTTGGTTCTGGATTTTTGACCTTTTGAAGTTTCGAGGGTAGCATTAGGGTTAGGGCAACCGGAATTCTGGGGATGTCAAGTTTGGTGTCGTTTGAAAGGTAATCGTCTCAGTATTCCAGAACATTTTTTGGTTTTGGAATATCGTCCTTGGTTCTGGATTTTTGACCTTTTGAAGTATAGAGGGTAGCATTAGGGTTAGTGTAACCGGAATTCTGGGGAAGTCAAGTTTGGTGTCGTTTAAAAGGTAATCGTCTTAGTATTCCAGAACATTTTTATGTTTTGGAATATCGTCCTTGGTTCTGGATTTTTGACCTTTTGAAGTTTCGAGGGTAGCATTAGGGTTTGGGCAACCGGATATCAGGGGACGTCAAGTTTGGTGTCGTTTGAAAGGTAATCGTCTCAGTATTCTAGAACATTTTTTGGTTTTGGAATATCGTCCTTGGTTCTGGATTTTTGACCTTTTAAAGTTTCGAGGGTAGCATAAGGGTTAGGGCAACCGGAATTCAGGGGAAGTCAAGATTGGTGTCGTTTGAAAGGTAATTGTCTCAGTATTCCAGAACATTTTTTGGTTTTGGAATATCGTTCTTGGTTCTGGATTTTTTAATATTTAAATTTTCGATGGTATCATTAGGGTTTGGGCAATCGGATAACAGGGGAAGTCAAGTTTGGTGTCTTTTGAAAGGTAATTGTCTCAGTATTCCAGAACATTTTTTGGTTTTGGAATATCGTCCTTGGTTCTGGATTTTTGACCTTTTGAAGTATAGAGGGTAGCATTAGGGTTAGTGTAACCGGAATTCTGGGGAAGTCAAGTTTGGTGTCGTTTAAAAGGTAATCGTCTTAGTATTCCAGAACATTTTTATGTTTTGGAATATCGTCCTTGGTCCTGAATTTTTGACCTTTTGAAGTTTCGAGGGTAGCATTAAGGGTTAAGGCAACCAGAATTCTGGGGAAGTCAAGTTTGGTGTCGTTTAAAAGGTAATCGTCTCAGTATTCCAGAACATTTTTTGGTTTTGGAATATCGTCCTTGGTTCTGGATTTTTGACCTTTTGAAGTTTCGAGGGTAGCATTAGGGTTAGGGCAACCGGAATTCTGGGGATGTCAAGTTTGGTGTCGTTTGAAAGGTAATCGTCTCAGTATTCCAGAACATTTTTTGGTTTTGGAATATCGTCCTTGGTTCTGGATTTTTGACCTTTTGAAGTATAGAGGGTAGCATTAGGGTTAGTGTAACCGGAATTCTGGGGAAGTCAAGTTTGGTGTCGTTTAAAAGGTAATCGTCTTAGTATTCCAGAACATTTTTATGTTTTGGAATATCGTCCTTGGTTCTGGATTTTTGACCTTTTGAAGTTTCGAGGGTAGCATTAAGGGTTAAGGCAACCAGAATTCTGGGGAAGTCAAGTTTGGTGTCGTTTAAAAGGTAATCGTCTCAGTATTCCAGAACATTTTTTGGTTTTGGAATATCGTCCTTGGTTCTGGATTTTTGACCTTTTGAAGTTTCGAGGGTAGCATTAGGGTTTGGGCAACCGGAATTCTGGGGATGTCAAGTTTGGTGTCGTTTGAAAGGTAACTGTCTCAGTATTCCAGAACATTTTTTGGTTTTGGAATATCGTCCTTGGTTCTGGATTTTTGACCTTTTGAAGTTTCGAGGGTAGCATTAGGGTTAGGGCAACCGAAATTCTGGGGAAATCGTTTGGTGTCGTTTGAAAGGTAATCGTCTCAGTATTCCAGAACATTTTTTTGGTTTTGGAATATCGTCCTTGGTTCTGAATTTTTGACCTTTTGAAGTTTCGAGGGTAGTATTAGGGTTGGGGCAACCGGAATTCTGGGGAAGTCAAGTTTGGTGTCGTTTGAAAGGTAATCGTCTCAGCCTTCCAGAACATTTTTTTTTGGTTTTGGAATATCGTCCTTGGTTCTAGATTTTTGACCTTTTGAAGTTTCGAGGGTAGCATTAGGGTTAGGGCAACAGGATATCAGGGGAAGTCAAGTTTGGTGTCGTTTGAAAGGTAATTGTTTCAGTATTCCAGAACATTTTTTGGTTTTGGAATATCGTCCTTGGTTCTGGATTTTTGACCTTTTGAAGTTTCGAGGGTAGCATTCGGGTTAGAGCAACCGGAATTCTGGGGAAGTCAAGTTTGGTGTCGTTTGAAAGGTAATCGTCTCAGCCTTCCAGAACATTTTTTTTTGGTTTTGGAATATCGTCCTTGGTTCTAGATTTTTGACCTTTTGAAGTTTCGAGGGTAGCATTAGGGTTAGGGCAACCGGAATTCTGGGGAAGTCAAGTTTGGTGTCGTTTGAAAGGTAATTGTCTCAGTATTCTAGAACATTTTTTGGTTTTGGAATATCGTCCTTGGTTCTGGATTTTTGACCTTTTGAAGTTTCGAGGGTAGCATTAGGGTTAGGGCAACCGGAATTCTGGGGAAGTCAAGTTTGGTGTCGTTTGAAAGGTAATTGTCTCAGTATTCCAGAACATTTTTTGGTTTTGGAATATCGTCCTTGGTTCTGGATTTTTGACCTTTTGAAGTTTCGAGGGTAGCATTAGGGTTAGGGCAACTGGAATTCTGGGGAAGTCAAGTTTGGTGTCGTTTGAAAGGTAATCGTCTCAGTATTCCAGAACATTTTTTGGTTTTGGAATATCGTCCTTGGTTCTGGATTTTTGACCTTTTGAAGTTTCGATGGTAGCATTAGGGTTAGGGCAACTGGAATTCTGGGGAAATCAAGTTTGGTGTTTTTTGAAAGGTAATTATCTCAGTATTCCAGAACATTTTTGGGTTTTGGAATATCGTCCTTCGTTCTGGATTTTTGAAGAGTGCTGTTTTGCCCTTAACCCTATCTAGACCGGGCTTTTTTGGCATACGTTGCTCATTCGCCCCCCCCCCCCCTCAGAACTCATGAACGGTATATCGTATGATCACCAAATTTTTAGAGGATGGTTTGCCACTAAAAATAAATCATAACAACAATTTTCATGTCGTTATGACGTAATATGACGTCATTATGACGTCATTAATGTGATTTTATTGGCCAAAACCGTCTATATAGGTTATTCTCTTAAAACGCAATGGTACACAACATAACTTTAACAAAAATAGTTTACAATAGAATATTAGGGTGTACTAAGACTTATGTTGCCCATAGCAACCCGGGTGACGTCATAAAATGACGTCATACATATTTAAGCTATCGGCCATCTTGGATTATGAATCTTGATTTTTGAAAAATAGTTTTTTTTCAAGATAAAGTCTAAAAATATATTGGAAATAGACTAAAGACGTTCATATAAGCCTTTTTTGTAAAAAGAAATCGAAGTAGTGATGAAATTTTAAGGAAAATTACCCGTATATGCCTAATGTAATGATATGGTCCGCCATCTTGGATTTTGATCAATGATGTCATCAAATTTGCATAATTTATGCAATTTTATTGATAAAAATTACATACAATTACATTAAATATTATTAATATTAGAAAGCATGTGAAACTTGACATAAAACCCTGAAAAGTCTATTGTTGAAACGAAAATTACTGAATTTCGCAAAAAATGCCTGTCAGAAACCCGTTGCCATGGCAACACAAAAATCATGAACCTATCACAATGATACGAAATTGTTACCAACTATATTTTAGGAAAAGTCACCAAGTTTGGTGGTTCTAGCGCAAGCCGTTCAGACGTTATCCGACGTCGAAGTTGACGCGGGCACTTTTAGCCCCCCCCCCCCCGGTCTAGATAGGGTTAATTGATGAAATTATGATATTTTGGGAAACAAGATGCATATATAATGTCGGGAAAGTGTTTCAAACCCAATAATGTTGGTTTAAGGAAAATCGGTAATCGTTTCGCGATATCTAAATTTTATATGAAAAAAATGCTGTTTTGCCCATAATTGATGAAATTATGATATTTTGGGAAACAAGATGCATATATGATGTCGGGAAAGTGTTCTGAACCCAATAAAGTTGTTTTGGGAAAATCGGTCATCGTCTCGCGATATCCAAATTTTGTTTAAAAAATGCTGTTTTGCCTTTAGTTCCCGCGATGTACCGCACTCCAGCAGTAGTTTGTAGTAGTATCTAGTCTTTGATTATACTGCCAAATTGGAAAGTTCTTGTTTTGAAACGTTCACGTCAAGTGGAAAAAGTTAATATAAAAGTAAAGTAAATGAAACCAGATGTATGTATATATTATTTATTCTAAGTTGTTCTTGTTTTGTTATCTTTGTAATAAAAAGAGTTTCCAGCTGATATTTTCAGTACCTGTTGTCTTGTTCATGTGCTCGCGTGGGCGGTCAGGTGTTTGAAATCATAAAGTATGGCAAATGTTAGATTATAAAAACGATAAAAAGGATCGACTAGCCCACAGGTAGTGAGAAAGGATCAAGTAGCCCACAGATGGTGAGAAAGCAACCAGAAGAGGGTTGATAAGGTAAGAATACACACATTCCCTGGAAAAGGTACTTCTACGTGTAAATACACATACAGTAAGGGCGAATACACACACACACACACACACACACACACACACACACACACACACACACACACACACACACACACACATTGCCTGGAAAAAGTAGGTGTCGAGACGTCTTTTTAAGTTTAAATACACATGCACACGCTCAAGTGTGAAAACACTGCTAATACACATCCAGCAAGAACGAATACACGCATGCCCAGGTGTGAATACACATGCTTAGGTCTGAATACATATGCTCAGGTTTGAATACACATTCCACCGCCATCCGAGGATCCCACCGCCATCCGCGGATTTTTTTCGACGTATTTTTTCGACGTAATTTTTAGCCATCGACGTATTTCAAATACCATGTGGTTTAGCCATCGACGTAGTTTATCCATCCGCGTAGTTTTAGCCCTCCACGTACTTTGAGGAAAATAAAAGATGTAGTTTTAGTCATCCGCGTATTTTCAGGAAACACGACGTACATGACTACGACGTATTTTGTAGGTTCCTGAAGTACTGACGAAATGCGATGTAGTAATAACCCATTTACGTTGCTAAACGTGAAATAGGCTATCGACTAACGACACGTTCCTCGTTCGCAAAATGCTAGCATTGGGGCCGCGAACTACACTTTAGCCCGTTACAGTTACGTCAAGTAGTCTTCTACGTTTGCAGTTTACATTGTTTAATGAGACACCATGGTATTATTATAAGCATTTTTTAAATAATTCCAGCTGTACCATGTCCTACTCTGACGGCTCCAGTCAATGGAGCACTGAGTCCTATTGGGCCTCACTACTACCAGGACATGGTTACGTTTACCTGTAACCGGGGGTACGAGTTGAACGGGGCCCCTACTACAACGTGTCAAGCTGACAGCAACAACAACATGGCGTGGAGTGATCCTGTCCCAACCTGTGCAGGTACCAATACAAAGATTTACTAATGAATACAATGTATAAATCTTATAACGGTTTTTAGATATTAAAATCCATGCCATGATATGTCAAAACTGATCTAAATTTGTTTGTGCAGATGTTGATGAATGCGCAGATGGAAGTCACAACTGCAGCCCCCATTCCACCTGTACAAACACACCCGGGAGTTTTACATGTACTTGTAAATCAGGCTACTTCGGTGATGGTTTCTTCTGTTTTATTGGTAAGCAAAAATGATGTTTGTACTGGTGAGAAAGGATTCTGCTTCTCTGGATGCAGAGAGGAAACGTTTTATGTATTTTAGACCGTTTTAGCAACATATAAGTTGCAAGGTGGAAATTAAATCTCGGGTGATCAAATTACTGTTGACATGTTTGTTATAAAGCATATATGTCAACTCATTTTTGTATTTATTCTGTTTTTATTAAAAACGTTAAATGCAAATACAGAAACAACATAAACGTAAAGTAACACATGCATGTAGCTTCAGAAAAAAGTGAACTAGTAGCTAGTATCCATATTTCAACTCATAACTCATTTGTTGGTACAGATGATGACGAATGTGCAGATGAGACCCACAACTGCAGCCCCCATGCCACCTGTATGAACACACCCGGCAGTTTTACCTGTGCTTGTAACCCAGGGTACTTCGGTGACGGTTTCCTCTGTTTTGATGGTGAGGAAATTTTTTTTACCCGTGAAGTTTCGTATGTAAGTAATACTATGTCTTTATTAAAACGCGAAAAATGGCTTGCAGACTTTAAGGCACCAATGCCATGAACAATGGGGTTTTTTTTTGTTCATGCAGTTAATGAAAAATGCCCAGATGGGAGCAACAGCTGTAGCCCCGATGCCTTCTGTACCATTACATCTGGCAGTCCTACCTGTTTTTGTAAATCAGGCTACAACGACGACGGTGGTGGCTGTATCGGTATGAAAGGATTTTATTTCTTTATTTAGTATTTTCCATTGGGTCAAAACACAATGGAGGGGGAGACAAAACAGGCGGTTGTTCGCCTTTACTTGTTGTCTCCTCACAACATATAATATAAATAGATAAATCTATTTCTTTATTTGGATTTTCCATTGGGTAAAAACACAATGGAGGGGGAGACAAAACAGGCGATTGTTTGCCTCTACTCGTTGTCTCCTCACAACATATAATATAAATAGATAAATACAATGATAATAAAAAATATACATACATAAATAAATAAATAGATACAATGATAATGGCATACAGAAATATTAGCTTACAGAAAGATTACATTATCATGACCTAGTGGCCGTACAAGAGGAACATCTGCAGAAAGATGTCCAAAGATTTTGTAACTTGTGTATAAGTGTTATTGTTGAAGAGGTTCATCAGTCAGGTATTATCAACATTTCGTAGAATATTCTTCAATCAGTGATATTTTGAAAGGCCGGCAAGCAAACACGTACGTCCGGAATTTCAACGTCCACTGTACACAAGTCTCGACCTATAGTCTCATGTTATCGCGAGAGTAGGTCACTCCGTGATCAAGACGTACATTGGGGGTACGTATTCCGCTACAAAAGTCACTGATTGAAGAATATTCTACTAACTGTAGACGTTTTAGATGTAACAATACGTAGAAGAATGATCTTGTACGCATCAATCAATCTACAAATTTTATGTTAACTGTTTTTCTTCGATTAACTACGTCTGCCATATAGACGTATTAATGTTAAATTCTTAATATACACTAGTGCTGTGAACTGGTTCGCTGGACTCAGTTCCGGGCTTGTAAAAACGTTTAGGTTCATGTCCTAAAAACCTAAATTGCGCGCGGGAACCAGGACTTGGATGTCACATATCCCTTTTCGTTCCGAACCACATAAAACCATCCATAGATTGCAAAATCTGTGTTGCAAATATTGAAAACATTGCCATTGGGCATTGTCAAGTGTTCACGGTGGTCAAATCTGGGCTGCAAAGTTCCCACCTTTTCTAGAACCCGAACTGGGTTCGATCGTGTTCGATCTGGGTAATTCGAACCGAACGCGCGTTCTATTTGGGGGTCATTTCCGGTCATTTACAATAAACCCGCAAAAACAGGCCCTTCCCCCTCCGTGCCTCGCAACAGATAAAAACAACACTTTTCTACAGATACAAACCATTTCCTGGACAGTACATGTACGCTATCATTTTGTTGTAGACATGTAACATGTAGCGAATCTACTGTCGTATCCGTGGGTGACCTTGAATATTGTAATGATTCTTAACGCTAGTATCAACAACACACTCCCCACTTTCGGGCGACATGACATGTCTGCAAAACTCGTTAAGGATAGGAAGCATAAAGAGTCCAACATACCTCATTCACGGCTCAAAATGACTGTAACGGTTGTCCCCAGAATCGTGTTTTAGGGATTTTTGAAAAATGGCCTCAATTTTAAATTATGGATAGTTTAGTACGAAAAATGTCCAAAAATGCCGTTTTTTCACCAATTTGTCGCCAAAAACCATACTTAAAATCAGAAATTAAAAAATTCCTAAAACACGATTTTTGATGTTATTCCCAGTCGTCGAAAAATATAGGAATCAGGGATTTAGGGTAATACACGTAGAAAATACTTAACGAGGTTTGCCTAAAACGATGACTCTGACTGACTCTGGCAGGCGCTCCGAAACCCGAAAATAAACGTCTTTTGGAGCGAAACTTTTACAAACCAGTGATTTAACGTAAACATCTAACATTAACGAATGCAGAACAAGGCTACCCGTCTGTTTCAGTTGAAGCCACAGTGGAAACCTGTGTACACTAGACTGTTGGTAAACACTATGACCACATTTAGAAGAATAGTTCTCGCAAATGAACCTGTATGTATTAGGGGGAAGCTACGTTTGGTTAACAGGCAGCATAGTCACAGAACCCGTTTTGCTTCTAGACCATCTTTTGCACTAGATAAACCCAGAACCAATGCCTTGAAGAAGTGTTTCACATACAGAGCTGTAAGTGTGTGGAACGACCTTCCACTTGTTTTGCAGTCCACACAGTCCATGAGGTTGTTTAAGAAGGGCCTCTATGAACATTTCCAACTGTAGTACAGTCACCGTCACTACTTGTGCAATAGGATTGTTGTTTTTAAATACTTTTGTAATTGTGAAATTGTTACTGTAATATATTGTATGTTGTTATTGTGACTGTTAAGTATTGTATATTGTGACTGTTAGTATTGTATATTTATGTATATGTGTGAATGCCAGGAAGACTAGCGGTGGACCCGGTCTGGGCCTACCGCTAATAACAATTCGAATAAAGTTTCAAAGTTTCAAAGTTAAAATTATGTAAACACGATAAGTTCATTTTATTTTGACGAAATTTACCCTTCGATACTATTTGTTTATTTTCAAATGTTTTACGGTTAGCCCGAAATTGCGTCTTGTAACCCGATACTTTTTCGAACGCGCCTAGCAATGGGAAAGAATACCGTAGCAACAGACCACCGTGGTTAGCCTCCATGTTATGTGGCCACAGTTTCGCGCAAAAAACATTACAAGGTTGCCAAGATGCAATTTTGTATATACCGTGGGTTTAAGTCAGGACTTACAAGTCCGGAACTGAACCTAAACCTCTGGACTTGTATCCGGACCTAAACGTAACGTGGGTTTAGGTACACAGCACTATTATACACTATACTATTTTAAGAATTTTTTTTTTTCCTTTTTTTGTGTGCAGACAATGATGAATGTGCAGATGGCACCCACAGCTGCAGCTCCAATGCCTTCTGTACCAACGCACCAGGCGGCAGTTTCACTTGTACCTGTAACCCAGGCTACGGTGGCAATGGCGCCAAGTGTATCGGTAAGTAAATATTCTGCAACTTTTCTTTTTATTGCAGAAAGATTTTCCGTACATTACATGGCGAATCACCGTGCTGACTGCAAAACTAAAATTAAATATTCCCGGTTGAATACACGTTTTTAAAACCAGCTAATTTCTAAAAGTGTACGTATTGAAATTTTGTAAACGAAGTTATAGTTACGTAAACTTGTCTTTTATATATAGGCACCATTATCATTTTCATATTTATTTATTTATCTATTTATTCATTTGTTTCGGGCACTCACTGGCCCATAATCAGACAGTACATGAACATAACGTAAATACATACAAGACACAAAAAAATCAAATTCTATGTATACAGACGTTTCCAGAGGTTTGTGAAGTATTATAAGCATTTGTTCATAATTCCAGCTGTACCATGTCCGACTTTGGCGCCTCCAGCTCATGGGGCACTGAGTTCTCCTGGGCCTCACTACTACCAGGACGTGGTTACGTTTACCTGTAACCAGGGGTACGAGTTGAACGGGGCCTCTACTACAACGTGCCAAGCCAACAGCAAGACAAAGGTAGCATGGAGTGATTCTGCCCCGACCTGCACAGGTACCAACATAATGAGTTATTGAAGAATACAATCAATACATGCATAAATCTCCGTAACTTTAATTAGATAGTCAAGCACCGGTCAAGAAAATGTTAAGAAAAAGATCATGTATACGTGAATGTACTTTCATTGAGACATTTTACTGTGTCTAAACAAAACGTTAATGTGTCCATATTCATCCACGCAGAAGTACATATATATTATAACTATAGATGACTTGTAGAAGACTGCAAACAGTTCCATTGTTGTTCCTTGTATTAACCCCTGCACTGTTCCTGCCCTTCCCCCTGGCGGTCTACAACCTACATTGCCGTTAACAGACCAGTGGTGAGTGAAGTTAATTTCTATGGCACAAATGACTAATCACATTTTAACAGATGAAACCAGGACATTAGGTTTTTAGTAACTACATATATGAACAATTCATTTTCTTATGTTTTCGCCATGACTCCACTGCACATGGAAATATTCCCTTTGATGAGCCAGTGTTGTCACTACATACGCTATTTGTCTATAATACCTACATTTCTAAATGCTATCTGACTTATTACATGAATTTGCATGAATGAACCTTAATTTGCAACGTTAGAAGATATCGTCTCTGTATATATTTTACAAGAATGTGAAACATCTGCAGTAAATTACAATGAGAGTTTTTTCTAAACACTACACAAGAAAAGTGACAATAATGATGATGATTATGAACACCATCGTCATCGCTATTCTTAATGATGATGATGATGATGATGATGATGACGATGACGATGATGATGACGATGATGATGACGATGATGATAGTGATGATGATGTTTTCGTGCAGGGTGGAGCAGAATGTGTTTATCCCCTGTAGCCAGACACGTGACCTGGGACTCGCACAGAGACAACAGCTGCAGGACAACTTCCGGGAAAAGTTGTTGACCATATTAGGGTTAACAGCCATAAACGTCATCGTTACTGACGTAAGGTCGTTTAATAATAAATCCTCTGATCTACTTTTACTATTTCTGATGTAAATCTTTATTTATCAACTTTTCAATCACTTGTCGGTATAGTTATTGTATTTGGCTAAGTTGTATACGTATTAGTTTTTTTTAAGATTTGAAGTAATACTCGCGGTGCACACTTTAGTGCATTGTTCAATCTGTTAAATGGAATTTATATCAAATTTATTTATCATAATAAAATGTTGAACACAATTGATACACAATATTTGAAGGATTTTTCTATACGGTGTCTGTCTCTTTTCCGTTTTTTCCAGTTTGGGATTAATTTTGAGCTGCAGGCTAGTGAACTGGACAGCTTTCTGACGTTTTATGCCAATCAACTGTCCCATTCTGGTTTTACTGTGGGGGATGACGTCAACCCTGACCTGTTTCACCTCCGTGATCCAACAGACTTCACTGAGTAAGTCAATCAAGTGCAACATCTGACGTTGATTTTAAGGGTACACGTGTAGTTAGATACAGCGGCATGATATTTTGTTTAATTCAAAACACTTAAATAAATACAAATGAATGGACACGGACTAAGTGGCTGCGAACTCAAGTTAGGAGCAACTTATATTCTCGCAGCTACTTTTACAATGGAAAAAAAGTATCTTACAAGACATTGAATAAATATAAATACATGAAAGACATAGCGTGAAACAAACCTCCCCTCCCAGAAGCATACTTGGACACATTATTGATTTAAACACCATTGCTGACAATGCTAAACAACTTTTATTTCTCCGTGGTAGTTTGTCTTATTCTTATGATATCAACTGTAAAATTATGTTAGCTACGCAAAATTATATAAAAGATACAAAACGTTTTAGCTGACTGTGTATATGTCCTGTTTTGCTTTGTTTTGTTTTTTTCTTCTGGGAGCATGATATTTCATAGCGCGTATTCCAGCACTGACTACCGATTAAAAAAAACAGGTTGAACACAAGCTAAGTGTGTGTTTCAAAGCAAAACGATTTTTCCACAACCTGTATTTTAGACAAATATCTTCGCTGCCTTTAATATGCATTTACATGCAACAATGACAGGGTGTTTTGCTTTCTATACATACTTTCCATAACGATTGAAAGGGCGGATGCTTTCCACCATGTTGGCCTCCTTGGTTTGCATTCAAATTTACCGTAGATTTTTTTCTACACAACATGTATACTCCCCTCGCATTCTCTTCTTTGAGCCTTACACACATGAAAGAGAAAAGTTGGGAGGGTCAGAAAATATCTTTATATGTATCTGTATCTGTATAGCCGGTATAACCGCCCTTTGGCGTAACACACCAGCTGTCAGGACGTTGCTCAAGCTACGATTCACTGAAGTAAAAATATTTGCGTTTGCCTTCATTTTGTGTCCTTTAGACATCCATTTGACATCCTCTATTGCTATCATGAAAGTTCTTCTGTGTTGGTAGTTATGTTTAAAGTTAAAGGTTTTGATCCAACACAAGGTAATTTCTCACCTTGTCTTACCATGTTGTAGTTAAGTTACGTTTAGCTGTAGGTGTATATAGATAAATGTGTAGCTGGGTTTAGTGTATGTATGTGTAACACGACTCCAGGATGAATAGTATGTATAGATATTCTGTACAAACTAATGGAGATCGATTAAATAAACAATAAACAAACCAGCTGCTGACGTCACACTTCAATAAAGCCACATGACAGTCTCACTGGGTCAGCCTACTGAGGAAGACCAGAGGTGCTGGTCGAAAGCTCTAGGTGAGAAATAACGTTGTGTTGAATCCAAAGTTTTAACTTTAAACATCCTCTATTGCTGTTATGTTGCAGTATTGTTGTGACGTTGAAGTGCAACGGCGTTGACTTTTGGAACTTGGTTAGCCAGCATTCCTTCCCGGTGACTCAGCTGCTTCCAGCTCTACGGGACACACTGAGGAGTGTGGGCATCCACGCGCCATGTGTGACGTCAAGCAGGATATTGCACATGGGACAGGTAGATCACTTTTCCAGCGTAAAACCCCATATTATTACTGTTGGAGTTTTTAACAGAAAACGTATAGATGCTCCTACCGTTCATTACAATATCATCATCTGGCTAAAAAACGAGAAGAAACCGAATGTACTTAGTTGTAGTTACTTAGCAATGTATATATGTAACGTTATCTGTATTTTATTATTTTGTTGTGACCTGTACTAAATTCAGTGGGTATGTGTGTACAATAAAGGTTTTCATTCATTCATTCATTATCGGTGTGTACACACACACACAAACACACAAACACACACACACACACACACACACAAACACACATTCTTGACAATCTTAAACTACTTGTGCAGGATTACATGAAGTTCTCCATGTCAAAAGACCATGACAGCGCGACCAACCTCACAGTTGAAGTCCAGAAGCTGGAGACAGCCCAAAGCAATGGAACACTGCAGCTGAATCTCCGATCAGTAAGTGTGAAAGAGGCACTATATATTCCTTTTAACTTAAAGAGATGAACGTTTGTTTGACTTTTAGGGACGTAGGATCTGTCGTAAGGGTGAATAAGCTATGCGGTGACTTGTCTGTGTTTCAGGGGTTCTCTTGTATCGTCATCCGTTACAATGGGACTTTTGACAGCATCTGCCCACCGCTTCCACCAGCAGACATGTGTCCCTGTCCAACAGAAGGCAGCGTTACTCTCGCGGTGAGCTGAATTCTCTCTACCGTGCGTAGTCTAGCGGTTAAACACCAGCACATAGCAAGGTGACCCTGTAGCCTCTAACAGGCCTTCCTAAGGGGTCTTGGATAATGTTGGGCAAAACGAAGGGTCAATAATTGGCCAGGGGAGTGAGCCGCAGTGAGGGTAACATTTGAACTCTATTGTGGCCACATCACACACCCCGTCCAATTCTCTATTTGGCAGAATTGTACTATTTTTCAACTCGTGTTGTTAGTTACAGTTTAGTGGAGATCGACTAAGTGACCCTATTGATTTGATTTATGAAACTATAAACAGATATACAGCCAGGGCTGCCCAACTAGCCGGAGCCTATTATAAAGGACTAGCCCTCATAACTGGACAATAAACAATTTAACATGTCAGTTACAATTCCAATACATTAACATAGATAACATGATAAGTACGCAGGCGGCCTGTGTTATTAGCCTAACGTTAACAAGCTAACTAAAGGTGTAACTAACGAGTTTGACTCATTCCCCCTTTAGTATGAGGGCCAGGCTGCCATTGCAGGACTGTCCACCGCTGACACGCTCGGACTGGCTATCGGCATCCCGGTAGCCCTGGCGGCCCTGGCAGCCCTCTTGGCGCTGCTGATGATCTTCCTGAAGAAGAAGGGCGCGTACCGGCCACCCACGGTCAAGCCGCGCAGGAGAGTTGTCTCTCCCGTAGTGGAGTCGTTCGAGAGAAACATCTACAGCGTAAGGACTGTCTTTTGAGTCGGTTCGATTTCATCAGCTGAATGAAAGTGTAATCAGTATGTTTACTTCTCATAAATGTGGAGAGGTGAACAACCGTCATGTTGTTTTGGTCTTCCGGATACGGACGTCTTGTTTGTAGTTGCTTATAGTCCGTTGCATTGTGGATGGGAGGTAATTTTGACAGTTGACTGATAGGGAGGTCACCCTGAAGGTTACCCAACATGTTGGAGAATTCAGGAAGCGGTGTGATACCCAATTTAATTACACCACACACTTCCAGTACAACTTAAAAAAGTATACTAGAACCAAAACACTTTCCACACGTCTGCGAACTTTTCCTTCTTTTATATTGTTATACAATCGATGCTATGGGATTGACTTAACCCTCTGTGGAATGAAGTGACAAGAAAATGTATTTCTACATTGTCCTAATGTTGACTAATGTCATTTTAAATAGGTTTTCAAGATACGCCATACCTTCGCAAAGCCATGGCATTCTTGGAATAGTTTACATGTGTCGTACAAATTCAAATTTTTGTCATCGAAAAGTTCAGCTGTCATATATACTTGTCGGTGGTTGGTTCTGTTACAGCCTGCTTGAAAGTCCTGCGACATGAAAGCTGTACGATGCCTACAATGACTGTGACTGCGTGTAAGTATTATAATAGTTTTATTCATACCACACGTTTGTCATTATCACAGGCTTCCATGGACGATGCGTTCAGCCACGAATTCGGCAGGAAGGGAGCCCAGCTGAACCGGTTCCGGGACCCAGACGCCGTGTACGGTCGCCTGTCGACAGCGTACACCTCGCCGCCCGGCACAGCCAGTTCCACAGCAACCAGGCAGAGCTGGCTGACAGAACCTGATATCTACTAGATGTCGTCTGAAAAAGCAACAAATATGCACCAGCCATCTACTACACTCAGTGTCGTATCAGAACCACGCTTATCTAGTTCTATGCCTGAATAGGTTAGGATCAGGCACTGTTCTAGATAAAGAGCTGGCTGTTAGAATCTGATATTCACTAGATGCCTTTTGACAATGCACCATGTACCAAAGCAGTATATTGTTTGTCTGTGGGTGAGTTTCTTAGTTATACTTTCTGCTCAGTCGGCACATTGTGTTTAGTTCTGTATAATGTTTAAAAACAAAATTATAAGGCACAGAGATCTGGTGTGCTCTACTACTTCGTTTCCTCCATACAACTTCTTAACACATTTATATGAAACCTGTTTGGTTATAAAGCCTCATTGTTGCTTTAATTTTTATCGATCGTATAACTATAAGCTGTTATTGCCATTTTGTTGGATATATTTACGAATGAGTCTGTAAATGGCTGTGTGGTGCGTCTAGTGTGTAGACGTAGCGTTCGTGCGCTTGTGTCAGTGTATTTTTCGAGATGGAAGGATGACTACTACTAGTAGCAATTTACAAATGATGAAGTCAGTTAAATAAAACCTCATTTATATTGTGCTTTGAATGAGAAACAATTTACGGTTTCCATGGTTTGAGTACACAACGCTGGGCGTTCGACGTAAACCAGTGGAACGAGTGACGAAAGCACTGCCAATGGACTGTTGACTGGTGAAATTCCGATAGAAAACTCTTGGTACTTAGCAACTTTTTTGACCACGCAGCTAGCTAACAACACATGTCAATCTGATTAAACAAAGTTATGATGAAAGTCTACTTGAATATTGATTGAGACCGTGTTGTGTTGTGTTAAGGTTACCAAGCCACATTGGAAACGTACGACATAAATTCATCCGTGCGAAAAGTTGGATAATACACAGGCCCGTAATGACGACCAAAGCGGCCTTGGTAGTTTTCCTAGCGGCGCTATGGAGTCCAACCCTCGGGGACCTGTCCACTGCTCCCATCACCACCGACTGGATCCCCAGGGTCAGCCACAGGATGACGAATTTCGCCGAGTCCCAAACCGGTGCGCTACAACTGGTCCAGGAGTATGACGACAAACTCAGCTTCACACAGACTCAAGTAAGTTGTTATCACAAGCCTACACTGTCTGTTGTAATTTTTCTAAAAGCATTTGCAGTAGCATTCAGAGATGCACCTCAACAGTTTAGGACCACAGTTTGAGGTTGTTGTTTTTTTTAAAGAGGCTACAATTATGGTTATGGTTGGGTCGATATAGTAAGATTAAAGGTGATACTTTGCTGGACTTTTTTCACAACAAATATTACCACATCTTTTAAACCGACGTGCATGGCCCTATCATTTCGAAGGCTACAATTCTAAAAATAGATGTATCATGGAGGATCAAAGGGACCCATCACAACTTCTTGTTGTTTAACTGATTCGTCCTTATTTGTGACGATCATTAGCAGTTTGCGCAAAGTGAAAGGTGATCATGGTTACTTCCTATTATTCTATATTTTACTACGGATAAAAAGCGCCTCATATACATGTACGTATACTACAAGGGCACAAATGTACCCGTAAGGTCACTTTGGGGTTCAGTATTCCATTAGTTTCTGGCTTCAAGTTTAGTGATAGATAAATAATGCACTTACTTTATATAGACATGTGTAAACACTATAGTTTTCTCATGTATCACTGTCATGCGGTGTAGGGCTATTTGTATGTACAAATATTTCCCCCAAATGACTTCAAGAGTATCCCAGAGAGAAAGGCGTTCGACCGGTGACCTTCGGTCAAGCTGTCAAATCTATTTCATATCTGTTATTTAATTGTTTTCAAATGTACATGATTAAGGAGCTTTGCTCCCACGGTGTTGTGTTGCCATTTACACAGATTAAATTGGAGCCACATCTTTTTATTTGTGCAATTAAATCTTGGCAACACACTGAGAATTTTGTTCCTAATTTTGGCATGTCAAAAACATGACAATTGGAATAGGCTTGGACATGATTACAAATGGTTGGGTATTACAATGAAGAAATGCCAGGTTAAGAAGACCACCTTTCCGTTCTTATTACAGAACAGCCTTTTCAAATAATAGTCGACAATAATCTCTAAATGCCAAAGGTAACCCTATGCATTGCCTATCAAAAAAGATACTTGTCAAGGTTGGGGTCTTGTTTCGTGGCTGTGCACTCGTTCTTAAAAATAGGTCACATTTTGGAAATGTGCAAAGATCAAGATTTTGGTCAATGTGTGGAGGTTTAGAAATTCCAAAGTAGGCCTAGGAAGTTATTTAAAATTCAAATCTTAATGAGAAATACCCTTTGTATTGCCGATCGAATGAATGCTTTCAAAAGTTATGTTCTTGTGTCGCTGTTGTGTGATCCCTAAAAGTTGGCCATAGACATGTCCAGAAATAAAATTTTGGACAATGTTTCAAAGTCTGAAAATATTAGAGTAGGATGACTTGTTAGTTCAATATTTAAGCAGAAGAACCTCTGAGCATTTTCTATCAAATAGTTGTTTGTCAAGGTTGTGATCTTGATTTACTGCTCAGAGCTTGTCCGTAAATGTAGGAAATCAACATATTGGGCTATGTTTGAACATCTGAAAATGTCAAAGTAAGATGCCTTTTGAATTAATTTTGTTAGCAGAAGGAAAACTATACATATTTTACGTTCTTTTTTTTTTACAGATCGACGGCGAAGCCCAGCTACATCTGCTGACCCAGGCAGCAGGAGACCGGCTGAAGAAGTGCCGGGAGATCCTGTACAGGAACAAGGCTGAGATAGAAGCCTCTCATGCACAGGGCCCGGCAGGGGGCGCTTCTGCCTCGGACTGCTGCGACAACCTCGGCCAGCTGGAGTACGACCCGAGGTTCCTACAGCACATTGTCAACGACAGCTGTGCTACTTTTACTGCAGGTACGTTGCAAAAGTGACTTTAATATAATGAAAAAAAAGGTGTGAGTACAACATTTTAGATAGTTTGCTCATGTAGCTGCAGCTAAATCGTAAGCTAAACTCAATCTTAAACTTTTTGTAGGTAAACGTTTGATGAATTGGACAGAAGATGTAAATTACCACTATTGTCAGTGAATCATTAAGCCTTGTTTTCATGGTGATATGCTTATAATGGATATGGTTTTAGTTTGGCATATAAAATACATAGCGATATGTTTTGATAGGTTATATTATTTGCTCACTGGTACTGGTATTGATATGTACTTACGTAAGTTGTATCTTTTACTCCATTTGAACCCTCAAAACATCATCTTTTCTACTACCAATGGCTTGACTGAAATACTACTTGATGAGTTGCCTGTGAAATAAATGACGTAATAATTAGATTTTTGTCTATTACGTATGTTTACAGCAGTTACCTCTGACAATAGGATGGCTTTTATCATAGTCTTGATTTTATCTAGTTTATCTAATTGGATATAATTATCACCGATAACGCATGCATCTTGTCCAACTAGTTAATGGATCTACAAACACAATCCGGCCGCATGTCTACGACACCATGAAGTCCAACCTACATGAGATGTCCGGGGTGACCTGGCAGTATTATGGCGCCAAAGAGGGCGAGTATCACCAGTTCCCCAAGAACGACAGGCCATGCCAAGGCAACGCCCACATATTTAGGTACGGAAATATTCGACCAATAGATATTCTCCCCAATATGAGTTCTTTGCCAAGTTCAAGTTGATAGGTATACAATTTTTTTAATATGCATATGCAATTTTGTAAAATCTTCGACGTCGTAGACAACTTTTATGTCACATTATATTCCAGTCTTTCCCCTTTTCCCCTCTAACATGTTAGAAACTGGTACGTCAGCGCGGCGTCACCCAAGAAGAAGAACGTGGTGATCGTCATAGATGTCAGCCTGTCCATGCAAGACGCAAATAGGATCAACTTGGCCAAACGAGCAGCATTGACGGTCCTCGATACTCTAACAGTGAGGGACTGGGTGAGTCTGTGGAAAGCATAGTTATTGTTGGGACGAAAACAACTGAGACTTATCATGAAATTTCATATTTGTTGGTAAATAGATTACATCATTATCGGCGAAATTTTCTAAGCAAAAGAGTGAACTCATAGTCATCATAGAATCTTCCTTAGGGCTTATTCTGGACAACAAAATAGCTATTCCACTTCGTTTACTGTAACTGCGTATCCACAACTCTGATGATAAATGTGGTTGATACATTTTCAACTATATCAGGCAGGAGTTGTGTCCTTTAGTGAAACAGCAGAAACACCACAGGGCTGTCTAGGAGACAGTTTGGGAGAAGCTAACCCTGGCAACATCGACATCATGCGGGACTTCATCAACAACCTTCATCCTTTCCGTGAGTAGTGCACGACTGATTCTGTATTTACGAACATGGTTGTCAACGCCAAGCAGTAATATAAATGATTTAAACGCATACTATTAGGTTAAAGTAAGATATGTTTATCTGTATGTCTGTTAACGTTTGTCTATCTGTTTCATTGTTATCCTTTGTGGTATAAATCAGATGACTGCATTCTCTTTTAAGTAGAGTGTTGATAGTCCATCATTCAAGTATATACCATTATATTATTATTCAAGTATTTTACCTATGCTGCGCTATGCTGACTGCTTATCCTGCACTTCATTCAGTTATGACGTACTACGCGAAGGGATTCAGAAAAGCCTTCGACATCTTCTATAAAGCCAAACGTAACAAACCGGTGAGTACTTAATTTAGACACTTAGCACAAAGCTCTTAAAGATGTAGCCTAAGTAAATCTTATAGTAAAAAAAAAATGTAGTTACGCGTTCAGGCCACATTGTCACAGTTTAAATGCATTCAATGCAATTTCAGGGTGGCAAAACTAGATTTTTAAAGTCAACTTTCTATTCATTCTTTCGATGTAGTAATAATCAATACTATCCCATTGTATACTGATATCTGTCACGCAAAAAAGTGATGTGACTGACAGAAAACGGTTGCTTGTTTAGTATCGTAGGCTGGTTCTGGCTATTTATGGATGGTACCCCCCCCCCCCCCCCCCCAAATGGAAAGCCTCATGTAGCTTGTTTCGGGCTATTTCAAACGCTTCCGAATGACATGATGACGAAAATGTGCTAAGAAGTGGAAGTAAATGTCAATTTTAGACATACTTCCTCATCCAGAATATATTTTTGTTTAGCTAACTTTAAATTATAAAAAAAATAACATTTCCAAAGCAAATGCATAATGCTTACCCTCACATGGTCTAGCCTAACAAACTACTGCTCTGTTTATTCTTACCCAAATACATTCATATACATGCATATAGTGACCCTGACCAGGCTCTCCCACTCTGCCTTACTACATAATGTAACCCAACACCACAGAGTGTCGTCTGCTACATCTGGTCCAGGTCATTGATCTCATGTGTTTGGAAAAGAAGAAGAAACAGAGCAAGAGCAATATGTTTTCCGTTTGAGACGATAAATGTAACTATCCTGCAAGATGCTCTACTTTGGGGTTATAGGGAGCGTGTTCATTGTCCCGTGGCGTGTGTACGAAGCTTAGGCCACTCGTTTACAAATGTATGATCCAATAGACAGACAACGTACCTGTACATTGCAACTTTCTATTGTCTATAGCTTTTCAAGTCACTTTCTCCTGCTCTCTTCTGAGAAATGCGGGTGTACGTACGGACACTTCCTTTAGACACCTAAGTAATAACCCAGGCAGGCCAATGGAATCTGTCCCCTGAAGACCTCGGATCAGCCAGCAAATGACTGGACCTGAGGCTCAGACCATCATCGTATTTCGGCGAAAGTAAAACGACTCACGATGACTAGTCAAGGAACAATGTAACTTTTTGTCTGCATCTAATAATTATGTATGAAGGAGGTTGGAAGATATAGACAGCGAAATAGAACAAAATGTATTCGTAGTGGTGATTCATGGTGCGAGAGAGAAAAAAACATCATCAAATGTTGCACGTCTCCTGCGTTTTACTTCTCCTGGGTATGCACGTGCATTTCTTGCGTATCTTGCAATTGACACACCACCAACACTAAGGCCAAGTACAACTACCACCAACACCCCCTTACGCATGCACTAGATGTTGTTAAAGCAAATATTCTGTCATTCAATGTAATTAACAGGAGATGTTTCACTTAACATGTTGCAGGAACAATTTTATGACAGCCACAACGTCATCCTCTTTCTCACAGACGGACAGCCATTAGACCCAGATGATGTCCTGGATGAAATCACTGAGGGCCAAAATCTTATGGTGAGAAATAATATCATTAGACAGTTATTTCATTATCAATGTGTGTCCAATGGTAAAACTGTACGATACATCTAAAACTGCATTGACTGTAAAGCCCTTTTGTCATGAAATCATGTCCGCCTTTACATTTTATAATTTTTATGCAGTAAACTTGGGTATTTCATATTTTCCTTATCGTACGAACCTTGCAGGACCGGACTGTACACATCTTTACCTACGGTCTTGGCGACGCTCTCCCAGGCTCCTACAGCGGTTGGTGCCCTGATCCCGATGATAGCCAGTGTACAAGCAATCCTTTCTCAGGAGCATTAGCAGGTTTATTTCCAAATACAGACAGCTTGGAGGCTTTAAAATTCCTGGCTACTATCGCAGATCAGAACAACATGCAGATTTCAGAAGCGGTAGCGTGGACGGTTAGTATAGTAACGTGTGTTTGATCCTTACACTGATGTTGTATAATCATATATGACTGCCGTATTAATATAGTGTTGTCAGCAAATAAGGAGGATGCGTATGTGTTTTATTTTATATTTTATTTGTTCATATTTATCTATTTTCTTTCGTGTTTTTTTTTTCAATCGTTCGAATACCTTAGCCATATCTAGGCTCTAGACCAGATATGATTAAACGTTTCCTGTAATAATGTTAAGCTTTATCCAAAGTAAAAAGTAAATGTATTTTGCTTGTTATATTCCCCTACCACACAGAATGAAGACTGCAGGCAAAACACGTCTGGCCCGTGCTTCGACGCTAACAGGGACCCGCAGGGTGTCGGTCCACCTGGGAGAAGTGAGTACGCAGGTGAGTATTCAACTTCGTACAGCTGGAGATTGAAACAACTACTGTATCACAACAAATACCAGATTTTAATGATAAAGTATTTTATTCTCAAAAACATAAAGGCGACGGCGAAGGAGACAGGCTGATGACAATGATTGGCAGCTACTACGACTTCTTCCCGTCGGAACCGGAGCCAACGTTTTCCGTGCCCACCAAAGATGAGCATCTTGGTTAGTGCAACCAGCTTACCTTTTCGAACGCTGAAGAACTATCATCATCATATCAACCTTAGCCCCTAATACTACATTCTTTAAGATACAAAAATTGTTCTGAATGCCAAAATAGAAAGTTTAACGTTAAAACTGATTTCCAATGACGTATACTTTGGGTTTGGCCGGCATCTTGGTGTCAGCGAGGCCGGCCGTTCTTAACTTATTTTTTGTTATTGTTGTCGTTGTCGTTGTTTAATTTCATATTTTTCCCGATTCAGGGTTGATAATAACAGCAGGTACCCGCACCGTAGATAGCACTGGTACATTATTTGGTGTGACAGCTGTGGACATCTCCATGGAGGTCGTGTTTCATGAGATCGCAAACTTCGACATCGGCCTATACTCATACGCCTTCCTGGTGAACAGAGAGGGTAAGATAGTATTACATAATTCAATGTATCTACATACGAATTCTTCAGCAAATAGTCATGTATAAGTGTTGACTTATTTTTGAATGCATGTAATCTGTATTAGAATTTTGTTTTCATCTCTGTATTTCTAAGACATTATTCCTATTATTTGTGTTGGTATTTTGTTAACTTTAGATAAGGATATACTTCTTTAGGCTTCTGTCCTACTCCTACACACTGTTTTTATACTTTTATAATTACTTTTCTGTTTTTGTTGCTTTGTACGTAAAATAAAAAATACTAGTAAACAACGTGCTTCATATTTTTGGTGGACTAGCAACCAACTGGTCGAATCTTGTGAAATCAACACATCGGGTTGCAAAAAAAAAGACTTTGCCATATAGACCATATTGTAACGTCTGTCACGATGTTTCTTGGTCTGCTGCCATCTTTCATAGACGGGCGCGTTCTTCTCCACCGAGACCTGCCTAAGCCCATGGAGTGGCCGACAGACCCGACATTTCTCCACCTGGATGCAATGAAAGGCGCTCTTGTGGATGCTGAAGTCACCAAGATCCTGAAAGGGGAGAGTGGGAACTTCTATCACGACAACGTAAATAATCATAATTTGTGAATAATTTTAGTATAGCATTTATAACGACTTGTAACAAAAGCATACGAAGCAGTGTAAACAAAAGAAGTTAAATGTATGACATACATCACTCCTCTCCAATATTGTGCATCACAGTTCGTTTTATAAGACGGTTCTTCGGATGGAAGATGGATTTGGTTTTAACCCTAACAACAAATGATATACTCTTTACTTCTGGCCCTACCTTTACATGTAGCTTTTATAATGTGTTGGATTTCGGCAAGAATTGAAGTTTGAAGCGGTAATGTCATTTTTTACAACAGTATCAACAGTGTGAATACTGATATAAGCAACATTGGTTTCAACGTTTGTGTAAATGAAGACTTATATGATTCAATGTTAATGTGCTTTTAAAGTAGTACCAATCTGTCTAACCCTGCAGGTCACAGCTTCGGTAGCTCGAGGAGACGCCCAGTTTGACGGCGTCACCACTGTAGAAAAGGCGGCGACCTTCTACTACGAACCCATTCCTGACTCCAAGTACAGCGTGGTTCTATGTCTGTTTGAGGAGGATAGAACCAAGAACGTTCCCTCCCAGGTAAGTTCATACCAAATTTCTTATTTGTATGTGCATCAACTTATAATTGGCAAACCCTATATCAAGTTTTGCTCAAGCAATATCATCGGTTGAAATTTGTGATTTACGCACATTGTACTAGTTTTGGTCCCAATTCTTTTGGAATTGGGCATAAGAAAGACGTCTCCTCTCCTCAACATAAATGAATTAAGTTTATAGAGGTCCACAAGTAGCATAACGATTTTCATTGCAGGCTATTATTCCTGTGGTTGTTATTACACCAACCGACATAACACACTAAAAAGTACACAGAATATGCATATTCAACACTTTATCAAAAGGACAAGAGAGAGGTCATTAGACTTCAATATTTGTTAAAGATAGAAATTATACCAACCGTATCATTTTAGGTGAATCCACAGAACGGTGCACACTCTCTATTCCACCGACTGGACCTGCTGAACACGACTACAGAAGTCTGCAGACTGCACGAGAACTACGCCACTTTTGACGGATCTACTATTATGGTAGGATAATATATGGATAACAGATAACGTATCTTCATAATGATATGAAGGTGGCATTAGCTTCTTGTCTATATGTTGTTGTTTTTTTCATCTCATTCCATCTAAATATTTTACCAGTTGATCACACTCAGGTCCTTGACCTGTTTTTCTGGTGTCCCTGGGCACAAAAAAAGTTTCATACACAACAAGCAGAACAAGTTACTTTGACATTAGGCATATAACGTAGAGCTTAGGTGTATGTTTGTTTTGTGTATGTGAAATTGGTTATACATTGCATTTCAATTTCAATTTCAATTTATTGAGAAAATCAGCCTCGCAGCTTGTGCAGCTGAATGGCACTGACTTTTACACACTTACAGGTACTAAATAACACTACCCTAAACAAAAAAAGCATCAGACAAACAAGGGCATAAAGCAACCACGGTTAACGCAACAAGAAAGAAAAGTCCTCATTAGGTCTTCACGCAACAGACTTGTTATACAGGCGTATGGCCTGGTGTAGAAAAGAGTTTTTGAGTCTCTGTGTGCGGGCGGCTGGCACTGTTATGGCTGTGGCATTTCTCAGGGTTCGCCCTGTGGCCCTGGTCCTTGCCGGTGGAACGAGGTCGTGGAGGGGATGATCCTCCTTCAGCATGTTCTTGAGCAGTTTCACAGCAGCCAACTCACGCCTTTCCTTCAGAGTCGGCAGAACAGGCACTTGAACATTTCATTTAAATGATTATTCCGGTTAAAACTTCAGTTCCAGCCAGAGGCGTACTCTGATCCTGTCGGCTACCTGAATAGCTTGGAAACAGTGGACGATGTTGCGAACATAAACAACTTTATCAACGACTTCACAGGCTCTGTGGCTAATCCAGGTAATGAGGAAAATGTAGAAATCCTTTATATTCATTTATTAATGCACAATGTATATTCCCCGTAGCATTCTATTAGTGATACTTCACAGCAGTCATTAACCTACTGTGATCCACTTTTTCATATTTTGCGATTTTGTATGATACTTTCATAAAACTATCCTTAGATAAATTAAAGTTATTCAATAAAACAAAATAAAACATATACGTCCTTGTATGTTTTAATCAGGACTGGTAGATGGTATCCGAACAGATGTGGTCCTGACGGCTGCAATCGAGCAGTACTGGAGAGAGAATGCTGCAGACTCTGTATGGAGGTAATGGACATAACTGTTCATTTGACAATTCCACACTTCATCTTTTGACACCTTCACAAATACTAAATAACAGTGCTAAAAACTATCACAAAGGCTTTCTTCTAGAACATAATCTGGGAAATATTTACAAGAATGTGTTTTGGACCTATAACTTTTCACAGGTACTTAACTACAACAAAGGGCGTGTTCAGAATCTTCCCTGGGATCGTCTTGGACAGGCGGTACGACCCAACCCAACAGGGATGGTGAGCTATGGTGTTATTTGTTATCACCTATATTGCCTAATTGCCTTAAACATGCCAATAGCCCAAGTGTGCCATTGATAATGAATCGAAGATCTCGAAATTGTCTACCATTAGTAAAGTGGTAACGAGAGCCAGGGGGTAAATTTAATATCAGCAAAGAAGATACTTTACGTTTGGTACCGCATCGTTAGCATGCAGTAATACCTAGCTTCAGTGCACAGTGAACAAGTAACATCTAGCTTCGGTGCACAGTGAACAAGTAACATCTAGCTTTAGTGCACAGTGATCAAGTCATAATTGCCCTGATGAAGATGACAGACGGTCACCGAAACGTCCGGTCTTGTGGTTGTGAATAAATAATTCTGCCTTTAAATCATTCACCAACCCGAAGAAATTGTTCATGCAAAGAAGATAGTGTTTATCATGACGGGAAGTGTGTGCTATTCATTGTTGCATCTTCCATTGCTATCCACCTCTAGGTATAACCGTGCCCTGAGCAGACCCGAAGACTACACCTTCTCCCGTCCTGTTCCCAGTCCCTTCGGCGGCGGCAACATGGTCACCATCAGCAGAGCAATCACCCACTCTAGGTAAGCTCTTGTTCCATGATAATGAAAAATCAGAATTCTTTCTGTTAAATTATTAATAAGTAAAATCCATTAATTGTGTTTTTTGTTGTAATGCCTGGCCATTCCATTGTGTCAGATACTGTTATGCCGTTATTGTTTCCTACAGATTTATATAGAGGATAACATTTTAATTCATTAATTTTGCCATCTATATCTCGAAATGAAAATATCAACAACCCTTATTGCAGTACAAAAACATGAAAATACTAGAAAGGTAACATTTGCAAAGCAAATGCATAATGTTTACCTTCGCATATGGTCTGCTCTGTTAATTCTTACTCAAACGCATTCACATACATGGTGACAGGAGTCTAAATCCCTCCTACTATGAAATTGCAACATGATATAACCCAACACCAGTTACCATGGTGAGAGACAGTCTGGTTCAGGTCATTGACCAGGTGAGAGGTCACTGTTTGGAGAAGAAGAAGAAACTGAGCAAAAACAATATGTTTTCCTTCGGTAAACATAAATATTATCAACCAATCCCTGACCAATAAGTTTCTGAATTGTTTAAGCTGAGCTAAGCCCTTAATTACACAGAATGAGTGTTAACGAAAGTGGGCTGCCAAAAAATAAAAGCTACCAACCAGTATTGTACACATTTCTTTTCTGCAGAACTCAGGAGATTCTGGGCGTCGTTGCTGCTGACATCACAGAAGGGAACTTCTCATCTCTCTTGTACTCAGAGGTGAGAACGGGATGTGTGATTTGGCTGGTCAAGTCATGACGGTTTCTGTATATTATACATGCTAAATTATATGTTGTATGTTAGACAGTTGTGACATTTAAAAGTATAAAGAGAGGAAGCCATTGTCCATGCTACTTTGTGTTCACAACTGCTGTTTTTACAGACTGTACACATATCATTGATAGTGTCTGTATTACAAAATATCAACATAACACGATTGTAACGTAAATACAATAACAACATAACACAACGACGATTACATAAGACAATATGGGGTATGGATAATTTGCGTACGTATACTGCCAAGTAAAACGTATTGCTCATGAATCTTTGCAGGTCCCTGAATGTTTATCAACGGGATTTGTCTGTTACACACTGGACAGCAGTGGGTACGTTTTGTGACTCTATAATATACTAAGACAGGTCTCAGTGATTGACAATATGCTTTATGCCTTACGGGGTTTACAGTACATCACTGCGAGTCTTCCCTCGAAAATTAATCATTTGAAGATAATTTCATGATTTATTGAGAGATGTTGGTCTTATACTGTAGCATGTATCTACATATGGGGCGTCTTTTGCTAACAAATAGTCATTCAAAGTAGTTGCTGGACGATAAAAATATTTGTTTTTTTTTTGTTTTTTTTTACTTTTCAACCTACATCACCAGGTACTTTATGGAGATGCCAACACCGCCTAACACGGAGCACGATCACCTAACGAACAGGTTCCCTTGGCTGGCCAAGGAATTGGTGGTCAGGGGAGAATTTCTAAAGGTACGATACTATTAGTGCAGTTCTCATGTAGGTATGTAGTTCTCCTGTGTATGTTGAAATTGTTACTTCCATTGTACGGAAGTATTGTTTTTGGTGACTGAGTTGAGGGTTTGTGCCCATGTCCTAATTTCTTCGGTTGCATGGTGAGTGGGAGGTAATTAGAAAGCCAAGTCTCCGTGTGATCCAACACGCAACGGGTGGGAGTATATGGGTGGTATATGGAGGAATTCAGGAAGTGATGTAATACCCAATTAATTAAATGACGCCATACATGCATTCCCCTCCACACATCCCTTTATAATCAATGTTCTCTTACTATCGACGTTTTGCTACTGATGTTAGAAAGCTCAGACGCATGAAAAAGTTCTAGGGAAAGATACTGAAACATAATTGTTTCTACAGTCTGGATGGTGCCAAAGCTACGCTACCCAGAATTCCCAGCTCTTCTACGACACATCCGGTTTCGCTGGCCTGGAGGTGACCACCGGCCCGCCCTGTCACCAGTTCGCCCTGCATCCCGTTAACGGCACCGACATGTTTTTGTTGGTTCTCGTCAACCGTCAGATATACAACTGTGATGACAGCCAAAGCCAGGTTTGTGATATCATAAAACATGCATTTGCGTCAATGACACGTTATCAGGAAATATGAAACCCAGGCAAAATATCCCGAAAACTTAAATCAAGCGATGCAATTGTTTCACTTTCGCATGGCATCTTGTTGGCAAAAGCCAAACATTGCGTTTTCCCGACTGTAAAAAGGGAATGAGCAACAAAGCGAATGCTCCATCTACATGTATTCATTCAAAGCCCCTCAACCAAAAAAGTATGGAAGTTGAGCAAAGTTGTTGCTGTACACGGTGGTAAAATTTGGGCCCCGATCTCCCCACCTGCTTTAGAACCCGAACCATGTTCGATGTGACGTAATTCGAACCGAACGGTGTTCGATCCGGGGTCCCCCGCGGTCACCCGCGTGTTCAGGCTTTTTTTCACACGTGTACCGCCAAACAGAAAAAAATATCACATTTGCACAAATATAAACAGTTTTCTGGACAGTCCATCTATGCCGTCATTTGTAGTGGACATGTAACATGTAACGAAGTTACTGCCGTGATCGTGGGTGACCTTGAATGTCGCAATACTTGTACATGCTGGCATGAATGTCCCCCTCTTCATATCCGTGCCGCATGACATGCGTGCAAACCTCGAGCAAGATTGGAAGCACGGAGAGTCCAACATACCTCATTGACGGCTTAAAATGACTGTAACGGTTTTTCCGAGGCTTGTGTCTTAGGGATTTGTGAAAAATGCCCCCGATTTTGAATTATGGGTAATTGAGTGCGAAAAATGTAAAAAAAATGCCATTTTTTCACCTATTTGTCTACAAAAACTACACTGAAAATCATAAAACCAAAAAATTCCTAAGGCACAGCTTTTGATATTATCCCTAGCCGTCGAAAAATATAAAACTTAAGTATTTGAGATAATATATGTAGCCAATCTTGCTCAGTGTTTCCCTAAAAACATGTCGCTCCGCAAACGCGAAAAAATCGTCTTTCGGAGCTAAATTATGAAAAATCAGCCATTTAACGTAAAAATCAAACATCAAAAGTATGTAAGGGCGATAATTTCATTTTATTTTGACGAAATTTTCCCTTGCATACCATTTGTTTATTTTCAAATATTTTACGGTTAGACCCAAAATTGCGTCTTGTAACCCGATACTTTTTCGAACGCCGCTAGCAATGGGAAAGAATACCGTAGCAACAGACCACCGTGGTAACAGAATGAATGGATACGATGGTGTGTTTTTACTCAATATTTTGCTTTCTGTGTATAATCAATAATATGAATATAGTTATGTTTGCCAAAGAGTTCCCATTTAATTCCAAACCATATATCTCCCAACAGGACTGCCTTAGTGACAACTTTTGCCATTCTTGCGATGTCAATGTTCCATCAGTTTGTCAGGTAATATACATCATTCACTGATGTAGAGTATAAAGCAAATTTCAATACATGTCTAAGGCCAAAATACAGATAATGGAAAAAGCTACGTACATCTTTTCATTGATGACATAAATGGAACAATTACTACCACCATTTTTACCACCATTAAAGGTATGAACTGTGATGATAATCTGTCTCTTTTCAATTTCAGTCTCCATGTGCATGTAATTGGAACGTCGATTCCTGTACAAATCATATCCTGACACCCTTGTCCGGGCCACCCTGCCCTCGTAAGTAAGACAGGGAAAACATAAATTATTGTTTTCACACGTTAAAATTCCTAAGTTTCCATGGTTGGAAGGATAGTTGTGAATGAATATCTATGTGTGTATTCTACTCTTTAAACTGATGAGGACGAAAATGGTGAATCCTCTTAAAAGATCTCCCATCGTTACAAACGGTTTATGTTACTTTTTCCCTCAAGCTTTTTAAACATCGATGCAATGTGCGGTAGTTGGGTTTCAATGCATTATGAATTTACTGCAGCCCCTTACGAAGACAATGACAGTAGCGACGAAGGACCACCATATCCACCTGGGCCAGAGATACATAACTGCGAGGAACGCTGCAGCGCACAGTACGTCTCATCACTTTACTAGGGTCCACTCATATTGGTCGTGCGACCGCTGCACGTCTTACATATAGCAAAATTGATTCTTAAGTCTCTATTTGCATATTGATGTAAGTGTAACGTACCGATTAACAGGTCATTTCTCGGACCAACCAGTCTCATGTCTTCTTTATCTCAGATTTGACAACATCACCTGTGAGGCTCTATCTTACTGCGACTGGTGTGAGGAGTTTGACGTCCCGGTATGCAGGGAGATCTGCTTGAAGTAAGCTATCTGAGAACTTTCTTTAGTCTGATTCGTATGAAGACATATAGCCAGGGACACCCAACTAGCCGAAGGCTATTACAAAGGGCCAGCCCTGGTGGCTAACAAACAATATAACAATATACTACATAAATACAGGCAGTTACACAGTACTTAGGTGATATATATCTTTGTACGTAGATTATAAAATGATGGGTCATTTGTATGCGGTTAAGTAACATAAGAAGGGCAATAACCGTACTTATCAGCTAGTAGTACGTTAAAAAGCTATCTAATAAAAGCTGTCTGACATGAGCACTATATGTATAAGCCATGCATAATATGCCGCAAAAGTATGGGATCCATATACAAAGAAAAACAAAGTTGTTTGAGAGAGCTGTAAAAAGTCGCTACTGAAACAGATCAGTTAGTGCTTACAGAGGGATAATTAAAAACTTCTTCACCTATCAGCTAAACTATACATTAATCAACAGTTTTTGACCTATTACATTGAATTATTCAGTATCCAATGCTAGCAGAAATGTTTTTGAATCTAAAGAATTGTTTATTTGATTGTTTTGGATGTTAAGAACAACATTGAAGCCCGAAACTGTGACTGAAAAGCCTGTGAACTTTGGAGGAAATACCCCTGATCCTGCCTTTCTCGGTACGTTGTATGAGTACGTTATTATGCATGCTGTGTAACCATCTTTATTACCTCCATGAAATGTCATAGCGGTTATATTTGCAGTTGCGTTTGTCATTCTGTCTGTCATTCTGTCTGTCATACTGTCATTCTGTCTGTCTGTTGGTCAACAAGATAACTCAAGAACAGCTGGATGGATTGTTTTCATACTTGCGTTGGCAGGGTATGACGAAGACTGGAAATGATGAGATTTTGGGCCCCCTATTGGTTTCCCTTGGTACTGCAGCAGAACTTCCGGTTTTGATATCTCACGATCTGGACATGCTAGGGTCAAGAATTTTAGAAGGTAGGTAGCTCTTGTGCACGGGAAGGAGTCACGGAAGTTTGGGCCCCCTAGCAGCTTGTCCTAGAACTGTAGGATGGTTTGTTTAAAAATCTTCGAGAGAGGATAACTAAACAACAGATTGACGGATCGTCATGATTTTTGGTTTGTATGTAGCTTAAGTGATGCTTGACATAATAGAATTACAATATTAATGAGGAAATTCTATAAATCTGTGTTTGATAATAGGGCTATAAAACACTTATGACATATTATGTAATTGAGAAAGACAGGAACAGTGGTAGATATGCATTATGTAAATGAATACCTTATTTGCATAATTAATTGGAAATTGCTGCAATTTTATAGTGGTAGCTGCTGGGAATTTAATACTTGTCATATTTGAAAGTTCATTGAAGGTGAACATCACTAAACATAATTTATTCGAATCAGGACCTCATTTGCATGATTTATTAGGAAATACTAGAATTCATGCAATTGAGGCTCTTTTAATTTGCATAATCAACGTAAAAATTGTATAATTAATTAGTTTGAACTGTTAGCATGATTTGGCGAAGGTATGAACTCTTGTTGTGTATGAACTCTTGTTGTGTATGAAACCTGAAAATTAGGTTTTAATTTGCACATAACCAACATTATCAGACCTTGTCTACCAAATGATAAGGATTTCAGCAGTGTGTCGCATGTTACTAGGTAGGGGCCATGTCAATACTTTGCATAAAAATTTTGCTAATGAGCAGGATTGTAAATGTAAGCCATTTACAGGTGGCCATCACCATTTTATGGAGGTACGAGTATGAGGTAGCCGAACTCTAGTTGATAATAGATTATAGATTGTAGAAGAAGAGCCATTTTCATGTGTGTGTGTGTGTGTGTGTGTGTGTATGTGTGTGTGTGTGTGTGTGTGCGTGTGTCTGATAGTATGTGTTTTCTTTTTTGTTTTATTCCAACATTTTATCACAAGACGTGGTGGCGGCACACCTAAGTTTATTCAACTTATTTAATGCCGCCACCAACGCAAAGGACAAACGCATGAACGGACAATAAACATACTCATTTTCACCTGAGAGTCAAGTGAGGAAAGTCGTGTAAAGTACCTTTCCCAAGGGCACAAGATCGGTGGCATGACAGGATTCGAACTCCGGACCTCTTGGTTCCGTGCCGAATGTGTTTGTTCAATCTTCTGCCTCCTGAACCCCCCCCCCGTCGACCTCTGATTCCAGCTGGCTCCTAGTCGGATTCTGAGACCTCCTCCTGTCGTTTCCCTCGCCAACAAACGTGATGTGAACGGATAAAAAGATAACAAACCGATAGCAAAGTCAACCAAAAAGAACCCTTCCATACCAGGAAGTAGCAGCCACCTTTATTTACTTTGTCCTGCTTTGCTTTGCTTCGCCAACAGGCCCTCCCGTAGACTGCACTGTCGTGCCGGCCGGCATGTACCCAGACCCGCAGGACTGTACCATGTTCTACCAGTGCATGGGGGATCCAGATATCCCACAGCCCTTACACATGCCCTGTGCCCCGGGAACGCTCTTTGACTGGAACCTTTCCGTCTGCACATTTACAGCGACGTGCTCTACCCGTAAGTACGTGTTCTTTGAAAACTTATAGATCACTTATATTATAATTACCTTTCAGTCCATAGTGGACAGACGGAATATGATCTGTTACTTGAATCTGTTGCGGTATCATGCTTTATTATACAGAAAGAATTGAAGATGAGAAACATTTTGCATTAGAATGTAAACTATACAACAAAGAGAGAGCTGAACTTTATAGTTTGATTCAACCCATGTTCCCCTACTTCATACACCTAAGCAGTACTGACAAATTTATATTTCTATTGAGCTTAGACAAACCTTCAATTATGAAACATATCTGTTTTTACCTTTTTACGATTACTAAGAAACGAGAAGAAATTGAATGTACTTAGTTGTAGTTACTTAGCAATGTATATATGTAACGTTATCTGTATTTTATTCTTTTGTTGTGACCTGTACTAAACCCAGTGGGTATGAGTGTACAATAAAGGTCTTCATTCATTCATATATACAGCCAACGTGTATGTGCCAATCACACACCTACATTCCTATTGCAATTTTTTATACAGCCATAACTACATAAGCGTCCACTGGGTTAATGAAGAAGAATACCGTGTATTAACATTTGGCCGATGATTCACATTTGGTGTGGAAAGGTAGGAAGCAGCAAAAACGTCGGCAAAGAAATTGAGTGTGGTTTTTGGCCTAAAGAGAGGTAATTTTACTTGTAAAAAATGTAATCTATATACAGCTTCTACATCTGAGGCACCTACAGCTGCCGTACCAACAGTGCACCTTCAATCAGCGATTCCTCTCGCAGCAACAGCCGGGGTTACAGCAGGACCTTCAGGTTAGTCAGGGGCAATAGCTGACGTAACATGAGTTGACCATGAAGTATCATGACACTCTCCCAGTGGACTTTACTGAAATAACAGCGGTGCCATTTTGAAAAGTGCTCTCGCGAGAAAAGCACAGTCTAGTGTGAATGTACGAGAACATGCACGAAAACGAGGGCCGAGTAAGTGCACGGTTTCCTTTGTCATTTTCTTGTCAGTCTTGATCTGCTCCAAGAGTAAAAAAAAAGAGTTTGAAAAAAACTGTGTGTCGACCCCCTTATCATGGGTACATTCCAGCAACATTTTCTGATCCTTATTTTTCTTCTTTTTTTCAGTGGCTGACAGCTGTTTGAGCGCTAGCAGTCCGTGTAGGTCGGGAGGAACCTGCCAGGATGACGGAACCGGCTACACGTGTGTCTGTCCTCCTTACTTCGCGGGAAGGAACTGTGAAACAGGTCATCTTCTTTATAGTCTATTAATTTGATTTTCTTCAATATTACCAGAACCGATGTACTCTTCATGGATTACAAGCAAACTGCATAATTGAATGAGTGAAAATAAAAAGGTCTTTGTGATCCACTACACAATGTTTTCTGTGCCCTCAACATCCTTTCTTGAAAATCCGTTTTTATAGATGCGGGTTTTTTTGGGGGGGGAGTGAAAAATAAAGTGTATCGTTAATTTTAATTATCATATAGCCGGGTAGCGTTGACCAATCAGAGGTCCCCGTTTGCCATTCTTTATGACACCATAACACACCCACGCAGAGGTTATTAAAATCCAACGAACACCCGAACCAATCAGCGTCGACCTATATTACCGCCGGTGACGTCAGTGACGTCACCGGCGGTAATAAGGTCGACGCTGATTGGTAGCCGACCGGTTCACGTCAGGGAGGCTTCTCGTCGGTAGCTCGAGGCCGTATTTGTGGACAAATTTCGGTATTTGTAGAGGTTTTGTGACTTAAAAAAACACTCTAGAGGAAAATAAAGCCTCGTACGTTGTTTTCATGGGTAATATCGCTGTATTGCACGAGTCATTTTTCTCCCGCTTCGCCGAATTTGACAGAATTTCTCGCGGCCGCCACGTGCTTGGTAAGGGGATTTTTCCACAGTTCGTCAGGAAACATACTAGTAGTAGCCAATAAACTTAATTTCTGAGCCGTGGGCTTTAATTCACAAGGAAATCAGGCAATTAGCGTTGTTTACATGATTTTAAAACGCCAGCGGGGCGTCCGATGTTCCACTAATGACAGCGATTCCCTTGTAGCGATGTGCGAAATGGTCATTGTTGATGCGATTATTGCATTCACAAGTTTTCACAGACAATGGCGACGGGAAAATAGACGCCAATCAGCCCTGAAATGAGCGAATTTTCACAAATTTTGGCAAAATTATCCGGAAAAACAGGGATAAAACACCCTAAATTTGGAAAGCAGTATACCGGCGCTGAGCTAGGAGTATACCGGCGCAGCGCCGTTGTTCCGTCGTCTGGGGAGAACCCTGATAGGCTATATGATAATAACGTTAATGCCCCGCCTTATCCTCGGTGTATATGGTGAGATAATCCCTGGTCAGGTGCGATAACCACCGAATAAACCACCTCGTTCGCTACGCTCACTTGGTGGTTTATTCGGTGGTTATCGCACCTGACCAGGGATTATCTCACCATATACACCTCGGGGCGGTGCATTAACCCTTTATTAATAACTACCAAAAGGATTTCAAACAGAAGAATCACTACAGACATACAACTTAAGTTTTATGAAAAATATCGAGGCCATGTTTTTGAAGGAGTCGTTTCGCTGTCCTAAATATGCCTACTTTTGTTTCCATATTTCACTGTAGTTTGGCAGTCCGACAAGTGTTACCGGTTCTCCGACGACCGCTTGTCCAATCAGGAGGCCTCCAGTGCCTGCGTCACCATGAGCGGCCACCTTGCGGACATCCAGGAAACTGCACAGCAGCAGCTGCTTGCAAGCTACCTGGACCCTGGGCGTGACGGGTCGGTTTGGACCGCCAACAAGATATCGCTATCTTCCTGTGGTCTCGGGGATGGCTCTACCTTGTCTGGTACCATAGCTTCCTGGTTATAGTGTAGATACAAAACAATAATGTTTGTCTTGTCAGCAGGGCAAGCCCTTCATAATAGCCACCTGGCTAGTTGGGCTGCCCTGGCTGTACAAATTGTCTTTTTATACAGCCAAACAAATAAATAAATAAAATAGAAATAAACAAAACAATGATAGCGAAAGGATACTGGAGTTTTCTTTTATACATAACCGGTAAAGTGTCTCACCTGCTTACGCTACTTTGTATAAAAGAAAACTGTAATATCCTATGTTCTACCAACCTGATGAAATTATTTTGTAATATGTAAAAGGTATGTCTACACTAAGTCTAATTCTTCGTACACAACTTTTAATTCTAATAACCTTTTTTTCATAGCGACTTCTTCGTGGATGTACAATAACGGCTCCGACGACTTCGCCATTTGCGTGCTGCTGAACCACGGCTATGGTTACAAGGGGACTTATCAGTGCTGTGACGAGCAACACAACTACATTTGCGAGTCCCGTGAGTAGATATTACTCAATTCTAGCCCATTATTGAACGTTTGGAAAGGTTAGGTGTAACAAGTCGTTCGGTGTAATGTAGCCAGCTGCCGCCGAAGCTGGTGTGTTACGCCGAAGGGAGGTTATACCGGCTATACAGATACAGATACAGAAGCTGGTGTGTTACGCCTAGGGCGGTTATACCGGCTATACAGATACAAATACAGACAGATACCATTCCGTTTTGTACAGTCATAGTCTTCAGAGACTGACTGATGAAATGTTAGTGACCTTGTATTCCGACGAAATGTCCTTGAATTCCGACGAAATGCTCTCTGCCCAAACTTTGGGAAGCAAACAGTGCTAATCATGGAGATTACATACAATAGCAAAATACTACATTTTTGCTTTGTTTGCTTCTCAACAACAGAAAATTTCTCAAGCTTAGTTGTGCCAGATTCCGAATCGGCTGCCATGTACACTGTGACGTCATCGAAGGTGTAGTTTATGTTTAACCCTCAACAGTACACCATCCCGGACTGATTAATCTGTCCACCTGGGGTCCGCACGGACCCCAAAACAGTTTTTTGCTAATTTTTAGAAATTATTAGTATGCTACCAGCTAAATTGTTTTGCTGAATCGATGTGTGAACGTTTGAGTCCTGTACAAAAGTCATAATTTTTACCTTTTCCAATTTTTTGGTGAAGAAAAGAAGGAATCAAGAAATACTGTTTTTAAAGTTTTTGTGGTTCGTGGGACTGGGGGATGGGGCTTATTGCCCCCCTCAGAACTCGTGAACGGTATATCGTATGGCCACCAAATTTTCAGAAGATGGTGTACTAGTGACAATTAATCAATACAACAATTTTAATGTCGTTATGACGTAGTATGACGTCATTATGACGTCATTCATATTATTTTAATGACTAAAACCGTTATAAATAGGTTATTCTCTTAAAACTTAATGGTATACAACGCAACTTTAACAAAAAGTGTTTATGATAAAATGATAAGGTCTGCTAAAGCTTATGCTGCCCTTAGCAACACCAGTGACGTCATACAATGATGTCATACATATTTAATTATCCGCCATCTTGGATCTTGGTTTTGACCAATGACGTCATCAAATTAGCATAAATTATTAATAAAAATCACATTAAATTACATAAAATGTTATTAATGTTAGACGGCATGTGTCACTTATCATAAAAGCCTGAAAATAAAGTAAAGTATAAGAAAAAAAGTAAAGTATAAGAACGCCAGTGTATCTATTACGATCGAGAGCCGGCTGGGGTCCGCGCGGACCCCAAAAGAAAATCAGGTACAAAATTAAAAAAAAATGGGGGAAACGGAATTTTCTGCACTGTGTTGAGGCACAACTTTGTGGGTGACAATTACCTGAAATTTCAGAAAAAAATCTTTAGAAACAAAAAAAACATTACAGAATATATAGTGCTGGGGTCCGCGCGGACCCCAGGTGTACTGTTTAGGGTTAATACTTTGCAACATGCAACAATCAAGTACTTGTATGATTTATGAAGTATTTATGAAGTAGTGAAGTATGATGTTTATGGCAAAGGTGTATGTTTGGTTCAAACGTCTATTTTGATCGTATGATACTATCAATTTCGATTTAATAAGCACTTTTAGTTTAGTTTTATCGAAGTGTTCTTCAGCAGCTAAACCTACAAGGTATTGTGTTTTATGTTGTACTTCTTCAGCTGCTGGGCCATGCCATCCGAACGTGTGTCAGCACGGAGGGTACTGCATCTCTTGTTTCGGACAGTCCAGCACCTTCTGCATCTGTCCTCAAGGGTACAGTGGACTCTTCTGTGAGATAGGTATGAGCTATGAAGAATTTTAACTTAATATGGAATTCTTACTAAACAAGTGTTGCTTATAGGTATACATTGTATTTGAATTAGGGTTAGTTTGAAAATACACCGTTGAGCAGTACCACTGCCTGTTTGTTCGGGTTGGGTATACTTATTCCAGATCAGTCTTCATGACTTTGCTTTCACTATAGATCTCATTTCCTCCTCCCGTATATTTTTGTGGAAGGAAGTTGCAATGAATTCCAGGTACTAAACCTCAAAGGATAGATAGTAGGTAGGTAGGTAGGTAGGGATCTCCATTAGTGTGTCAATTCACACTATTCTTCCTGGAGTCCTGGTGATGATGTAAATCACCATGTGGCTTATACGAGACGGGGTCGCCAGGCCACCATCCGGGTGATTTGAAGTGAATCACCAACTAGTGAGTGAATTACCAACATAGATAGTAGCTCCACTTAACGAAGATAGTCTCTACGTAGTGTTCTTAACTCTGTGTACTAAATGTTTTCTCTTGTGTACATCATCCACGATGTTCTCCATCCTCAAATAAACATTATATCACAGAAAATCTCATCCTTTTATCCCTTATTTCTTGTAGTCGACCTGTGCCATCCCAACCCCTGTCCGTTTGACTGGACCTGTTCCACTCAGGCTGGCGGGATCCACTGTGCAGGTAGGAGACCGTTTTCAATGCTCATAAAATTTCAGAAACGTGATCAGAGCAAATGCATAATGTTTACCTTCTCATGGTCTACCCAAACAAACTGTTGCTCTGTTAATTTTTACTCGAACACATTCATATATATGGTGACCAGCCTCTCCAACTCTGTCCTCCCACTTGCTACATAATGTAACCCATTTTTATTGCAATTTTCTAATTATCTGAATTCTACAACATTCTAATTATCTATTATGATTTCTAATTATCTAAATTATACAACATTCTACAACGATCAAGTTTGCTTTTTTTTTTATTTCAGTACCGACGGGAGTGAAGGCTACCCGTTCTGGCTTCTGCACGGCGACCTCTTGCGGCTCCGGTTTGATCTGCATCGAGGATGGTCCGATGGGATACTTCTGTATCCGTGGCTGAATAGCCATTACTCATCGAACCTCCCAAAAGGGTTTTGTCCCTTGTGACAAGCTTTATAAGCTTCCTGACTAGCAACTGACATAGCTAGAAACACTGCAATTTCTCTGTAGCAATATTAAACTATTTCTCTGATTATCATATGCCAATTCACATGCCTAGATTCACAACAATTAAGTAATAAGACATTAGATACAAAATGGTTCTGTTTCAAATGTTTTAATGTTGACATGTCCCTCGTCCATACAACCTTGGCGTTTAAGTGGCACCAGATTCAATTGCAGTACCATAATGGAAATTCATTGCACCGAAAAAAGGATTCGTACAACAGATTGCGTTTTGGTCTAAGTCTTTCAAATAAACGCAAGCTTGAGAAACTTTTCCTTTTCATGTAACGATGAACGTTATTACTCAGCAGCAAATGCAGTTAAAAGTAGAGTAGTTATCCAAGAATTTAAAAATCACACGTCAATTTGGCGGAAACGTTGTTTCTGCATTGGAATACTTTGGTCCCAGTGATCTAAAACGCTACAACATGGCACATTAAGATATTCTTTGTCTCCTTAGTCATTACAGTTCAGGTCTCTTTTGTTATGACAATCGTGCAATCAATAAAGCACCCACTGCCCCGCAGAGTTCGCGTGTCGTTGTTTATTTTTCATATTTCAGTATGACTTTTACATCGCCAAAATCATATAGTCTTCTCTATGACTCTAAGAGTTGTATCTGTCGAACTCCAAGTCCGGAGAGACACTGTCGCTGCTGTCGTCTATCAGGAATGTGTTACCACTGTGCGCCTTTCCGTACACTGCCCGAGTCATGCTGTATACTTCTGCTCCGTGTACTCACAGCGCCCCCTATCGCCTATCGATCAAACTCCAGGTCCGGAGAGACGCTGCTGCTCCTGTCGTCCGTCATGAAGGTGTTACTACCGTGCGCCTTCCCGTACACTGCACGCGTCATGCTGTACTCCTGCTCTGTGTACTCACTCGCCTTTCCCTCCTCGCCCATCGCCTTGTAAGTTCTCGCGAGATGCCCGAGAGTTTCCGCGATGCTTTCCTGTTGCGCCTCCTCCCCGAAAATCCTCCTCTTCATCGCCAGCGCGGCCTCGTGCGTTTGCACCGCCTTGACGCTCTGTTGGTCCCCGAACAGCGCGACTCCCAGGTGGGTTAGCGTGTCCGCTATCGCTCTATGGTCGCACCTCTCTCCGTACAACTGTTTGTAGATCCTTAGCGATTCCTCGTGGCATTCTATCGCCCGTATGCTTTCACCGGAAGACTGTAGGGACGCTCCCAGGTTGTTGAGCGCGCCGGCCACCGATGGATGGCTCTCGGGTGCACCGTGTAACGTTCGCCGCATACGCAGAGCTTCTTCGTAGCAAGCCGCGGCTTTCTCATGCTGCTGGCAGTTCGTTAAAGCCTCGCCCAAAGCGATGATGAGTTTAGAGATGGCCGGGTGGTTGCCTTCGTTTCTGTGCAGGTACTTGCGTATCTCCAAGGAGGTTTGGAACTGCGACATGGCGGCGAAGTGATCTCCCGTCTTGCCCTGTGCTTCGCCCAGGCGCTGTCGGATTGTGGCGACGTCGACATGTGGGGCGTCCTTGCCGTACAAGGTTCCTGAAGGAAAAAAAAACACATTTTGTTCTTTATTACGTCTCGTTTCTACAAATGGCACTGGCCAGACAGGACACGGCTTTTTGAAGATTGGAACATTGTTAAACTATTTTATTACCCTGTGTTACAAAGTCTACTATAAGACGAATGAAAGTATACCTTTTGCGTCCACAAGAGTTCTAACTTGTCTTGAAAGATGGAGATTAAAAAACGTTCCATTGAAAAATGAAACACCACAGGATCATTTTACGATCAGTGATCAAAAGTTTTAAGTGCTTTGTTTGAAGATTTAAGTGCTTTGGATTAAAATAGTTTCTTACTCTAAAGGTGAAGTTCCTGGAGAAATTACATGTTGAACCACCAATGGTATTTTAACTTTTATAAAACTATATGTCCCCGGAGCTAAGAAGTTACTTACAGCATTTAGCTATTTACAAGAAAAACAGCTTTCTTCTTAGCCTTACCTGCGATCTTCAGAGCCTTGTCCAGGTAAGCCATAGACACTGCGTAGTCGCCCAGGTCCGACGCGGCCACGGCGGAGTAATACAACGCTTTGATGGCGATGGGGGTGATCAGGCCTTCCCCGTACATCAGTTCCAGCATGCTTAGCGCGCGGTCGAAGAAGGAGATGGCGCTGGTGTAGTTCCCGATGCCGAGTAGCGTCCGGCCGTAGTCCACCATTGCGCCTGCGTCAGTCACGTTCTCGTGTATCATGTCAGAGAACGACTGTGAACAGGAAAAAAGACATACACAAATTTACAACTGTTTTATGTACAAGGTTTTTTTTTTTCAAAATAAACTGCTGGCAATCTCGTTTTTCTAACTATTTGCAACCATAGCCTCGTTTTCGTGCCTCTTGCAAGAGTTTATATGTGACTAATCCATGCAGGATGGGAAGGAGAGATCAATCTATGATTCAGTAAGCTCCTTCATTTGTTAGTGTGTTCTGTGTCCTGTATACACATAGAGCAGTATCAACTACAAAACATTCAACGTGCCATAAGAACAACTCATTCTCTCCATCAAAAGAGGCCATCTAAATTAAGGAATTGTCCCTCAGCAAAGACGGAAGGCGTCACAGACTTTCTGCAACCTATGACCTACTCCTCACCGAGTCACGTGTGTCATCTACAGATGCGGTGGGTTGCTCATTCTTTGACAAAGACTAGAGTTAGTTGTACAAGTCGAAAATTTGGGTAAGTCTAATTTCTTGTGTTGGAAATTACAGTTTAAACTTGCTTCATAATGACTTCTACCGACACAGATAAACTTTCACGGTCATTTTTCCATCGTTACCTGTTCTGCGGCGCCATACTCCAGCAGCTTCAAGTGAATGTTTCCGCGCACGCGCAGACTGTCGTCGATCAGCACCGTCCGTGAAAGATTCAGCTGCCGGGGCCCGCTCCTCCTCCTGCTCACCATGTCCTGGGCGAACTTATGCAGCATGTCCTGGGGACGAGAGCAGGAAAAATACGTTACAAATTAGCAGCTTCATGGTGTTTGCACTCACGTGACTATGACGCAAGAATTGTCCGCCATGTTGAATGGTCAAACTTTGAAGTAGGCAAGCAAATTTTAATTTGTAGTTACATCAACAAAACCACTCAAACGTATATATCGAAGTGTACTTCTGTCAGTTTGATTTTAAATTGAAATGACACTCTTAGTATGGCAATATTAAAAAAACTATCGGTCTTGAAGGTACATGTAGCTGTGACGTCACCTACGAACACATTATATGCCGTGCACGTGATTACCGGTATTTGATACGTAGAACATAAAAGCATTTACTTGCCAATATGGTACAAAGACGCTACACATAGTTTCTTAGCAATGCAAATAGACACAGATTTGTCAGGTATCCTACACTGCACGAAAAGCTGGATTTACTAATGATAGTAAATGCCAGTAAAGTCGGGTAATGTTTACTTTGTAAACAGTACCGTACTTGGCAATGGCAGTCAATAAAAGTAAAGTTGGGTAATTTCATTTACTACCATTGTATAGTCGGGTACAAAGTAAACATTACCCGACTTTACTGGCATTTACCACCATTGGTAAATCCAACTTTTTCGTGCAGTGCTATAGATTGCGTCCGTAAAAACGCCCCACATGGCGGATTTTTCAGCTGGAAAAGTTAGACATCGATATCAATCCCTCACCTGTAGGGGTGAGATGGTGAAGTAGAACCTGAAGATGAGCTCCCTGCCGCACACCTGGGACAGAGACCTCACGGCGTCCTTCTTACCCCCCGCGGCGAACTGTGTGCGCAGGCGCACCTCGGCTCCTATGCTGGCCGCCACCTTGAGAAAAATACAAAATTTACAATCTTTATTGACAGAACAAAAGTACAGCAACTTTCGTAAGGTCTACTGCAACTACTAGCGTACATAAATATACATACAAGTGGATACAAATAAATTAATTGACTTTGTCTTCACGGTTGCCAAATTTCACGGTCTGAGAAAATGGACATGTTCACAACATTTAATCTTCACGGTGGTGGCAAGTGTAGGGAGAGTATGTAAGACAAACGATTTGATAACAGTAATGATACATTCATGGTACAGAAGTGACCCTAAGAACATAAACATACCCCAACAAAAAGGAATTACAGTAACCTACATACAGGTATAGTATTAGTTCTAAGGTCTAAAGCTTCTTACCTTGAGATGGTGGACGTCGTTTGGCCTCAGCACTCCGCGCCTGCCCAGTTCGTCCACGATGGCCCACGGGTTCTTATACGTCACGCCGTAGTACAGACCAAGAACGCACACCATGCGGCTGGGCAGGAACTGCAGCTCCCTGGCTACGTCATGAATCATCGTCTCGTTGTCGGTGTCGATCACGGGAGACCCGAAACGCCGCGAGAGTTCGAGGATCTCTTCGCACGCCTTGTCATTGGCCAACACGGGGATCTTGTTACCGAAGTTGCTATAGCGACTGAGGTGAGAGTTCAGGCTGCCCTCGTAGGCGTCGACCAATGCCTGCTCTCCCTCGATGAGCGTGACTTTCGTCCAATCGCTGGGCTGGCAGCGGCTCTCCTTGATTTGGAACTGCGCGAGGCGAGTGGGCGTGGTTATGGGGACGGGTTCACGTCCTGACAGTTCCCACCGTCCCAGACAGAACCCTCGCTTCGTCACAGTGTCCAAGAACCAGTCGTCCAGAGGGTTGGAAGAACCTGCATCATTCAAGGACTTGATTCCTATGCTAGATAAGACAGTTTCTCCTAAGTTCAGCATCTTAAGGTCTAAGAGGATGACGAGTTTGCCGAAGTAGCTGAGATAGTCCGAGTCTTCCGCACTTTCAGGCAGCAGCACCGCGAGGTTTAAGTCCGTGTAGGGGGTCGCCTCCTCGCGTGCCAACGATCCGAAGGCGACTATTGCAAAAGGGCAGGGTGGTTTCCCCTGTATCGTCACACACTCCTGCACCATCGAGCTCACAACTCTCCTTATCGTGTCCGACATCTTTCTGTACAAAATTCGGACGGTCTCCCCTCGCTGTTTCTCCGCAAGGGACCTGAAGGGATCCTGGTCAGCCGATACCGTGTAGGTGTATCGACTCTCTAGGTACTGCATTCTTTCCATGGCGTAGTTCCGTAGACTCTGCACCGTCCGTTTGTGAGGTAAGTCTGCGGAGTACGTTAGCTTGTCTATTGCACCTTGCGTCCTGGCTCCCGCCATTTCTACAGCTACAGCCTTCAGCGCCATGTCTAGACACTGAATGAGCTTGTTCATGAGATCACGAGCGGGTAGTTCCTTGCCTCTCGCCACGGCCGCGTTGTATAGGGCCACGGCGGTCTTGTAGTCTCGGGGGTGGCGCGTGCCCCTCGCGCGCTGCAGGTGAACCAGGCCCAGCTTCTCGAGGCAGGCGGCCTGCTGGGTGAGGGAGACGGCGTCGTCCCGGCGGTGGACCACGCGGAGGGCCGAGGCGAAGTGGCCCTCGGCGCCGTCCAGCTGCCCGACGGAGAAGTCGGTGTCTCCCGAACGGACGAGATCCAGGAACGACGAGCTGTGAGGGGGGAGGGGGGAGAGCTGGAGTGAGAGGCGTGAGCGGAGAGTACATTGCACGGCCCCGAGGATTGCGTTATTGTCATAGCCTAGCTCTACCAGGCTTTAGCGGCGGCTAGAACGAGTAGAAAGTGGCTAAACAGACAGATAGCGAGTAACATAACGTAAATTGTACAACAAGATGAAATTCAGACAATGGTTACAAAGTTCTTTTTTGTTTTTATAATGAAATAAATCACTTTGATTGATTGATTGATTGATTGATTGATTGATTGATAACATGCCAGGGGAGTTGGTCCTCCAAAGGAGTACAGTTAAATGTAATCTGTCTAGTTGGCCAATTTCTACTCTTTCCAGCCGCTTCTAAAGCTTGGTATAGACTACTATTGTCAGACAGAAAGTGTACAAAATGTAGATCGTACAAGAAATAAATCATCATCTACTAGGAATAAATCAATATGAGAAATGCATCGCTTCCCTAACTATAAGCTTCAATAGTTTTAGTAACAAAACTTAACAGCAGACAGTCACAATATGAATAGTACAAGCATCTACATGTATCTAACGGCGCGGTCACATTCGTCGTAGGTCGTCGTACGATTTTGATGCTGTAGAATTTTCAAGCCAGCTGTGACAGAACCAACCGCCGACAAGGATCTAAGACAGCTTTTTACCTTTAACAGGACAGCTAGATTTTGCAGGACACATGGAAGGCTATCTAAAGATACTCTCCAAGCAGAGGTTTGCGTTTTGGGCTTATTTTTGGCGTGTTTTTTTAGCCTTTTTATCGGGCTTTCTTTTTTCACTAAAATTTTTTATCGGGCTTTCTTTTTTCACTGATTTTTTTTTGGGGGGGGGATAAGAAAAATTAGTGAAAAAAGAAAGCCTGATAAAAAAAGCCTAAAAACACGCCCAAAATAAGCCCAAAACCCAAACCTCTGCTTGGAGAGTAATGTAAAGAATGCCCCGAGCTTTGCGATCGTCGCACGATCGCAAGACGTGTGAGACCAAGCCCTTAACTAAAAAAAACAGTAGCTTTTTTCCTTCCATGCCATGGATACTATTATTTGGAATATATAAATCATTTAAGCCACGTTTTGTTCCTAACAACCCGGTATCCAGCCGGACTCCATGAAACTGGGTGTGCCCGAAGTACTCAGGCACCACTATACAAACATGGCGGCGGTGGCTCGCCACACTCGACCGACGATGGTGCCCAAAACACCAGGCCATATATCCGTGATGTGTACACAAAACGCTCGCGATAGACTGACGCCCGGTGTAAATTAGACCACTCCCAAACCATAACAGATAGTTTAAACCTCCAAGTTTAAAGATTTGTTGTCTTTGTTCAGTTTTCAGCTTTTCAAATCTATACGATTTCTTGTGTCTTGTGCCCCCCCCCCCACTATCCGCTTTACTCAACAATATGCTTTTGAATTACATGTACATTTACGAAACGTGCAAGCTCTAATTGAACTACAAGTCAATTGAAAGCCTAGAACCATCCCATCGTCAGCATATGGGGAACCCTTAGGAACTGGTAATGTAGCCCTCCCGCCCAAATCAACTAGTGGACACGGGATATTTTACTGGGTTTGTATTCACTTACATAGCTCACAAGGATCGTCTATGGGAATGACCTGATGTTCCAGAAAGGCTCAATACTAAGTCTTATAACATGGCTTGTTGGGTCGGTAAAACAGCCCTATGTCGGGTCATCAACTGGGCGCTGTCTGGAGTGTATTGATACACAACGTGTGATACTCACTGTTCTCGTGCGTCTAACGCCCCGGCCGTCTGCAAATCGGTCGTGCCTATCACGGTGGCCATGGCTGTACCTGCTGGGCACAGAAAGGTCTAGTTAAAATCCACATGTACACAGACACACGTACATCGAGTCGGTATTGTAACGCAAGGTTTCCTTGTTCTGCTAACGTTTAGGTTACAACACAACAACTACCGTATGTAGTCTGTGCTACGTACACAGTCTGGCCTCGCTGTTCGAAACGTAACACCTGGTGCGCTTCAAGTAGTTTGCTTGTGTCACCATGGCGACCACATTCAGTGTGACGTCATTTCCTTTCAGCGAAAGGGTACACGTCTGCAAACTACGTTACCGTGAAATTGTGTAATGCCAGACTCACCTAAAAGTCTATGAACAATTGTGATATATCAAACCTCGTGCATATTCGCACGGTCTGTTAAAATGGAGTACATTGTACTAAGAAACAATGTGTATCTGAAGGTATGTACCTGTTGTTCTAGACTGCGCCCCTGCCGATTGTGGTCGGGACTGCAGCCTCCTCGGCGCGAAAGGCACAGAGGACCGGGTACTGCTCACCACCGTGCTGGTGGGTCGGCTCAGACTCTGTATCCCGAACAGAACCTGGGGAAAAGGTGGCAAGGTAGACTTGCGGTTAGGGTTGTTGTTGACTCAGAATCTGAAGGTTTTGGGTTCGAATCCCTGGCAAGCCCCAAAGTTGTGTCCTCGGGAAAGGCACTTTACAGCTATTTCCTAACTTGACTCGGGTGATAATGAGTACCTAGCTTTAGTTAGGGACGTCCTCTCGGATGGGACATAAAGTCGAAGGTCCCATCTTTGAGGAGAGCCACACCTCGAGTGCATTAAAGATCCCACCACACTTATCGAAAAGAGCAGGGGTCCCTCCCTGTGTGAGTGGTTCAAACCTTTAATACAGTCCGGTCTTACACAGCTTGTACTTACTTACTATCTTACAAAACTGGTGTGTTACGCCTAAGGACAGTTTGCAGGTTATGTGAAACAAAATAAACAAACAAACAAACAAACAAACAAACAAACAAACCTCATCCGAGAAGCTCTTCCCGTAATAATTGGCGAGTCTCTCCAGGACCGACTTGAGGCACGACCAATAGGAGTTGAGCTTCTCCTCCGGAATCCGGCCGTGGGTCTCGGAGAACATGGCGCGGTGCAGGAAGCGGATCCGGATGACGTCATGGACGGGTTGCGTGTCGTGCTTGTCCGGAAAGCGCTCCCAGCCGAGCCAGTGCGGAGGTTTGACGTCACAGATGTACCGGATCAGCGCGTACATGGTCGGGATATCCCACAATCCTAAGGGGCAGAACAAGATGGCGTATGTATCATAAATGAATGAGAAAATGAATGAATGAATGAATGAATGGTTTATTAAAATAGTACATTGCAGCCATGAGCTGAATTACGTAATTTAGTGACAAAAACTGTAACTTATTTCTTTCTAGCCTCAATGTACAGTATTAACTTTAATATAAGCAGAGTATGGGAGCTGAACACTACCAGTGGACTAGCCCCCTGCTGTAGTGCTTGCACAACGATGTGGCCCAAAGGCTATAGAAACGTCCCTTTATTTTATGGATTGTTCACGATATGATGATATCAACACTCAAAGTTGTTCAACTTTCTTTCCGCTTGCTCGACAGAATTTGATTCCATGCTCATGCTATGTATGAATTCTATTACACATTCTAGAAGGAGATACTATGTACAAGTACCATACTATGTACAAATAGGTAAATATATCAAGGAAAGTTTAGATACTAGTCGTACGAGGGAAACGTCAAACCAAAGAGCTTTCTTGGTCAAACTCAACATGTTGATAATTTTATTCATATAGTTGTACGTAGCTTAATTCATTTGTATCCACTTGTTTGTTTGTATGTGTAGTTGTAGAAGACCTTACGCAAATCGCTGCACCTTTGTTCTGTCAACAAAGATTGTTGTATATACAGGCTGTCGCTTGTATCTTACCTATGTCAGGCTCCCCCATGGCGGGAAACAGCATCTTGTACTGGTAGGGCCTGAGCGCCTTCGGCTGTCCGGCTGTGCCGTGCAGAAGGCGTGACAGCAGGGGCTTCTTGCTGAGCAGGACATCGGGAAGCTCGAGCGAGCCGGACGGGGCGGGAGGCAGGTTCCGCAGGAGGAACTGGCGCACAGCCGCGGTACCTGCACGACAACAGCAGCGTCGATGAAGTTTAGATTCATGTTTGTTTGTTTGTTTGTTTATTCACACATTTTTTTAAATTAAAAGTTAAGGTAAGAAATTTACATAAAAGAACGTGCAGGAGAGGCGGGAAGCTTTCAGAGCTTATACAGGCCCCCCTCCTTCCTATTAGTAATTTAATTAACAAAATTTGTGATAGACATGAGATTAATATGATAAATGAAAAGGAATTAACGGAAAAGAAAAATATAACTACGATAACTAAAACATATGATATAAATAAACATCATGAAACTAATATACTAAGTAGTAATTGAATGTAATTAGAAAACAGTTAAGAAACTGTATGAGTTTGAAAACTGTCAGACGTTTCGAGTAGCATCCACTACTCTTCGTCAGTGACATGCACTAGTACTACTCGTCTATCACTGACGAAAAGATGAGATGCGACGAAACGTCTGACAGTTTTCAAGAACTAATCCAGTTGCCTGAGTAACTGTTTTCCGGTGGATAACGGCAACGTCAAAACAAAAACAAGAAATCAGAGATTTCAGACTTCCGGAAATCCGGAAGTGTTTTCGTGAATGTATTGGAACTGGCGCACCTGCACCACAACGGTAGCGTCACAACAAAAAAGGTGTAAAGGTGGTCTTGTGGTTACGGTTATTAAGTAACTCAGAATCTGAAGGTTCTGGGTTCGAATCCCTGGCAGGCCCCACATGGTGTCCTTGGTACACCTATTTCCTCACTCGAATGAGGTCAAAATGAGTACCTATGCTAGCTTTGGTTAGGGACGTCCTCTCGGATAGGACGCAAAGCCATCTTGCGGATTTGTAGTAAACTACCATCGCAGAAAAAAAACTCGTGTAAAGCGATAAATCATGCATTTTATATTCTGAAGAAATGTTGTTGTTGCAAACAGGCTTTTTATACGGTTGTCTTACCGTCTTACCGGTCCCTTGACCGGTGGTGGTCGTGGGGGCACCTAGTGGCTGAGCACACTGCCACGGTTGTATGGTTTTATTATATCTTGCAGTATATGAAGAAAGAAGATATTCTATCCTTATGTATACCGTGGCAAATATGTTCTTATAATGTGTGACAACTATATGTAAAGGTCAGTATTACACGCAGGTGGCATACTGAAACCAAATGTAAAAAAAGTCTTTTTCTTGGGAAATGTTGTTTTTTGGAGGTGGATGTTATAGGTAAGGGTTGTAGTATTTTTATTTTGTTAAAAAACAGACTTTGAGTCATGTTTGTGTTGTCTTACTAGAGAAGATACAGGTTTCCATGCGGTCATCAGCTGTCCAGAGGGGTCAGATTTCACTCTTGGAGGTTCGGACAAGAGGACCGCCAGGTTCCACTGTATAGATTATCCTGATGTTGGCGTTTTGGTCACTTTAGAGGTTGGTGTGCCCTGCCAATGTGTGTTTTTCAAGGTCTAAAACTCAGGTGTCTGACTTTTGACCACTTTGTTCTGACATAATTCCCATATATTAACATAGGAAAGCCAATTAGTGGGCCGTGCCCTGTATATAGCATGCAAACAGTCGGCGCCCCCCTCCCCCTTACCTGTCCTGGTGAGGATGCCGTGTAACACCTTCCGGGTCGTCACCCTTTCCTTCCGGTTCGTGTGGTACTTGGGAGGAGACTCCATGGCTGTCGGCGGCCACGGCATCTTGAGACGTCTTATAAATCTGTCACCTTAGCAGCAAAACGTCTAGAACACTGTCATCTGGAAAACAAGAAAGCTTTTTAAAAAAGCTGGCCATAGGCCGCCCAAATGGGAATAGCTGGTTCGGTGGCATGGGTGTGCACAGTTACTGACTTGCTCACCTTGCTCAAATTGTAGCAATGCTAAAAAGAGTGAATTGAAAGACCTGAAAAATAGACAGTGTTGCTTCCCTTTGCTTCCCACAGATGGATCGCGTTCCTAAATGACGTGGAGGTCAGAATTGTCCAATTGCCCCGAAACTGCCGAAACGTAATTTGAATTGTCCCGAGCTGAAATTTAGCGTCATTTTGACACCGGGACATTGTTAATTGCGAGTCCTGGCTTGGCATTGCGTAACGCGTGCGATTGGACATTGCGCAACTTCTTGCCCGAGCCATCCAACATTCATATGTTAATTTCGAGGCCGGCCTGGCTTTGCATTGCGTAATGTGCGGTTAGACATTGCGCAACCTCTGTCGACCCATCCACCATGGTAACACCGGGCACTATACCATGGCGGCCTATGGTAAAAAATAAACAGGCTGAAAGCATCAAATGCTATTTCAGGGCAGCAAGACAAAAAATAGTCCGGATGAGAAAATCTGCCTGATATTGACATTTACTGCCATTTCTAAGCACATTTAATCATTATTTTATACTGGAAGTGTTTGAAATAGCCCCAAAACAAGCTACGTGACACAAGAAAATAACACGACATATATGTACAAATAGGTAAATACATCAAAGAATGCTTAAGACCTTAAAACAAGTAGTATAAGTTGCTTCATCTATTGTCTTGTACGTAGGTCAATTCTGTTGTACCCATATGTCTGTCTGTATGTCTACTTAAAGACCTTACGAAAGTCGCTGTAATTTTGTTGTGTCAGTAAAGTTCATTTATGCAATATGAATGACTGTGTAACGGTCAAACATTTCGGCTGTAAAAAGATATCAAGCGGTCACAGTAACAAGTCTTGCTGAAATTGCTCTTCCCTTATTTCTATTCATACTTAAACGTTACATGGTCTTCCTGTATGTATCCCGATACTTTATCCCGTCCCTAAAGAATCATATGGCTACAGCAAGTAAATGTTATAGATGACTTCCTCAACAGACTCCAAATCTAATGCGATAGGGCGAAAAAAACAAGGCAGGCCAAAAAACAAGACTCCTACATTTTCAAATTTTGACGTCATAAACCTTGTCAAACAAGAATTGAGGGGACAAAACATGGTATCACAACCATCAGGTCGTTTATTCCTGTATTCAACAGAGTATCATCTGCCCATGTAGATGTGTATACATCTCCAAACTAGAAAAATTGTAGAAAAGAGCTCGCACCATCATGGGTATTCATATACGATGGAACACCTTGGACTGTCAATACTTGTCATCAAACGCAAGAAATTGTGCCTTTGCAAGTTTGCTTCATCCCTGATGATTTTTGAACCGATAGACATTTACGACATATTTGCCCATTTTTGGCATGTTGACCACCACAGAAGGCAAAAAATTCTTCTTTTTTTTCGAAATCAGGCGAAAATCAATGCGCGCGCTGATGTCATCCATAAAAATTACTTGCTATGGCCTAACGCCGCTTGTAGGAAAACGGTTAACTCCATGGCGCCACGCTAATCTTCTATGAGCCCTCCAGAGCGAACTCCTGACGCCGCTAGCGCTACGTGGCGTTTCGTGGCGCTCTCGGGTATACTTTACTTTGGATGAACAAATCTTATTTCTTGCCTATGATTTCATTTATAAACAAACCACATCCCATTTATGTAACTGATCAGGGCACTATGAACTGGAAAGGTATATAAGTGCGAACTTCATGCTACTTGTGTCATTTAGCCTCTGTACACTTGAAGAAGCCACACAGGCGAAACCGGTCGTGTGACAGCTGAATAAAAGTTCTAAACAGGAACTGTGCGGCTCCAGATGTCTTACTGAGGGACGACTGCGTACGTGAGCGAGATGTCGGTTAACTGAGGAATGAATCCCCTCGAATTTAAACCACATCCCAGTTCACTTTAAGTCTGACCCAATAAGGCCGTGTTGATTTCATTCATAAACGAACCTCATACCAGTTTAGAAGCATTTATTTTACAGCTGATCTTCAACTTAAGTTTGACCAGATAAAATAAAAATACTACTGTTGCCTGGTCTCTGACTTAATGCTCCAGAAATTCAGTTCAATTTTTTTCCTCAATATTGCTGGCAATAAGTAACCAATATTGGGTTTTTATGTCACAAAAACTTTATTGATATCTGAATATGTCATACTAGTATATGATCCATGATGTAAAAGTTTGAATTGAAAGACAGCAAAAATTACACAATACATTTCTGTATCAATGAAATTCGTTTGAACTAACAAGTAGTGAGAGGTTTGGTCTCTTAATTGTCATCACCTCAGTGGAAGGAGGTAAAACGAATTGAAACTTGACACTAACTTCTATACGTCTGAGATTTAAGTACTCCTATAACGTTAGTAAACCGAGCCCGAGTGACTGACCATTTCTCAGCTTTCTATTAGATCCCAACAAATCGGATCGTAGAATTCGGGGGAAAAAAACTGGCAAGGAGAGTCTGTCCGCGAGAAAGTTCAAATTTCTCCTGCGCGGCCGGTCAACCCCTTTGGTAGCCAAACTCCCCTGGCAAAGTTAGCTAGCGTAGTCAGTTTGTATCAGATCTGTATCTGTATAGCCGGTATAACCGCCCTTTGGCGTAAAACACCAGCTTCGCAGGCACGCGGCGCGGCGGCAGGTAGCTATATTACACCGAACGACCTGTTACACCCAATCTTTGCACATTTAATTGTAGGAGTTCTTTAAAGCTTTCTAGTGATGATGCCCCAACTGTACTTGGTGGCAACGAGTTCCACTTTGGTGTAGAGTACTACAGAACTACCGTACGGTTGCATTGAAGCATGCATTTGGGCTGGAAGGACTGGACAAGTGTGTATGGTTGAGCGATAAGATTTCACCGAGTGTCGGCTCTTTTCTTTACCGTCTGTACGGTCGGCTGTGCTATCAATAGGAACTAAAGGACGTTTTAAACAATACCGAGTAGTTGGAAGAGTGTGGTCTCCACCAGGCTTCGGAAGCGGTTGGAAAGAGTAGAAATCGACGCCGGCAAAACAGACATATAACATGCCAGGGGAGTTGGTCCGGTACAGTTTGTCGCTCCAAAACTGTACTCCTTTAGCGGATCAACTACCCTGGCATGTTATATGTCTGTTTGGCCAATTTTTACTCATTCCAGCCCCTTCTAAAGTCTGGTAGAGGCTAGGATGAGATTGACTGGTGGCAGGTTGTCAGGGGAGCTTCTAGAGGACGTGGCGCATGCAGGGTTAGGGGCTGGTTGGCAGGTCACAGTGGGATGGAGGCGTATGCAGTTTGTAGTTCAATCGGCAGGTGGCGTACATGTCCGCATAAGGCCTAGGCAGGTTCGGTAGATGTTTTGTCTATTTACAATCGTTACAGACACGAATGGATTGTTAGGGCCCTCAAATATCAATTAGGACATAATCTTTAGAATTCGATAAATTACGTAAGGTATACAAATAGATTTTTAACAGCTATTTGACAACGACGTTCCAAAATGAAATCTTTACAAAGAATAGAAATGCATAGCGCATAGAAAACACATGCAGGTCAACGTTTACACCTCCTGGTCACGTCCACAATGCCACGACATACAAGATAAAGTAAAAGTTTTCATTTTTTATCTTTCTTCTTTTCTTTCTTTTCTTTTTTCCATGGTGGTTAACATGTACACCCGTAAGATTTTATTCGGCCCAGAATATATAACAAACACGACTTGACCAACCACCTCCTGATAGGCTGAGTGAACATAACTTCAGGTTCAGGGCCTTCATATACAGATACACATATAGGTACAGCTAGAGGCTGGTGTGTTACGCCGAAGAGCGCTTATACCGGCTATATAGCTACTAATGATTCGTTGTCGTTGTTTTTTTTATGGTGCTTGATGTATACACCCGTAAGATTTTGTCTGGCCCCCAATAACACACACATGACGGGCTGAGAGAACATAGCTCCAGGTTCAGGGTCTTTCTTCTATGGCACTATAAATTGCAGAGTTAAAAACCACCTGTAGATAGGATTAGCAATTTTTACTTCTTTGGCACACAGAAAAACGGTGGGATTTGAGTGAAATGCTTGAGGTAGAATATCGTCAAGCTGAGGGATTAGGAAGCTATTCTTCGGTCTCATGTTAAACTGAATACAAGTAGAAGCAATTTTACTCGTTTGGTACACAGACAAAACGGTGGGATTTGAGGGAAATGCTTGAGGTAGAATATCGTCAAATTGAGCGATTTGAAAGCTGTGCTTCGGTCTTATGTTACACTGAATACAAGTAGAAGCTACGACACTGTTTTATACATTGCGTATTCTATACTGTATAAGTACCTTGATATATGGAGTTTACTAGCTAGAACAAAAAACGCAGATAAAACCGTAAATATTCTACGCCTCTATAGTACAATTGGTGCATACAAAATCCAATTGTAAGTGTCATGGTTTCTCTTAAATTGTGAGTGTCAGACAGAAGTCTTTGCCTAAGCAAACAGTAATATATCCATCCTGTTTTTGTACTGTTCTAGCAAAAGTAGCACAGCAACAACACGTTCTCGCTTCCAGTGAAAGAATAGTGTGATTGTTGTTTTGTTTGTTTTCTTCTGTTTTGTTTTATTTGCTGTAGTTGCAGCTGGTCGTTAAAACGTTACCTTTAGCCTTCTTCCCTCCTACCAACGTATAACAGAACCGCTTAGTTAATTAACCGGTTAACTAATAGTAAACAATTATGTGCAGAGAGAAGGTCTATTATACTGAAGGTCCCTGTGTGGTACTGTGACCGTTCTACTTGCTCTCACTTGAATGTTGAACTCAATCTATCGTGACGTAGCGTAACCATAGCCGCGCATTCACATCCAACAGTCTGAAACCGTTACTATGTGACTGCGTCATATTTCAAAAATAGTACACAGATCCTCTACTATTGAGTCATCTAAGTCAAACACGCTTCCAAAGCGAACTAGTTTGACTGTTACTTATGTTACGAAGCGTTTTTGGCGAAAGATAGATGACATTCCTGTCAAAGATTCAATAATGGTCAGACAAGACGTCAGGACGTAAAGCTTTTAAAAGCTTAACTTGTTCTGCGATGCTTTGAGCCGCAAAAGCTTTTCTTTTCCCGAGGATTAAGTTTGAATGTCTCTACGTTCGAAAGCATAAGAGATGACAACTAACATGGCGTCTTGTTGCTACCGTAACACAGTAAATTTTTAGTTTCCGGTTTTACGTCGCCGTTTCAGACTTTACGGTCGCCTTCAGGTTAGCTATCCCGAAATTTGACAAAACCTCTGGTATTGAACCGAAGTTAAACTTGACAAATAGCCGAAAACTGACTTAAGATATGTTCCATATCTCTTGATGTGTCTAGAAATATACTTGCTGCTAGGACAAGGCATGTATATATACACCACACTTCATTAATTGTTACGGATAGCACTTCGACGTTAGAACGTCTCTGTTATGGTCTTGTTCGCGTATTTAAGAATGACATCCCGTCTATAGTTTTCAAATGTTGTGTCGGAAAAGATATCCTTTGCAACGGGCAAAATCATGGTGCAACGTTGACCAAATATTAAACGAAAACCGTGAAAAATCCAGTTAATTTCCCACAGGCGCAGTACGTTCTGCCGACGTGCTATTCAATGCCAGGCTCAGTTTACAGGTGGTTCAGGTTCCTCTCACCCTAATGTTAAAATCCGATCTATCGTGACGTAGCGTGACCGTAACGTTAGCCGCACATTCAGCACAAATGGGCCGTAATGGTTACTACGTTGGGCTGTGACAGATATCGGTCTGAGTTGCTAACAACCAGGCTAGGCAAGAACTGACAAAAGACCTATTTCAATAATCCCCAAGCAGATATTTTGGTGGCTGCAAGACAGTATCGAGTTGGCCAAGCAGTTACCATTTGCCACACATTTTCCTAACGTAAAAAAAGATACCAGTCCAATAGAAAGTCCAATGAAAACGATTAAAAAGTCGAAGCCTAAACCTCTGATTGGAGAGTACTACTTTCATTCAGAGGAAATTGACAGAAAAGAAAGGGGCCTTAGAAAGAAATTCTTTGTGTTTGGTTGTTAACATATATCTCCCTGACCAGACGAATAGACAAAGCTGTTCACTGCTTCAAATTTATTGTTTGATTGTGACGTCACCACGGCTGTATGATGCGCGCAGTGTTTTTCATGAATGGAACTTTATTGTTCACGAATGTAGCAATATTCGTGACCAATACGCGAATGCAGAAAATCATCAATATCAAACCTATTAACCCCTCTCACCATCCAGTACACAGAACCAATGTTTGTTCATCAGTTAACGCGTCGATAACGTAGTGTTAGGTCAGCAAACATAACGCAGCAGGTATGGACAGGTCTATTGATCTACTCTGTAGGGGGGTGGTTAGCATGCAAACAATAAACAGTGGAACAAATATCAGACAGCAAACCTACGTGATTTGCACATCGTAGTGACCAGATTCAGACGAGAGTGTTGGAATACTTCGTGTGTCAAAACCTCTACTGACACCTATTATCTATGAATTGGAGTAAATACTGACAGTTGAGTCTGTGTTCGGTCAAGTTTAATAAGAAAATTACCTCAAAGCCAAGCAAGCAAACTGCCAAGGAGGCGTGTTTTCTCCAGGTTGGCGTGAACAAATAGTCAATATGACAACTGAAAGGTATACAGATTTAAAAAGGGCATTGCACTGTCCTTCTTTGACGTTTATCGTTTGGTCCTGACGTCATAACCCGTCAGGATCTTTCTATCCCTTGGTGCCATTTCCAAAAAGACCTACAATTAACTAATTGATTCGAATCTATCGTTTGATTATGACGTCAGCGTAGCTAAGTCATGATAGGTTTTTATCAGTTATTGACTGAGCGAAGGGTACACAAAATTCTCCGGCCAATGGTGTTCAGTGATGACACAGGGGTTCAACATGGCCTCAATCTATCAATAACGCCCAATTAAAAAATCCGCAAAACAACATGCGAGAGCTACAGAAATAATGTAATGTTATGCTAGCTGTATAAAATCGATGTAAATACCTTTTGTGTACTTGTGTCCTCTTCTGAAAGACTCAATTTCTGTCACTAAATCAGCGGTAGACATGACAGCTAAAGGAGGCTGAATTCCAATAAACTACAATAGAGTGACACTAGAAGTCTATTGCATCAACGCTACATTCTATAATGTCGCTTCATGTACACTTAAAAAGTAACGCTGCTGTTGGTTTGTTTGGCCATGGTACTTTGGAAAAGTCTACCTACTGTTTCCAAATAACGCTTTGCTTCCGCACTATTCTCTAACTCGTTGCTGGGAAGGAGAATTTCAATCGTTGCTTAGTAGATTTATTTTTGTTTATGAACTTCTGCGTTCCTGGGCGACTAAAAGCTCTTGGTGACTATTACCGCCAATGTGCTCGGTCTCTGCCAAGAAAACGGCACAATTTATTAGGTTTATGACCCAGTGTGTTGAGAGTCACAATCAACAGTAAGTTTCCCACTTATAGGTGAAGTTTTAATTGCCAATATTTCTTGCTTAACTCAAACAAAGCTTCAAGATGAAAGTCGGCCTTACTTAGCGACTCAACAGTTGCACTTAACCGTTAAGGGGGCACACCCCAGTTTATTTTGGGACTCGATTCGATTCTGCACACCCTCAAGTCTAGCGACCGTCTCTTTCAGGAAATAACTTTGAAGAAAAAACACTGTGTATGGAAATGAAGGATATCTCTCTAGCTACAATAACAACAGGTTAAATTTTAGGGGGGAAAAGGATTTTCCTATGAAAAATCATGCGAAAAATTGGCCATTTTCACTTGGAATTAAACCAATCACCCATAATTTAGCTACCCAAACGACTGATATTGTCGGAAAGAGAAAACCTTTGTGTATAAGCAGGAAAAGTATAAAGGAAATCCTAACACTGAGACTTTCGCAATACCTCGTCGCGCGAGGCATAGCAAGAGCACCCACAGAACGCATGAAACGTAAATCTGGGTCAAATCGCCGCACCACATTCAAGGCGGAGGGATACCCGGAAGTAAGCCTCGGATCCAAAAGCAAATTTCACCCAAAACACACCACTTCTTATACTTTTCAGCCATCTTACTAATTAATGCCATTTCGCAGCAGATTATGAGAAATGTGAACTCAAACCTGAACCCTCGAAACCCTTTCGTCAATTTTTTACCGCGCACTACCACGGACCCCTGTCGCGGAAGAACTGGTGCGTGCACCGTTAATACTTCACGAAGCTTAATTAAGTTATATTTAAGAGCAGTTGCAAACTATAGTCCTGTAATAGTAAGGCTGTTGTTCTCTGCGCGAGCACTTTTCATCGTTTGTTAGATTTGAATGTAAAAATAAGGTACGTTTTCTCAACGCACTGTGTAAAATAGAGGGCGCCAAATATTTGGCTCGAAAACAGAACAGTTCATATAATCTCAAAATCAAACTCAAGCAACGTTCAAAACAATGTATCCTTTGTAGCTATACAGTGTACCTCGCTACATTTACAATACAGATTCTAGGGGTCATGAAGGATATAATTGAATTCTCCGGCATAAGAATAAATTATATAACATGAAAAGACTAGAATTCATCGATAACAATGAGTTGGAGGCTATGTGCCTTCCACGTATTAATTCTTCACTTGTACATGTACTGGTAATCGCTACGTGATTTATGTATTGCACCCCCCTCCCCCTCTGGGTAAATTGTCTGTCACTATAAACGGGCGATCCTATTCAAAATTGGCGGTCCCTGTTGTTGTATCCAGAATCTTGCTTTATCCAGAACCATGCATAGTTCAGGCATGGTTCAGGATAGTCCACGGGTATCCAGAACCGTGTCTGGGGCAAATCTACGTTCATGGATAGGCGGAGACTATCCAGAACCGTGTCTGAACCTTAGACCCTAACTTCTTCAGGCATAGAACTAGATATGCACGGTTCTAGATACAATACCTTCTATCTCATATCGCTTCAGTGGAATGATAGAAGGTTGAATTTTGTCCTTAGACAACCCCTGTGCCTCGCGTGTTTATACATTCTACCAGAACAAAAACCACAATGCCTAGCGTTGGTTTTCATAACACTTTGTCTGTATATACTGTGTGCTGGCATTTAGCCCACCCAAAATATATATCCTTACCTTTTAGACTACGTAAAGATAGCGTTGGACACGTTATGTCACAAAAGCGCAGACAAAGAAACGGACAGCTACAAATTGGGGCTTGCAATATTAATGAAGGTAATAATAGCACCGAACCACAGCATACCAGAACACGAAAGAACGACATGACACAGTGGCCAAGGCTTTTCTGTTAGTGGCTATAATCAAAAGAAAGAAAAAAATCCGCATACTCATTACAAAAACGCCGCTACCATGGCATGATTTCTTATTTTGTTGACAAAGAAGTACGTGCAATGTTTATGTATTATGCACGCACCAGGCTTGTATGAAAAAGGATAAAGAGGCATTCAATAAGATCATTTGCACACACAAAAAACGAGATAACTATTCAATTATTTGCCACAGTGAATTCGGACTGAGAAATACTGTTTCGTGGGCAAAACGCTGACAAAACTATTCAATTATTTCCCACAATGCATTCGGACTTAATTACAAATACTGTTTGCGTGTCAAAACCCGGAGACAAGTTTTCAAACATTTGCCACAGTGCAAACTGAACTAGATCAAGATAACAATCACATGCCTAGATGTACAGCGGCGTTCCGTAATTATAATCAACGATACTATAATTACAGCAAGTATATAATTATACATAATCATACAGCATGGGGGACTTACAAGTTCCATTCTGTCCAGGTTGTACCAATCAATTATACAAATGAACTGTGATAAACAACTAAACAGACAATCTTTGTCTATTCCCAACAAACCAAACATGTACCAGTCCCTTCCAAAACGCTTAACATTCCATAATAAAAATGAAACAGAATACAATAGACAATTCGGGCTCCCTTCTATAACACATAAAAGGGTAAAATATTGACAAAAAATCTAACAGAAAGTAGTAGACAATTCGGACTCCCAAAGCCAAAACATACAACCTACAAAATTTAATGAAAATCTAACAGAAAGTGGTAGATAATTCAGGCTCCCTTGCTAACCATAACGTTATACCGGTAAAAGCGAATTCGATAAAAATTGAACAGAAGGTAGTAGACAATTTGGTACAGAGGTTACTGGTGTATCGGTATGGGGTTCAAACGTGCACAAGGCCTCTGTTGTACGGTCGGTAATGTTTGCCAACGTGTAATGTGTATGCTAACCCACGTTCGCATGTCAGCCGTGTTTGTTGTGAAAATGATAAAAGTTCACGAGGTTGCGTTGAGAGGAAACAAGCGAGCTGCAAGAATGACTTGTTCACACGCTAAACTAGCAGCTGAGATTCGGAAACAAAACAAAACGTACACCAGTAACAAATTACATCGCTAAATCTTTAAGGGTAAGATCGTTGAAAAGGACAACATTGTCGTATAGAACTAACAAGTCTAACCTACTATATTAACTCTACATGTGTGTTTAACGAGGGATGAACATACCTCATATGTTAGTCGTATCTGTCAAATTAAACCTGCACTTTCGCAACCTTTCCCCTTTAAAAGATCGCTGTACTATACCACACGGCTGGGTAACTTGGCAACATATCCTTAGTACTTACCACCGAGCGTAAATTTACCAGAAGGGGCTGCGACAACGACAAGTACCATAACAACACCGCAACTGTTCTGTTGTTCGTTTTCTTACGGAGATATGAGATTGAAACAACGCTTGGCAAACCAAAGACACATTGTCTGGCGTTGTTATTCTAGGAGTCGCCATCACAAATACACGAGGGAAAGCTTGTAAAGAAACGAGTCCGAATACAAAATACTAAATAAATAGCTGCGGCGGAGGTACATATGATTTTTGCTCGGATTTCTGGAGGTTCCTTATGTAAATGTCCTGGCTAACACTGGCCGTGTTCTACTTGTTGGTATATCTCTTGGCTAATTTAGGTAAGAAGATACGCTTTAAGTATACCACTACCCCAGTTATTTCTCATTCAACACAAATCAGAATCATACCCCCTATTTTCTGTACCTGTGTTTTTACAAAAAAGAAAATCAGAATCTCTTCATTCTAGCAACCTCATCACAAGTCAATCTGTTTGTGACAACCGCTATCATCGCGGGTCCAATGTTCATACACTAACCCCCCTCCACCAAATTTGAACCCATGTAGTACGTACCTGTTACCTGACCGCCGCTAGCACACCTGTCCTGGTAGTTGTCTTGACGTTTCTTCACACCTGTTCTGTATCTCCAAGTCGTTTTGTAGGCGTACCAAACAGGTGAGAAGATTTCTCGGTTTGTTACCACAACGGTTAGTCGGTCACCTGCAGGTGCTACACAGGTCAATTACCTACCACTGGTGCAGAGTGAAACACACCCCGCCACCTGTTTAGACCTGCAACCCGGCACTTACTGACGGAACCAACCAACATGGCAACGGAGGGAGAGTTTTGCTCCGCTTGTGATAACAAATACATTTTGCATAGTCATATGAACTACAGAATACAAATTTATAACTACTTACTTTATGATTATATGTCAGCTTTTGGATGAATACGATCAGTCTGGCTTACTTATGATATGAGTGATAAAATAATCAACCAACACCCCCACATAGGAGAGTATGTTGGTACGACCCGGTCACCAGGCGACAGGCATGGCGGCGGCGTCTGCGTCGCCATAGCGACGGACGGACTGTTCCATTCAAATGCAAATACGGGGTCCATAGAAGGATTTAGGCCGCGTCGTATTAAGTTACTGCTCTCGGTGGGGCACCAGCAGTAAGACCCAAACACAAAAGCAGGTATACAAGCTGTTGATTAAAACTAGCGATAGGATTTCCTTCCATCTATCGTCAACACGAAAAAGGCGGGACTTCGATTCAGACCATTGGAGAAAGCCCTTCAAGTGATTAACACTATAATAATAGTTAACTATTACAAAATGACAATAGTGACATATAGTAGACTGTTTTGTTGAGACATTGAGCTGAAACCTTTTATTTCTTCGTTCATAGTTGTTTTTCCAAGCGTAGATATGAGAAGTTGTGTGTAGTCTGGCCTTATGTCTAGTTTGAAGTCATTAGTCTCTCTGGGTCAGTGTTTTTACTGCAAACACCAAGCAGATGTAAGGTAAGGCGACAGCCAAGGAAGCCCACTGTCATAAAACGTTTACGATCTTCTAAAACAAGCCGGACCCTTGCATCTGCTTGGAGATAATTTTTATGGGCACATTTAGGGATTGACCAGTAAACAGAGGCCACAATTATCAGGAAAGTGACCAATCATCTACTTCCATGTGCAAACACTACACGTTTTTATGGCATGCAGTGTAGACTTCATGAAGCACGTGCTTGAGGTAGGCATAGCTGATAACGCTAGCCAGTTGTTATAGTGCAGAAATCTGCGCTGCTAAACTGCTAAACTTATTATAGTAATAAGAAAAATGTAAAATTTCAGGATGTAAAAATATTCCTATCTTACCGCGATAGAGTCAGGTGTATGGCATGTTATTTCTCAGCGCTGTTTTCTGAAAATGTCAGAAGTCTTCAAAGGCTTCTTTGTTTTGCAAAGAGGCATTGATATTTCAGAACCTTGTTTCAGTGTTTCAAGCTCAAGAAAACGTCCCTCTTTAATCCTCATAGTGCTTTGATCCAGAAGGGATGAGGACTTTGCAAACTTGTTTCATCATTTGAGATGGTTTAACAAAAGTGTGCTGTCTTTCTTATCTGACGCTTGACGTGTCCACATAACTGTAAACTCAACGCTGGGAACCCTGCTGGACACTTAATGGTTCTAGCTTCCCACTATCCACCAACAGTTCTCTAGCTAGCAATGTCTCAGAGTGACTCATGTACATACAAAACAAACAAACACAAAGAATGTCATACTGTGTCGACATTCAGCAGGAATCATGCCGTACCTTTCAGTGCTTCAACGAAAAAAAAAGCTTAAGAGTCAGAGTGAGTGAGTGAGTGAGTGAGTGAGTGAGTGAGTGAGTGAGTGAGTGAGTGAGTGAGTGAGTGAGTGACTGGGTGAGTGACTGGGTGAGTTAGTGAGTGAGTGTGTGAGTGAGTGGAAACAGCCATTCATATTGAGAAGAATAGCTCTGATTGTCTGCACATGTCTCGCAGCAAGACTGAAACTTAAAGACGACCAAAAAGTTTGATTTCTTTTTTCTGGTATACATCAAAATAATAGAGAATAAAGGACAGAAAACGCTGGGTTTTCAGGGCATGAGGTCGGATTTGAGCATCCGTTGATGTGCAACGAGTGGTGGTACTTTCATTGTAAACTAGTCTAGACAGCCCAATCTCTTATACCCTTCACCTACCAGTGCAGCTGGGGATGCAGTGGTGAGCGGACAGAGTCTCGTGTACGACTGTACGTACATGTATGTGCACCAACAGTCAGTGGGTTCCACTTGATCAAATCCTGGAGTACCGGCAAAATTATTTTGATTGTCCATCAAAACAAGACGTTAAAATATTCTCCCATCGAAAAACAAGCTACGCACGCTGCGAGAGGGGGTCTGCCCTGAACTGAGACGAGACCTAACCGATTTAAGCCATTCTCAGCTGTTCATGAGAAGCAACTAAACCTGTTGACAAAACGAAGGTTGCTAAAACAGGTTAGCTGACCTATACTTTAATTTGATATTATTTATAATTTACTAGCGTAACCAAGCAATAGCATGGTTAAAAGTGAGTTTTACTGATTTTACACTCCTAAGTATCGATTGGTAACGCTAATAAGTTGTTGTCTTTTTTGTGTTATAGTTGTAGGCGGAACGTTTTAAAGACTTGTATACAGGGTCTGCATATGGGTAATTGCAACTAGAAAAAATCCAGACACCTTGCTGAAAGATATAACACAAAGTACAAGATACAAAGCTTTTCAGAGTAAAATTGAAGCTGGAGAAGATAGTCTACGAGTAAACATCATGAGTCAGAGATACAAGTTAGTAAGTTATAGACAAATTACATCTCCTGAAATCTATCGGGAAAACAGGCCTGTGGGTGGAGTTCGGGTGATACCCGTCACATTGTTGGTCACATTGTTGATCAATATTTACCTTCGCCAAGAAGGTTATGTTTTTGTGGCCGTGTGTGTGTGTGTCTGTCTGTCTGTCAACAGCATAACTTGAGAAGGCTTAGATGGATTATCTTGATATTTGGTAGGTGGGTAGGTCTTGATGAGACCTCGAAATGATTAGATTTTGGGCCCCCTGGCGGCTTGTAATGGTACTGCAGCGGAACTTCCGGTTTTGATATCTCGTGATCTGGACATGCTAGAATCATGATTTTTCAATTGTAGGTAGCTCTTGTGCTCGGGAAGAAGTGACGTAAGTTTTGGCCCCCTAGCGGCTTTCTCTGGAACTGCAGGAGTGTTTGTTTGAAAATGTTTAAAGTAGGATAACTCAATAGTCGGTCAATGGAACGTCTTGATATTTAGTGTGTGGGTAGCTTAAGTGATGCTTGACATAATTAGATGACATTTATGCAAATTATGACCTAATTTGCATAATTAATGAGGGAATTTTATAATTCAACTACCGTCTATGATAGGACTATTCTAGCTTGTCACATATGTAATTAAGAAAAAGAGGAACATCGCCATATATTAATTATGTAAATGAAGACCCAATTTGCATAATTAATGAGAAAATACTATAATTCTATAGTGGCTGATGCTTGCAATTTCATACTTGTGCATATCGAAGTTGAATGGAGGTGAACATATTCAAATCAGGACTTCATTTGCATAATTTATGAGGAAATGCTAGAATGGCCTTCTTTGTTAGGATAACACTGCCATTAGGAGGAGAATATGATCAAGTGATGTAATTCATACAAATGAGGATCTTATTTGAATAATTGGGGAAAATCTATAATTCATCAGTCGTAAAGGTAACCTCATTTGGCGAAGGTATGAGGTCATGGAACTCTAGTTCATTGTCAAAACATTATTCTGTCACAGCAGCAAAAAAGAGTGACTTTCGATCAATCTGCTTATTATGTATGCTACTTTGCAGGTGCATATTTCTGCTCTCCGGAAATGCTCTATCACAAAGGTTCTCTCTCTGTGGCACAATTACACCTAACCGCATGGTCACAGCTAATATTTGAGTCCCAAAAGGCGGTGTAGGAAACCTTAGCTTATAATGGCATACACTTTTCTCAAACAGAAAATGTCCAGCAGACTGGGGAGACTTCTGGTTCTTCTGCTGATGATCTTGGAGGGAAGTGGAGAAGCCAAACCGTGTGACAACTGCGAATTCACTCTCTGTAAATGTCCTGACAAAGGCCTAAGGAGGGTTTCACAAGATCAACCCACACATGTCCAAGTTCTTTTGTTAGACAGAAACGCCATCGTATCCTTAAATCAGTCCGACTTCTCCAGGTACACGGAATTAAAGGGTATTCATTTAACTCGAAATAATATAACATACATTCAGAATGGTACATTCTCAAGCCTACCTAGGCTGTCATGGCTGTACCTGGACTATAACCTGATAACTAATATTAAACCCGGTCTGTTTTCAAATTTACCTAAGCTTATGGCGTTGGGATTGACTGGTAACCAGATAACTAACATTCAAGCTGGTACATTTTCAAATTTACCCGAGCTTAAAGAGGAAGATTGTACTATAAAATCACCCAATAAATTCGGCTAACGTAAACTACCAGACCTCAGTCTACCTCTGACTACCGTAGTGGTAACATGGGCAGAGGCCTGGCTAATAAGTCAACAGTACCCAAGGCAAAAAAGCAAGTTACTCTTCAAGACACTTTAAAATGAACAGACAACAGATAAGGAATTGAATATGATTCATTTGTAAGAAAATAGTCTCATCTAACCCAGAATGCAAAGTCAACACTGGCTTGCAGCTCTACCCGGTAGGGTCAGACATTGGCTTGCAGTTACTTGTACAGTTCTAACAGAGCTCCAGTCTACATGACTTATACTGTTTTCTTATACTGCCAAATGGACGCCACAATTACAAGACATATTTCTGGACACACTTACTATCAAAACTAATTCAGCTGTATATATATATGAGGAAGATATTTTCAAGTTTCAAATACAGATAACTTAGACACTTTTGATAGGGCTGTTTAGAAATTTGAATACAAGGTTGGTTTTCCAGAAACTGAAAGTTGTTGATAGTATTTTCTTGATTATCGGACTTTGTTACAATTATCTGGCTCATTCTGCGTGGTTTGGCTATGTTACTGTAAAAACCAGTAGAAAAAAAAATTGAATCTTTTCAAAATTGATCGACCAGTATTATGCTAATCAGTCCCTGCCTTCTAGACAGTCTGGGATGTTTATGAGTTTATGTAGTTATGGGGGTCAATTCACTATTCAAGCTGCCAGGAAAAGCCACAGTGGGGAGTACATATCACAGTGGGGGTATTTTCAACCCTATTGCGATGCCCAGGGCGACAGGCCGTCCTCTTTAACGTGTTGGAACTGACCGGTAACCAGATAACTAATATTGAACCTTGTACGTATACATTTTCAAATTTACCTCAGCTTGTTATGTTGTACCTGGATTATAACGACATAGCTAATATTAAAGCTGGTTCATTTTCAGATCTTCCCCTGCTTTCCTACTTGCACCTAGCATCCAACCGAATAACTAGCATTCATCCTAGGTCATTCTTCAATGTACCTCAGCTTTCCGACTTGTACTTGAACTCCAACCAGATAACTGTTCTTAAGTCTGATACATTTGCAAACTTACCCGAACTCGAGATCTTGAATCTGGGCGACAATAAAATAAGTATTATTCAGGGCGGCTTATTTTCAAATCTCCCCAAACTCAAGACACTATCACTTAACAACAATCACATTACGGTTCTGTCAGAATATAAAGAGCTGATGTTGATTGAAACTGTTAACCTTGAGAACAACCCATGGCACTGTGACTGTAGGATGCTTCAATTCCGACAAAAGATGGTGGGGAAGCCGTTTGAGGATCACATCATATGTAAAGAGCCCAGTCGGTTCTTAGGGCGAAAGCTTAGAGATATAAACCCCGGTGACCTGATCTGTGAAGAACCGCAAATTGTAAGGTTTAAGGTGCTCGGTACAAACAGCACATTGCCAGAAGGGGCGACACTCTTTCTGAAGTGTGACGTGTCGGGATTTCCGACCCCAGACATCACAGTCACTCTCCCTTCTGGAAGGAATGCAACTGTTAAGTCAGATGGGAGAGTGACTGTGGAGGCAAATGGTACCATCATCATAGAGGACATTACCGCTACATATTCTGGCCTGTACGTCTGTCATTCAGCGAGTCCTGGTGGCTCCACGTCCGCCAAACTGTCTGTTGACGTTCATAGACCATCATCTGTAAGCCCCTCAGTATCCGTTACACGTGGCAACACAGAAGGCGTTCCTGACCAAACATTCCTCTACCTTTATGTTTGTATTGGTGCCGCTGTGGCAATATTAAAATGTTGTGTTGTCATTGCAATTTGCTATAAGCGACTTACCAAAAAACATCCTCCTCTGGTATCGGTAACCTCAGACATTTTTAACAGACTAGGAACAGTTGAGACAGTACACAATAGCAACTGCGGCTTAGAACAAAAGCAGAATCCTCTGGTATCACTAACCTCTGGCATTTTTAACAGAGTAGGAACAGTTGTGACATCACCCAATAGCTATAGCCTAGAGGAACAGTGGGCACATTTTAGCACCGGGACACCCCGACTTGCTCAAGAAATAGGCGAAGCGTCGGCTGGCGCTTTGTCTGGGGAAGACATTCAAATTGATGAAAATGACGACGAAGCAGACTTAACTGTTGATTCCGTATATGAAAATGACAATGAATTAGAGCAAGTTGGTACTGTATCTGTAGATTTGTATGAAAATGACAATGAAGATGTGTCAGTTGATACTCTATCTGGGTTAAACATAAACGTGTATGAAAATGACAATGAATTAGGGCCAGTTGCTTCCGTATCTGGGTTTCACATAAACCCATATGAAAATGACAATAAAGATGTGCCAGTTGCCCCTATTTCTGAGTCACACACCAATGTGTACGAAAATGACGATGAAATAGTGCCAGTTGATTCCGTATCTGGGTTACACAACGTGTATGAAAATGACAATGAAGTAGTGTCAGCATATCCCGTATCTGAACTACACGGAAACTTGTACGAAAATGATGATGAGGATCTTGCATCTTTTCATTCTGTAGCTGTGCAACATTCATACATGTTTAAAAATGATGACGAAGACAACGTATCTATTGAGTCTGTAGCTCAAGAACAAACCGATGTATATAGAAATGGTAATGATGAGGAAGTAGCATCTATTCAGTCTGTATTTGTGCTTGGGAATGACTCTGACACAATGACGTCTAATGATCTTGAAGAGGGTGGTGATGTTTGTGAGTATGACAGCGACGATGAGAAAGCGAAAAATGCTTCCTCTAAGTTCATTTATAACAATGAAAAGAAGAAAGTAGCCTCTGCTGCTGTTCAGCTTCTGTATAAGAATAACAAACATGGTAAATAAACATACCTGTTCTTTATTAACCTACAGGGTCTTAATCGACCATGTTTCATGCATGTTTTATATATGAAGTGAAATATAATAAATGCAGATCTTGCAAGACGATTTTTGCTCTATGTGTTTCTTGACTCGACTTGCAGCGTGAGTAACTTGATTGATGGGAGATAAGTTAACGCTTTGTTTTGGGGAAGGACAATCCAAATGTTTGACTCCAGCATGTTATCTAGTGCCAGCTGACACTACCGGCGTACATACGTACCGACGTACTCGAGACGTCTTCCGTTCATCACTACATTCTCATCTGCACTGGAAAGTGAAGGGTAAAAGACAGTGGGATACCTAGACTAGTTAAGAAGACAACTACCACCTAACGTTCACATCAATGAATGATCAAATCCGACCTTATGCCCCTTGAAGTCATACCTTTTGTGTCCTTTATCCTGCAATATTTTGATGTTTTCTTTCAGGTTAGATCAAATAAAACGATGTCGTCTTTAATTTCCATCTGCTATAGTCATGTTCAGTGAGGAAAGTGGCACTGGTAAACTAAAGATGCCAGCGTTCAAAAGTTAACTGTTATGAGGTGTTCTGTTAAAAATATACACACCTGAAGTTACGACAGAAAGCACACTGATGTCAACAACCTCCTTAAATCTTAAAAGAAAAAGACTGAAACTTAAGACGACCACTAAGTTGGATTTCTTTTTTCTGGTATACATCAAAATAATACAGAACAAAGGGCAGAAAAGGTCAGTTTTTAAGGGACATAGGCCGGATTTGAGCATTCATTGATGTGCAACGCGTAGTGGTACTTTCATTGTTAACTAGAGTTCCGCGACCTCATACCTTCGCCAAATGAGATTACCCTTTATGACTGGCAAATTATAGATTTCCCCCTAATTATGCAAATAAGATCCTCATTTGCATGAATTACATCAGTTGATCATATTCTCCTCCCAATGGCAGTGTTATCTTAACAAAGAAGGTAATTCTAGCATTTCCTCATAAATTATGCAAATGAGGTGCTGATTTGAATAAGTTATGTTGGATGATGTTCACCTCCAGTCAACTTCGAAATGCACAAGTATGAAATTGCCAACATCAACCACAATGAAATCATAGTATTTTCTCATTAATTATGCAAATTAGGTCTTCATTTACATAATTAATATATGGCGATGTTCCTCTCATTCTTAATACACATGTCACAAAGTATAATAGTCCAATCATGGAAGGTAGCTGAATTATAGAATTCCCTCATTAATTATGCAAATTAGATCCTAATTTGCATAATTGTCATTTAATTATGTCAAGCATCACTTAAGCTACCTACATACCAAATATCAAGATGATCCGTCAAACGGTTATTGAGTTATCCTACTTTAAACATTTTCATACAAATGCTTCTGCAGTTCCACAGCAAGCCGCTAGGGGGCCCAAACTTACGTCACTTCTTCCCGACTACAAGAGCTACCTACCATCCAAAAATCAACACCCTAGCATGTCCAGATCATGAGATATCAAAACCGGAAGTTCCGCTGCAGTACCATAACAAGCCGCCAGGGGGCCCAAAATCTAATCGTTTCGAGGTCTCATCAAGACCTACCCACCTACCAAGTATGAAGATAATCCATCCAAGCCTTCTCAAGTTATGCTGGTGACACACACACACACACACGGACACACGGCCACAAAAACATAACCTTCTTGGCGAAGGTAACTAGTCTAGACAGCCCAATCTCTTATACCCTTCACCTACCAGTGCAGTTGAGGATGCAGTGGTGAGCGGACAGAGTCTCGTGTACGCCTATACGTACATGTATGTGTACCAACAGTCAGTGGGTTCCACTTTATCAAATCCTGGAGTACCAGCAAAATATTTTAATTGTCCATCAAAACAGGACGTTAAAATATTCTCCCATCGAAAGATAAGCTACGCACGCTGCGAGAGGGGGTCTGCCAGAACCGAGACGAGACCTAACCGATATGAGCCATCCTCAGTTGTTCGTGAGAAGCAACTAAACTTGTTGACAAAACAAAGATTACTTAAAACAGGTTAGCTGACCTATACTTTAATTTGATATTATTTATAATTTACTAGCGTAACCAAGCAATAGCATGGTTAAAAGCAAGTTTTACTAATTTTACACTCCTAAGTATCGATTGGTAACGCTTAAGTTGTTGTCTTTTTTGTGTTATAGTTGTAGGCTGACCTTTTTAAAGACTTGTATACAGGTTTTGAATATGGGTAATGGCTACTAGAAAAAATCCAGACACCTTGCTGAAAGATATAACACAATGTACAAGATACAAAGCTTTTCAAAGTAAAATTGAAGCTAGAGAAGATACTCTACGGGTAAACATCATGAGTCAGAGATACAAGTTAGTAAGTTATAGACAAATTACATCTCCTGAAATCTATCGGTAAAACAGGCCTGTGGGTGGAGTTCGGGTGATACCCGTCACATTGTTGGTCACATTGTTGATCAATATTTCATTGTCATAAAATTATTCTGTCACAGCAGGAAAGAGTGGCTTTCGATCAATCTGCTTATTATGTAAATAAACTATGCTACTTTGCAGGTTGCATATTTCTGCTCTCCGGAAATGCTCTATCACAAAGGTTCTCTCTCTATGGCACAGCTACACCTAACCGCATGGTCACAGCTAATATTTGAGTCCCAAAAGGCGGTGTAGGAAGCCTTAGCTTATAATGGCATACACTTGACTTTTCTCAAACAGAAAATGTCCAGCAGACTGGGAAGACTTCTGGTTCTTCTGCTGATGATCTTGGAGGAAAGTGGAGAAGCCAAACCGTGTGACAACTGCGTACATCTCATTGTCTGTGAATGTCCTAAAAAAGGCCTAAGGAGAGTTCCACAAGATCTACCCACACATGTCGAATATCTTGTGTTAGTGAGAAACGCCATCGTATCCTTAAATCAGTCCGACTTCTCCAGGTACACGGAATTAAAGGGTATTCATTTAACTCGAAATAATATAACATACATTCAGAATGGTACATTCTCAAGCCTACCTAGGCTTTCATGGCTGTACCTGGACTATAACCTGATAACTAATATTAAACCTGGTCTGTTTTCAAATTTACCTAAGCTTATGGCGTTGGGATTGACTGGTAACCAGATAACTAACATTCAAGCTGGTACATTTTCAAATTTACCCGAGCTTAACGTGTTGGAACTGACCGGTAACCAGATAACTAATATTGAACCTTGTACGTATACATTTTCAAATTTACCTCAGCTTGTTATGTTGTACCTGGATTATAACGACATAACTAATATTAAAGCTGGTTCATTTTCAGATCTTCCCCTGCTTTCCTACTTGCACCTAGCATCCAACCGAATAACTAGCATTCATCCTAGGTCATTCTTTAATGTACCCCAGCTTTCCGACTTGTACTTGAACTCCAACCAGATAACTGTTTTTAAGTCTGGTACATTTGCAAACTTACCCGAACTTGAGACCTTGAATCTGGGCGACAACAAAATAAGTATTATTAAGGGCGGCTTATTTTCAAATCTCCCCAAACTCAAGACACTGTCACTAAACAACAATCACATTACGGTTCTGTCAGAATATAATAAGCTGATGCTGATTGAAACTGTTAACCTTGAGAACAACACATGGCACTGTGACTGTAGGATGCTTCACTTCAGACAAAAGATGGTGGGGAAGCCGTTTGAGGATCACATTATATGTAAAAAGCCCAGCCGGTTCTTAGGGCGAAAGCTTAGAGATATCAATCCCAATGATCTGATTTGTGAAGAACCTCAAATTGTGAGGTTCAAGGTGCTTGGTGGAAACAGGACATTGTTAGAGGGGGCGACACTCTTTTTGAAGTGTGAGGTGTCGGGATTTCCGACCCCAGACATCACAGTCACTCTTCCTTCTGGAAGGAATGCAACTAATATTGTTAAGTCAGATGGGAGAGAGACTGTGGAGGCGAATGGTACCGTCATCATAGAGGACATTACCGCTACAGATTCTGGTCTGTACGTTTGTTATGCAGCGAGTCTTGGTGGCTCCACGTCCGCCAAACTGTCTGTTGACGTTCAAAGACCATCATCTGTAAGCCCCTCAGTATCCGTTACACGTGGCAACACAGACGGCGTTCCTGACCAAACACTCCTCTACCTTTATGTTTGTATTGGTGCCGCTGTGGCAATATTAAAATGTTGTGTTGTCATTGCAATTTGCTATAAGCGACATACCAAAAAACATCCTCCTCTGGTATCGGTAACCTCAGACATTTTTAACAGACTAGGAACAGTTGAGACAGTACACAATAGCAACTGCGGCTTAGAACAAAAGCAGAATCCTCTGGTATCAGTAACCTCTGGCATTTTTAGCAGAGTAGGAACAGTTGTGACATCACCCAAAAGCTATAGCCTAGAGGAACAGGGGGCACATTTCAGCACCGGGACACCCCGACTTGAAGCTAGAAGTGCCAGAAGTAACTGTTACAGAAATCTAGATGGCCAGAGCACGTCCCCGGCTCAAGAAACAGCCGAAGCGTCGGCTGGCGCTTTGTCTGGGGAAGACATTCAAATTTATGAAAATGACGACGAAGCAGACTTAACTGTTGATTCCGTATATGAAAATGACAATGAATTAGAGCAAGTTGGTACTGTATCTGTAAATTTGTATGAAAATGACAATGAAGATGTGTCAGTTGATACTCTATCTGGGTTAAACATAAACGTGTATGAAAATGACAATGAATTAGGGCCAGTTGCTTCCGTATCTGGGTTTCACATAAACCCATATGAAAATGACAATGAAGATTTACCAATTGCCCCTATATCTGAGTTACACACAAATGTGTACGAAAATGACGATGAAATAGTACCAGCTGATTCCGTATCTGGGCTACACAACGTGTATGAAAATGACAATGAGGTAATGCCTGCTGATCCTGTATCTGAACTACACGGAAACCTGTATGAAAATGATGATGAGGATGTAGCATCTATTCACTCTGTAGCTGTGCAACATTCTTACGTGTTAACAAATGATTACGAATTATTTCTTAAGTCTGTAGCTCAAGAGCAAAACGATGTATATGGAAATGGTAATGAGGAAGTAGCATCTATTCAGTCTGTAGTTGTGCTTGAGAATGACTGTGACACAATAACGTCAAATGATCTTGAAGATGGGATAGACGTTTACGAAGATGACAGCGACGATGAGAAAGCCAAAAATTCAGTTTATTTATAACAATGAAAATAAAAAAGTAGTCTCTGCTGCTGTTCAGCTTCTGTATAAAAAAAAACTGTACTGAAATCTTATAAAATAACAACACAATAGCAAACCTCAATAATACATCGACAACACCTTTTACTCTTTTGAAAGAAATGCACCATTCTTGTTAATACATGAACATGTCAGCAAGACCGAAACATACCTTAATTTCCGATGGTAAACGCATTGAACATGTCAAAGAGGTAAAACATCTTCGTACAACTGAGAAAAAAATGTCTCACCTGTATCATACATTTAAAGGAATTCTCCGAAAATAATATGGTCAGGTATCTTGGAGTGACTAAAAGTTCTAACATATCTTTGAAACATACACTCCTTAATGGTAATTGAATGTCTTACATTGTCTTACATGGATTACTGTAGGCATGGTTCTGTCCTTTCATATTAGTGACGCTGAAGAGGAGTGATGAATGTCACTTATTAAGTCCGCAAGTAATCTCCGTGTTAATGCAATAGTAAAGTTTGTATTGTCTATGTGTAGAGATCTCTGGATGTTTAACGTTTATGAACGTAAAAGTGTAAAAGGTTATATATTATGCTCTTTGATTAAACTATTTGTGGAGACTATCGCTTACTTTCGAGGTTGAAAAAAAACCTACCTGTTCTTTTAACCTACGCGCGATGAATCAATAAGTACATGTTAATCAACCTATCAAGCATGCTGGAATATATAAAGTGAAATATAATCCAGATCTTGCAATACGATTTTTGCTCCTTGTGTTTCTTGACTAGACTTGCAGTGTGTGTAAGTTGTAGATTAATGGTAGAAAAGTTTTTAAAAAGGACAATGATTATCGAAATATTTGAATCTAGTATGTTCTCTATTGCCAGCTGACACTGCTAGTATGAATGTGTACAGGCGAACACGAGACTTCTTCTGTTCACCACTACATTCTCAACTGCACTGGAAGGTAAAGGGTATAAGAGAGTGGGCTACCTAGACTAGTTAAGAAGACAAGAACCATCTAACGTTGCACATCAATGAAGGATCAAATCTAGCTTGATGCCCCTTAAAGCCATACCTTTCTGTTCTTTATCCTGCAATATTTTGATGTTACCTTTCAGATTAGATCAAATCGATGTCGTCTTTATGTTTCCATCTTGCTGGGAAGCTGACAAACTAAATATGACGGATGATTGTGTCCACACCCACACACTGGATGTAGGTTTTAACCCAGAAATCCACTTGACTTAAGTAAAGTACTAAACAGTATGAAAATCCCTTTCTTGTTTTTGTTGTATGAGTGTCACTCTGATACTATGGGCATTGTTTTGCCTTTGCTACAGACATGTCTGAGAAAAGTGGAATAGATAAGCTAAAACGTGCGTCCAACAGTACTAGTTTTCAAAGTTGTGTGGAAGCTGGCTTTATGTCTAGTTTGAATTTCATCAGCCTGTCTGTGTCAGTGTCTTTAAAGCAAACACCAAGCAGATGTAAGGTAGGGCGACTATCAGAGAAGCTCACAGTCAGAAAAAAGTTTACGTTCTTCTAAAATAAGCCGGGCCCTGACATCTGCTTGGAGATTAGTTTGACTGTAGACTTCATGAAGCAAGTGCTTTAGGTAGGCATATATTATAAATCATGCACGTTATTTAGTGCAGGAATATGTGCTGCTCAGGTGCTACTCAAGAGCAGAAGCAGTTGCTTTAGTTTTCTAGATACATGTACTATTTTCTGAATCCCAAAAAGTAATTGTATTGGAAACTTCAACTTGGGTTTGAACTAGGCAGCAGTTATATTATGTGGCATCAATATTCTGGCCAAGTATCGCCCAGATCAATGACAGCCAGGTGAAACATATTATTTTGAAAAGAACCATTGGATAAACTTAAAAGCGGGAGCTCTTAAGAAGTCTTGCGTTGATCTTGAAAATAAAGGATTCTGTGTTTTCAAAGAAGCATGGATATTTCAGAACCTTGTTTCAGTGTTTCAAGCTTAAGAAAATTTCCCTCTTTAATCCTCAAAGTGCTTTGGTCCAGAAGGGATTAGGTCTTTGCAAGTTTGATTTCTCATATGAGGAAGGTTTTCTTTTACAGGGGATTGATGGAACACTCAAAGCTGGTAACACTGGAAGACACTAAAATGTTGAAGCTGACCACTTTCCACAAAGAGTTCTGTAGCAATGTCAAGATGTGTCCACATCCTCTGGGTGACACATGTATATACACAACAAACTAACACAAAGAAATTTATAATGTGTCCGTAGTTAACACGAATCATGCCGTACCTTTTAGTGCTTTAACGAAAAAGAAGTTTCAGAGTCAGTGTGTGTGAGTGGAAACAGCCATCCGTATTGAGAAGAATAGCTCTGATTGTCTGCACATGTCTCGCAGCAAGACTGAAACTTAAAGACGACCAAAAAGTTTGATATCTTCTTTATGGTATACATCAAAATACTAGAGAATAAAGGACAGAAAACGCTGGGTTTTCAGGGCATGGGGTCGGATTTGAGCATCCGTTGATGTGCAACGAGTGGTGGTACCTTCATTGTAAACTAGTCTAGACAGCCCAATCTCTTATACCCTTCACCTGCCAGCGCAGCTGGGGACGCAGTGGAGAGCGGACAGAGTCTCGTGTACGACTGAACGTACATGTATGTGCACCAACAGTCAGTGGGTTCCACTTGATCAAATCCTGGAGTACCGGCAAAATTATTTTGATTGTCCATCTAAACAAGACGTTAAACTATTCTCCCATCGAAAGACAACCTACGCACGCTGCGAGAGGGTTTCTGCCCTGAACCGAGACGAGACCTAACCGATTTGAGCCATTCTCAGCTGTTCGTGAGAAGCAACATATCGAAGATTGCTAAAACAGGTTAGCTGACCTATACTTTCATTTGATATTATTTATAATTTACTAGCGTAACCAAGCAATGTCATGGTTAAAAGTGAGTTTTACTGATTTTCCACTCCTATGTATCGATTGGTAACGCTAATAAGTTGTTGTCTTTTTTGTGTTATACTTGTAGGCGGAACGTTTTAAAGACTTGTATACAGGGTCTGCATATGGGTAATTGCAACTAGAAAAAATCCAGACACCTTGCTGAAAGATATAACACAAAGTACAAGATACAAAGCTTATCAGAGTAAAATTGAAGCTAGAGAAGATAGTCTACGAGCAAACATCATGAGTCAGAGATACAAGTTAGTAAGTTATAGACAAATTACATCTACTGAAATCTATCGGGAAAACAGGCCTGTGGGTGGAGTTCGGGTGATACCCGTCACATTGTTGGTTACATTGTTGATCAATATTTCATTGTCATAAAATTATTCTGTTACAGCAGCAAAGAGTGACTTTCGATCAATCTGCTTATTATGTATGCTACTTTGCAGGTTGCATATTTCTGCTCTCCGGAAATGCTCTATCACAAAGGTTCTCTCTCTGTGGCACAATTACACCTAACCGCATGGTCACACCTAATATTTGAGTCCCAAAAGGCGTTGTAGGAAGCCTTAGCTTATAATGGCATACACTTGACTTTTATCAAACAGAAAATGTCCAGCAGACTGGGGAGACTTCTGGTTCTTCTGCTGATGATCTTGGAGGGACGTGGAGCAGCCAAACCGTGTGACAACTGCGTACATCTCATTCTCTGTGAATGTCCTGACAAATGCCTAAGGAGAGTTCCACAAGATCTACCCACACATGTCGAATATCTTGTGTTAGTGAGAAACGCCATTGTATCCTTAAATCAGTCCGACTTCTCCAGGTACACGGAATTAACGCATATTTATTTATCTCAAGCCTACCCTGGCTTGAATGGCTGTTCCTGGACTATAACCCGATAACTAATATTAAATCGAGGTCATTTTTCAATGTACCCAAACTCAACTGGTTGAACTTGATCTCCAACCAGATAACTGTTCTTCAGCCTGGTACATTCGCTTACTTACCCGGCCTCAAAAGTTTGTATCTGGATAACAACAAAATAAGGATTATTAAGGGCAGCTTATTTTCAAATCTCCCCAAACTCCATACACTGTCGCTAAAGAACAATCACATTACGGTTCTGTCAGAATATAATGAGCTTATGTTGATTGAATTTGTTAACCTTGAGAACAACCCATGGCACTGTGACTGTAGGATGGTTCACTTTAGACAGGAGATGGTTGGAAAGCCGTTTGAGGATCACATCACATGTAAAGAGCCCAGCCGGTTCTTAGGGCGAAAGCTTAGAAATATCAATCCCAATGATATGATTTGTGAAGAACCTCAAACTGTGAGGTTAAAGGTGCTCGATACAAACAGCACATTGCTAGAGGGGGCGACACTCTTTTTGAAGTGTGAGGTGTCTGGATTTCCGACCCCAGACATCACAGTCACTCTCCCTTCTGGAAGGAATGCAACTAATATTGTTAAGTCAGATGGGAGAGTGACTGTGGAGGCGAATGGTACCGTCATCATAGAGGACATTACCGCTACAGATTCTGGTCTGTACGTTTGTTATGCAGCGAGTCCTGGTGGCTCCACGTCTGCCAAACTGTCTATTGACGTTCAAAGACCATCATCTGTAAGCCCATCAGTATCCGTCACACGTGGCAACGCAGAAGACGTTGCTGACCAAACACTCCTCTACCTTTATGTTTGTATTGGTGCCGCTGTGGCATTGTTGAAATGTTGTGTTGTCATTGCAATTTGCTATCAGCGACATACCAAAAAACATCCTCCTCTGGTATCGGTAACCTCAGACATTTTTAACAGAGTAGGAACAGTTGTGACAGTACCCAATAGAAACTGCAGTTTACAGAAAAAGCATACTCCTCTAATATCGGTAACCTCTGGCCTTTTTAGTAGAGCAGGAACAGTTGTGACATCACCCAATAGCTATAGATTAGAGGAACAGGGGGCACATTTCAGCACCGGGACACCCCGACTGGCAGCTAGAAGTGCAACAAGTACTAGTAATCTAGATGGCCAGAGTAGGTCCCCGGCCCAAGGAAAAGCAGAAGCGTCGGCTGGCGCTTTGTCTGGGGAAGACATTCAAATTTATGAAAATGACGACGAAGCAGACTTAACTGATGATTCCGTATATGAAAATGATAAAGAATTAGAGCAAGTTGGTACTGTATCTGTAAATTTGTATGAAAATGACAATGAAGATGTGCCAATTGCTACTCTATCTGGGTTAAACATAAACGTGTATGAAAATGACAATGAATTAGCGCCAGTTGCTTCCGTATCTGGGTTACACGTAAACCCATATGAAAATGACAATGGAGATATGCCACTTGGCCCTATATCTGGGTTACACACAAATGTGTATGAAAATGACAATGAAATAGTGCCAGTTGATTCCGTGTCTGGGTTACACAACGTGTATGAAAATGACAGTGAATTGGTGTCAGTTGATCCTATATCGGAGTTACACATAAACCTATATGAAAAGGATAGTGAAGATTTGCTAATTGCCCCTACATCTGAGTTACACACAAACGTCTACGAAAATGACGATGAAATAGTACCAGCTGATTCCGTATCTGGGCTACACAACGTGTATGAAAATGACAATGAGGTAATGCCAGCTGATCCTGTATCTGAATTACACGGAAGCCTGTATGAAAATGATGATGTGGATGTAGCATCTATTCACTCTCTAGCTGTGCAACATTCATACATGTTTAAAAATGATGACGAAGACGAAGTATCTATTGAGTCTGTAGCTCAAAAGCAAATCGATGTATATGGAAATGGTGACAAGGAAGAGAAATATTCAGTCTGTATTTGTGCTTGAGAATGACTGTGACACAATAACGTCTAATGATCTTGAAGATAGGATAGACATTTGTGAAGATGACAGCGACAATGGAAGAGAAAAAAATGCTTCTTCTAAGTTCATTTATAACAATGAAAATAAGACAGTAGCCTCTGCTGCTGGTCAGCTTCTTTATAAGAAAACGAAAGCTCTCAAAGGCAATTCCCAGTTAATCTATGGAAAAGACAACGACGAAACTGCTACAGCTGATAACCTTTATGGGGCCTCTAATGTGGGTATGGACAATAACTATTTATGAAAAACTGTACTAAAAGCTTCTAAAATAACAGAACCATAACAAAGCACAATAAGACATCGATAACACTTTAATAATATTTTTTAACAAAATGCATCATTCTTGGTAATAAGCCCAACATGTCTGCAAGACCAACTAGAGTTCCACGACCTCATACCTTCGCCAAATGAGATTACCCTTTATGACTGGCGAATTATAGATATTCCCCTTAATTATGCAAATAAGATCCTCATTTGCATGAATTGCATCAGTTGATCATATTCTCCTCCCAATGACAGTGTTATCTTAACAAAGAAGGTAATTCCAGCATTTCCTCATAAATTATGCAAATGAGGTGCTGATTTGAATAAGTTATGTTGAATGATGTTCACCTCCAGTCAACATCGAAATGCGCAAGTATGAAATTGCCAACATCAAACACTATGGAATCATAGTATTTTCTCATTAATTATGCAAATTAGGTCTTTATTTACATAATTAATATATGGCGATGTTCCTCTCATTCTTAATTACACATGTAACAAGGTATAATAGTCCTATCATGGAAGGTAGCGGAATTATAGAATTCCCTTATCAATTATGCAAATTAGATCATAATTTGCATAATTGTCATTTAATTATGTCAAGCATCACTTAAGCTACCTACATACCAAATATCAAGACGATCCGTTGACCGGTTATTGAGTTATCCTACTTTAAACATTTTCATACAAAGGCTTCTGCAGTTCCATAGCAAGCCGCTAGGGGGCCCAAACTTACGTCACTTCTTCCTGAGCACAAGAGCTACCTACCATCCAAAAATCATCACCCTAGCATGTCCAGATCACGAAATATCAAAACCGGTAAATTCCGCTGCAGTACCATAACAAGCCGCCAGGGGGCCCAAAATCTAATCACTTCGAGGTCTCATCAAGACCTACCCACCTACCAAGTATCAAGATAATCCATCCAAGCCTTCTCAAGTTATGCTGTTGACACACAGACAGACACACAGACACACACACACACAGACAAACGGCCACGAAAACATAACCTTCTTGGCGAAGGTAAGTAGTACCTTAACTACCGATGTTAAACGCATTGAACATGTTATGGAGGCAGAACGTATTGGTACAACTGAGAGAAAATGTATTACCTGTACCATACACTTAAAGACATTATCCGAGAATAAATGGTCAGGTATCTTGGAGTGACTAAAAGTTCTAACATATCTTTGAAACATACACTCCTTAATGGTAATTGAATGTCTTACATTGTCTTACATGGATTACTGTAGGCATGGTTCTGTCCGTTCATTTTAGTGACGCTGAAGAAGAGTGATGAATGTCACTTATTAAGTCCGCAAGTAATCTCCGTGTTAATGCAACAGTAAAGTTTGTATTGTCTATGTGTAGAGATCTCTGGATGTTTAACGTTCATGAACGTAAAAGTGTAAAAGGTTATATATTATGCTCTTTGATTAAACTATTTGTGGAGACTATCGCTTACTTTCGAGGTTGAAAAAATAAACCTACCTGTTCTTTTAACCTACACGCGATGAATCAATAAGTACATGTTAATCAACCTATCAAGCATGCTGGAATATATAAAGTGAAATATAATCCAGATCTTGCAATACGATTTTTGCTCCTAGTGTTTCTTGACTCGACTTGCAGGGTGTGTAAGTTGTAGATTAATGGGAGCAAAGTTTTTAGGAAGGACAATGATTATCGAAATATTTGAGTCTAATATGTTCTCTTTTGCCAGCTGACACTGCTAGTGTGAATGTGTACAGGCGAACACGAGACTTCTGACGGAAAGTAGTGGATGCTGCCTAAAACGTCTAACCGTTTTTTCAAAATCATACCCAGTTGCTTGAGTGACTGTCTTTCGGCGAACACGAGACTTCTTCTGTTCACCACTACATTCTCAACTGCACTGGAAGGTGAAGGGTATAAGAGAGTGGGCTACCTAGACTAGTTAAGACGACAAGTACCATCTAACGTTGCACATCAATGAAGGATCAAATCTAGCTTGATGCCCCTTAAAGCCATACCTTTCTCTTCTTTATCCTGCAATATTTTGATCTTACCGTTCAGATTAGATCAAAACGATGTCGTCTTTATGTTTTCATCTTGCTGGGAAGCAGAAAAACTAAATATGACGGATGACACCCACACACTGGATGTAGGTTTTAACCCAGAAATCCACTTGACTTAAGTAAAGTACTAAACAGTATAAAAATCCCTTTCTTGTTTTTGTTGTATGAGTGTCACTCTGATACTATGGGCATTGTTTTGCCTTTGCTACAGACATGTCTGAGAAAAGTGGAATAGATAAGCTAAAACGTGCGTCCAACAGTACTAGTTTTCAAAGTTGTGTGGAAGCTGGCTTTATGTCTAGTTTGAATTTCACCAGTCTCTCTGTGTCAGTGTCTTTAAAGCAAACACCAAGCAGATGTAAGTTAGGGCGACTATCAGAGAAGCTCACAGTCAGAAAAAAGTTTACGTTCTTCTAAAATAAGCCGGGCCCTGACATCTGCTTGGAGATTAGTTTGACTGTAGACTTCATGAAGCAAGTGCTTTAGGTAGGCATATATAATAAATCATGCACGTTATTTAGTGCAAGAATATGTGCTGCTCAGGTGCTACTCAAGAGCAGAAGCAGTTGCTTTAATTTTCTAGATACATGTACTATTTTCTGAATCCCGAAAAGTAATTGTATTGGAAACTTCAACTTGGGTTTGAACCTGGCAGCAGTTATATTTTGTGGCATCAATATTCTGGTCACGTTTCGCCCAGATCAATGACAGCCAGGTGAAACATATTATTTTGAAAAGAACCATTGGATAAACTTAAAAGCGGGAGCTCTTAAGAAGTCTTGCGTTGATCTTGAAAATAAAGGATTCTGTGTTTTCAAAGAAGCATGGATATTTCATAGCCTTGTTTCAGTGTTTCAAGCTTAAGAAAACTTCCCTCTTTAATCCTCAAAGTGCTTTGGTCCAGAAGGAATTAGGTCTTTGCAAGTTCGATTTCTCATTTGAGGAAGTTTTCTTTTACAGAGGATTGATGGAACACTCAAAGCTGGTAACACTGGAAGACACTAAAATGTTGAAGCTGACCACTTTCCACAAAGAGTTCTGTAGCAATGTCAAGATGTGTCCACATCCTCTGGGTGACACATGTATATACACAACAAACTAACACAAAGAAAGTTATAATCTTTCCGTATTTAACACGAATCATGCCGTACCTTTTAGTGCTTTAAAGTAACGAAAAACAAGTTTCAGAGTCAGTGTGTGTGAGTGGAAACAGCCATCCGTATTGCGAAGAATAGCTCTGATTGTCTGCACATGTCTCGCAGCAGGACTGAAACTTAAAGACGACCAAAAAGTTTGATATCTTCTTTATGGTATACATCAATATACTAGAGAATAAAGGACAGAAAACGCTGGGTTTTCAGGGCATGAGGTCGGATTTGAGCATCCGTTGATGTGCAACGAGTGGTGGTACTTTCATTGTAAACTAGTCTAGACACCCCAATCTCTTATACCCTTCACCTACCAGTGCAGCTGGGGATGCAGTGGTGAGCGGACAGAGTCTCGTGTACGCCTGTACGTACATGTATGTGCACCAACAGTCAGTGGGTTCCACTTGATCAAATCCTGGAGTACCGGCAAAATTATTTTGATTGTCCATCAAAACAAGACGTTAAAATATTCTCCCATCGAAAGACAAGCTACGCACGCTGCGAGAGGGGGTCTGCCCTGAACCGAGACGAGACCTAACCGATTTGAGCCATTCTCAGCTGTTCATGAGAAGCAACTAAACCTGTTGACAAAACGAAGGTTGCTAAAACAGGTTAGCTGACCTATACTTTAATTTGATATTATTTATAATTTACTAGCGTAACCAAGCAATAGCATGGTTAAAAGTGAGTTTTACTGATTTTACACTCCTAAGTATCGTTTGGTAACGCTAATAAGTTGTTGTTTTTTTGTGTTATAGTTGTAGGCGGAACGTTTTAAAGACTTGTATACAGGGTCTGCATATGGGTAATTGCAACTAGAAAAAATCCAGACACCTTGCTGAAAGATATAACACAAAGTACAAGATACAAAGCTTTTCAGAGTAAAATTGAAGCTAGAGAAGATAGTCTACGGGTAGACATCATGAGTCAGAGATACAAGTTAGTAAGTTATAGACAAATTACATCTCCTGAAATCTATCGGGAAAACAGGCCTGTGGGTGGAGTTCGGGTGGTACCCGTCACATTGTTGGTCACATTGTTGATCAATATTTCATTGTCATAAAATTATTCTGTTACAGCAGCAAAGAGTGACTTTCGATCAATCTGCTTATTATGTATGCTACTTTGCAGGTTGCATATTTCTGCTCTCTGGAAATGCTCTATCACAAAGGTTCTCTCTCTGTGGCACAATTACACCTAACCGCATGGTCACACCTAATATTTGAGTCCCAAAAGGCGTTGTAGGAAGCCTTAGCTTATAATGGCATACACTTGACTTTTATCAAACAGAAAATGTCCAGCAGACTGGGGAGACTTCTGGTTCTTCTGCTGATGATCTTGGAGGGACGTGGAGCAGCCAAACCGTGTGACAACTGCGTACATCTCTCTGTCTGTGAATGTCTTGACAAAGGCCTAAGGAGGGTTCCACAAGATCTACCCCCACATGTCCAACGTCTTGTGTTACAGGGAAACGCCATCGTATCCTTAAATCAGTCCGACTTCTCCAGGTACACGGAATTAAGGCGTATTTCTTTATCTCGAAATAACATAACAGTTATTCAGAATGAAACATTCTCAAGCCTACCATACCTTTCATGGCTGTACCTGGAGTATAACCTAATAACTAATATCAAACCTGGTCTGTTTTCAAATTTACCTAAGCTTAAGGTGTTGGAATTGACTGGTAACCAGATAACTAATATTGAACCTGGTCTGTTTTCAAATCTACCTAACCTTTGGTTCTTAAATCTGTCCACAAACAAAATAATTAACATTCAAGCTGGTTCATTTTCAAATTTACCCAAGCTTAACACGTTATTTCTGACCGGTAACCAGATAACTAATATTGAACCTTGTACATTTTTAAATTTACCTCAGCTTGTTTTGTTGTACCTGGATTATAACGACATAGCTAATATTAAAGCTGGTTCATTTTCAGATCTTCCCCTGCTTTGGTACTTGCAACTAGCATTCAACCAGATAACTAGCATTCAACCTAGGTCATTCTTCAATGTACCCCAGCTTTCCGACTTGTACTTGAACTCCAACCAGATAACTGTTCTTAAGTCTGGCACATTTGCAAACTTACCCACACTCGAGATCTTGAATCTGGGCGACAATAAAATAAGTATTATTCAGGGCGGCTTATTTTCAAATCTCACCAAACTCAAGACACTGTCACTAAACAACAATCACATTACGGTTCTGTCAGAATATAATAAGCTGATGCTGATTGAAACTGTTAACCTTGAGAACAACACATGGCACTGTGACTGTAGGATGCTTCACTTCAGACAAAAGATGGTGGGGAAGCCGTTTGAGTATCACATCATATGTAAAGAGCCCAGCCGGTTCTCAGGGCGGAAGCTTAGAGATATAAACCCCGTCGACCTGATCTGTGAAGAACCGCAAATTGAAAGGTTTAAGGTGCTCGGTACAAACAGCACATTGCTAGAAGGGGCGACACTCTTTTTGAAGTGTGAGGTGTCGGGATTTCCGACCCCAGACATCACAGTCACTCTCCCTTCTGGAAGGAATGCAACTGTTGAGTCAGATGGGAGAGTGACTGTGGAGGCAAATGGTACCATCATCATAGAGGACATTACCGCTACAGATTCTGGTCTGTACGTTTGTTATGCAGCGAGTCCTGGTGGCTCCACGTCTGCCAAACTATCTCTTGACGTTCAAAGACCATCATCTGTAAGCCCTTCAGTATCCGTTACACGTGGCAACGCAGAAGACGTTGCTGACCAAACACTCCTCTACCTTTATGTTTGTATTGGTGCTGCTGTGGCATTGTTGAAATGTTGTGTTGTCATTGCAATTTGCTATAAGCGACATACCAAAAAACATCCTCCTCTGGTATCGGTAACCTCAGACATTTTTAACAGAGTAGGAACAGTTGTGATATTGCCCAATATCAATTGCGGCTTAGAACAAAAGCAGACTCCTCTGGTATCAGTAACCTCTGGCATTTTTAGTAGATTAGGAACAGTTGTGACATCACCCAATACCTGTAGCCTAGAGGAACAGTGGGCACATTTCAGCACCGGGACACCCCGACTGGCAGCTAGAAGTGCAACAAGTACCAGAACTATAGATGGCCAGAGTAGGTCCCGGGCCCAAGGAAAAGCCGAAGCGTCGGCTGGCGCTTTGTCTGGGGAAGACATTCAAATTTATGAAAATGACGACGAAGCAGACTTAACTGTTGATTCCGTATATGAAAATGATAATGAATTAGAGCAAGTTGGTACTGTATCTGTAAATTTGTATGAAAATGACAATGAAGATGTGCCAATTGCTACTCTATCTGGGTTAAACATAAACGTGTATGAAAATGACACTGAATTAGCGCCAGTTGCTTCCGTATCTGGGTTACACGTAAACCCATATGAAAATGACAATGAAGATATGCCACTTGGTCCTATATCTGGGTTACACACAAATGTGTATGAAAATGACAATGAAATAGTGCCCGTTGATTCCGTGTCTGGGTTACACAACGTGTATGAAAATGACAGTGAATTGGTGTCAGTTGATCCTATATCGGAGTTACACATAAACCTATATGAAAAGGATAATGAAAATTTGCTAATTGCCTCTACATCTGAGTTACACACAAACATCTACGAAAATGACGATGAAATAGTACCAGCTGATTCCGTATCTGGGCTACACAACGTGTATGAAAATGACAATGAGGTAATGCCTGCTGATCCTGTATCTGAATTACACGAAAGCCTGTATGAAAATAATGATGTGGATGTAGCATCTATTCACTCTCTAGCTGTGCAACATTCATACGTGTTTAAAAATGATGACGAAGATGAAGTATCTATTGAGTCTGTAGCTCAAGAGCAAACCGATGTATATGAAAATGGTAACAAGGAAGTAGCACCTATTCAGTCTGTAGTTGTGCTTGAGAATGACTGTGACACAATAACGTCTAATGATCTTGAAGATGGGATAGACATTTGTGAAGATGACAGCGACGATGGGAGAGAAAAAAATGCTTCTTCTAAGTTCATTTATAACAATGAAAATAAGACAGTAGCCTCTGCTGCTGTTCAGCTTCTGTATAAGAAAACGAAAGCTGTCGAAGGTACTTCTCACTTAATCTATGGGAAAGACAACGACGAAACTGCTACAGCTGCTAACCTTTATGGGGCCTCTAATGTGGTTATGGACAAGGACTATCTATGAAAAACTGTACTGAAAGCTTCTAAAATAACAGAACTATAACAAAGCTCAACAATACATTAATAACACTTTAAAACTCTTTTGAACAAAATGCATCATTCTTGGTAATAAGACCAACATGTCAGCAAGACCAAATAGTACCTGAACTACCTGGTACAACTGAGAGAAAATGTATTACCTGTACCATACACTTAAAGAAATTCTCCGAGAATAAATGGTCAGGTGTCTTGGTGTGACTAAAAGTTCTAAAATATCATTGAAACATGCACTATTCACTCATCAATGGTAATTGAATGTCTTACATTGTCTAACATGGATTAATGTAGTCATGGTTCTGTCCGTAAATTTTAGTGACGCTGAAGAAAAGTGATGGATGTCACTTATAAAGTCCGGAAGTAGTCTCCGTGTAAATGCAATAGTAGTCCAGTTTGTATTGTCTATGAGAATAGTTTACTGGATTTTTAAACTTCAAAGAAAAAGTGAGAAGAAAAAAAGAAATCAAAGAAAAAGTGTAGAAGGTTCTACATGTATATGTTCTTTACTATCGCTTTCTTTCCAGAAAATAAACCTACCTATCTTTATTTACCTACATGGTATTAATTATAGCATGCTGAATCTAATAGTAAAATAAAATGCAATATGCTTCAAGATTGGATTTTCTCTTTGTGTTTTGTGACTTTTCTTGCATGTGTGAAAGTTGTGGCTCGATGAAATAATTTCTTTGCCGTCTTGTATTGAGGAAGGACAATCCATATATTTGGGTCTAGTGTGCTATCTAGTGCCCACTGACACTGACGGTGCACTTGCGTACACTATATCTTCAACTGCATTGAAAGGTAAAGGGTATAAAAGAGTGGGCTGGCGAGACTAGTTAACATGACAAGTAACATCTAATGTTCACATCAATGAATGATCAAATCCGGCCTCATGACCCATACCTTTTCTGTCCTTTATCCTGCAATATTTTGATGTTACCTTTCAAATTAGATCAAAGTGAAATGAACGTTTGCTGTCGTCTTCAACTTTCCATATCAATAGGAAGGAGACGAATTAAGCCCAACGTGAGCCCAACAAAGTAGTATAGAAGCTGGCTTTATCTATAGTTTGAATTCCGTTAGTCTGGGTCAGTGTTAAATAATGCAAACACCGTGCAGATAAAAGGTAGGGCGACGTTTACAACCATCTAGAACAAACAGGACCCTTGCATCTGCTTGGAGATTAGTTTTTTATGGGCACATGTAGGGATTGACCAGTAAACAGATTATCAAAGTGACCAATCATCTACTTCCATGTGCAAACACTACACGTGTTTATAGCATCCACTGTAGACTCCATGAAGCACGTGCTTGAAGTAGGCATAACGCTAGCATGTTGTCGTAGTACGGGAATATGTGCTGCTTAACTGTGGATACACAAGCTTAAGAAAACTAAAATTTCAGGACGTAAAAATATTCCTTTCTTACCATGATAGAGTCAGGTGTATGGCATGTTATTTCTCAGCGCTGTTTTCTATTCCGTCTGAAAATGTCTGAAGTCATCAAAGGATTCTTTGTTTTGGAAAGAGGCATTGATATTTCAGTGTTTTAAGTTTAAGAGGAATTCTATCTGCAATCCTCATAGTGCTTTGGTCCAGAAGGGATGAGGACTTTGAAAGCTCGTTTCATTATTTGAGGTTTTTCTTTTAACAAAGGTTTGCTGTCATTTTTATCTGACACTTGAAGTGTCTACATAACTATAACACTCAACGCTGGGAACCGTTCTGGACACTAAAACGTTCTAGCTTACTAGGATCAGTAAAACGGCTAAACGCGCTGGTTCGGCTTCTTGCATACAAACTCTATTCCATTAGGGTGTACAGACCACAACCTGATATACACGACACGCAAAACCAAACTGCCAAAATACAGGCCTCAGTCACATTAAAACGTTCATATAGGATATTTAACCAAGAACAATTCCTCCAAGACATAGCATAATCCCCTGGGACAGTGTGCTAAATTACAATGATGTAGAAGAGGCTCTTAATCATGGTTCTCTTCACTAATGTAGCCAACTGTCATGCTCCAGTCCGCAAGACAACAGTTAGGGCATCGCCAGCTCTATGAGTCGACGAGGACCTACGACGTCTTATGGACTTGCGAGGCCAGGCTAAATGTGAAGCACAGACTTCCGGCTTGTCCTCAGATTTCAAGAAGTATTTATAAACGCCTGAGGAATGATGCTGTAAGAGAGAACAGGAAGAAAAAGAAGGCCTTTTATGAAGAGCAGTTACATTTGTGCTTGAGAATGACTGTGACACAATAACGTCTAATGATCTTGAAGATGGAATAGACGTTTACGAAGATGAAAGCGACGATGAGAAAGCCAAAAATTCCTCTAAGTTTATTTATAACAATGAAAATAAAAAAGTAGCCTCTGCTGCTGTTCAGCTTCTGTATAAGAATAACAGACATGGTAAGTAAACATACCTGTTCTTTATTAACCTACAGGGTTTTAATTAATACGTACATGTTAATCGACCATGTTTCATGCATGTTTTATATATAAAGTGAAATATAATAAATGCAGATCTTGCAAGACGATTTTTACTCTATGTGTTTCTTGACTCGACTTCCAGCATGTATAACTTGATTGATTGGAGATAAGTTAACGCTTTGTTTTGGGGAAGGACAATCCAAATGTTTGACTCCAGCATGTTATCTAGTGCCAGCTGACACTACCGGCGTACATACGTACCAACGTACTCGAGACGTCTTCCGTTCATCACTACATTCTCTCTGCACTGGAAAGTGCAGGGTAAAAGACAGTGGGATACCTAGACTAGTTAAGGAGACAACTACCACCTAACGTTCACATCAATGAATGATCAAATCCGACCTTATGCCCCTTGAAGTCATATCTTTTGTGTCCTTTATCCTGCAATATTTTTATGTTTCCTTTCAGGTTAGATCAAAACGATGTCGTATTTATGTTTCCATCTTGCTGGGAAGCAGACAAATTAAATATGACAGACGATTGTGCTCACACCCACACACTGGATGTAGGTTTCAACCCCGAAAAGCATGCGACTTGTGTGAAATACTATGAATATCTTTGTGTTGTTTTGGTTGTATACGTACGTGTACTCTAATAATATGGGCCATGTTCTGACATTGCTATAAACATGTTCAGTGAGGATAGTGGCACTGGTAAACTAAAGATGCTGAGGTGTTCTGCGAAATACATACACAACTGAAGTGTCAGATAGGACAGAAAGCAAACCGATATAAACAACCTCCTTAAATCTTAAAGGAAAAAGACTTCACAAAAGCCTAATCCCAGCAGGACCAACGCATTATGAGGATTACATACGTAAGTTTTCCAAAGCTTCAAACACGTATAGAAGGCTAAGAAGTATCCACTTTTTTATATACAAAGATTCCTTTTGGATTGAGGAAAGCTGTTCTATAGAAGGCGGCACCGTTCGAACGGGTATATTAGGGTCACCTACGCACCTATGTTACGACGCACCTATGCATAATGTGAGAATATATTATACAAGAAATACATTTCCATAGGAAAATCACTTGGCTCTCATAGCTTTGGGTGCAATTTGAAAAATTTACGTGCAAAATTATATTTCGTCCGCGTCGCGCAATAGTTTTCGCACGTCTTGCCATATTTGGTAAATCGGCTAAGTAATGCTTTCGTGTCACATGACTTCACCCGGGGACGAGAGCAGAGCTCGTTCCCATGATGTTCATTTAGAAAAACAATACTAGTAATGTCAATATAGCTGCCGTGCGCCCAGCGCGATGCCGACACAGCATGAAACTTCGGAGATACGGAGTGCAAACATGATATATCGGTATTTTCTAGATGCAAAATTGCACATTCAAAATATTTTACGTGCAAATCTTGAAAATCGTGTGCATTTTGCACATTGCACCTGGGTATTTCGAGCTCTGCGAAGGCATGAGTCCTCAGAACTCTAGTTTTAACCTAAATCTTTGCTAAATCTGGATGGAGACACGCAGTGCCACTTGGTGTCAGAACATAGCCATAATTGCGTGGAAAAAATGTGTGTCGAAACAAATGTGCGTCAAAACATAGGTGCGTCGTAACATAGGTGCGTCGTAACATAGGGGTGGAACCCTAAACCTTTACAAACAACTTTCTAACAAGGACCTTCTTTTCGCTGTCAACATGAATAAGCACACATCTCCTGTTTCCACCAGCTTTACATAATTATGTACATCAGATACAATCAACGGACAAGGTGGTACAGAACTGAAGCACAAGCAATATTTTACAAGCAGTAATTATCTTTTCTAGTGATCAAACCCTATTAAAATGACACAATGTTTTTCTTCATTGTTATATAGTCATGCATGACTAAGGTGCAACATATGTATTTATTGATGCATCCATCTTCCTTCATTTAGCAAAGCCATAACAGTGTGTTTTCTGTCATTTCAAATGATATCAAATTTTTTACACCAAGTCCTGAAAATTCTTGCTATTTACAAAATGTTTTAAACACATGTTACACATAAATTGTAACACATATACATGTAACATAACACAATCATAACATGATACTATAAAAAAAATACCAGTATTATCAAAGCAGTCCAGTATCTCGCATGAAATGTAATGACAACAAAGTACCTACAAAGTACCTGACAGTGTAATTTTTTAACTACTATATTTACTGAAATAAGGCCAAATCGGCACTAGTACACAAGATTTAGGGAAAAGTCAGTAATTGTGTTGTGATCACATTTTGCCATTACATATTCCAGAGACAACCACATGTCCATGTGCCATCACTGGGAGGGTTGACTGGCAGGCAGCTGACGTGAAAGATCCTCCGGCATGCCCTGCACCTCTCCATCCTTCCCAGACGATCCTCCTGCTCACAGTGGCAAACCACTGAGATTCTGATATCCCTGGTTGGACCGACCTTCTTTCTGTGACTGGACAGACGAGGAAACGGTGTGAGCCTCCAAATGGCTCCTCATCTTCCTTTCGTCATACTCAACCCTGGTCACATCGCGCCCCCGTGCGATGTCCACTGCCCAGGCGATGGCGAACAGCCCACAAGCAACAACATTCTTCTGACGCTGTACCTTTGGTAGGTTGATGGTCAGGACGTTCCTCTGTTGGTCGGCAAATGCGGCGTAGGACTGGTAAAGCTGGACCTTTAGAGATGTGGTCATGGCGGCATCGAGGCTGTCATACATGCTAACCTGTCCATCTGTGTAAGACGACAGAACCCAGTGCATACTGTTGTTGTGGTGGATTTGTAGCCCCTTTCCTGTCATCTTGGCAAATCCGTCATCACAGAGACCAACTGCAGGAGCTTCCAGCCCTTGGAGTGCCGGGTACTGGTGGTGGAGCAGCCTCTGGGCCGCCTGGATGTGGTCGTCTTACAGCATCTCGCCCCATCTCAGAGCCACGTTGTCACGAGCTGCCAAGTTGAGACTTGGCTTGCCCACCTCACGCTCCTTATCATTATAATACTTATAGTGAAAAACAAGAACTTTCCGAGAAATTTGCACTCTCTGGGTCGACCTCTTGCCACTTTTTTTCTCCTTGGGTAGGATGGACGTTATTTTTCTGGCTTGGTTGGTTTGGTGGCATTACTGGGTGTCCTCCTCTTTTGGTTGAGACCCGGATGCCACCACTACTGGCGCCTTGTTCTCGGAGCGGATTACTTGACTGCTGTCGTCTGTGCAGTTGTTTGGGGATACAGGACGGACCGCGATGATGCGACAGCCTCGGGACCATCTCTGACAGTCGGGACGAACTCAGGGTCTGCAGGGAGGTCTGCATCCTTCATCCTGTGAGGACAGAGGCGTGTTTGTCTTCAACAAAATTCATTTTCAACTTTCAAGGCTATTTCAATTACTGTGGCAGAAAGATCACTCTTAAAGGGCTTATTCTCAAGTTGCATTTTTGTACTTACTTGAGGTTGAAGAGCAACTGTCTCTGCAGCCACAGTTTCTCCACTTTAATCTCCACCTCCACCAGGCTGTCATGAAAAGTGTCGAAGGAGTCGTTTTCTGTGTGGATGGAAATGCTGCAATTAGTTTTCTTCATTCACACATAAAATAAATCATTTTATAACAATGATGATAAGAAAAACATCCAGGGACTCCGTCTAACTGAAATATTACCTATGATGACAATTACTTATTATAATGATATACTATGATGCATAGCAAACAAAATGGTAAAATGTAACAAATGAGACAACAAATTGAATTACATAGACAGCAAAATATTACATAATACATGTAGCTTACACTACATTATGAATGAAAGAAAACCAACTGTTTTGACTATTAAACAAAGTAAAAAAAAGAAACTCTGCTGGGGCAGAGGAAACAAAGGGATTCAGGGAGGGTGGTTCTACAGATAGGACAGGAACTTCATGACTGTATCTTTGGTCCTTACTACTGCCCATCCTGTCATACTTGCATTACTGATAAGTGATGGAGCAAAGATCCCGGGTTTAAGTTCCAATCCCATATCTTGTACTAAAATGCTTTGCCAACTAGAGACAGCTTACAAATAGTGCAGTGCAGGGATCAAGCAAGCGCTTCAGAAGCCACTTTCTAACAAAATTAAGACCCTTGAAAAGACTTTCTCGGTTGGTTGTGCTACCTGTTAAACCAAAGACTACGGTACCTGTGACTGGCACTTTCCAGAAGCCGAAGAAGGCTGTGAAGCGTTCCCACAACCCCTGGATGAAGTACTGGTCCTCGTCAGGCATGTCGTGGTTCCGCACATTAGGAAGGGCGCTGTCGATGATCGCAATGGCGATGTTCATCAGCACCAGGAAGATTATGCAAATGAAGGCGACGAAGTAGAGGGGGCCGAGGATGGGGGCTGCCTCCCGCAGCTCGTAGTAGTAGAAGTTTCCAAGAGACATCTGGAACAGGGTGGAGAAGGACTTGCTGATGGTGCTGGAAAAAAAATCGCATCATTGTAATGATGATCTGACATGTATTATAACTTTTCAGCAGTCACAAGTTCTGTACTGAAGTATTAAAACTAGTTTTTAAAAAAAGAGTAAATCATCCAATTTTTGGACTCTCAAATACTTTGTATTTGACACAAATAGGATCTAAGTTTTCTTACCTGTACTCTGTCACAATAAGGCCGAACATGAGATGAGCGCAGACGGCAAATGCTGACAGGCAGAGGAAGAGGTAGAGGACGAAGGAAGAGAACTCCACCGACATCCCTCGGAACACAGACATCAGCTTGGCGAGGAACGGGTTGAACCTCAACAGCCGGAGGAGCTTCAACATGTTGACATACGTCAGGAAGGCCAGGAACCAGCCATAAACCAGGCTTATGTTCACCGCAGATCGGCAATGGTGGACTTCATTTTAAAAGAAGAGTGTTGCATATAATTAGCACAACTTCAACTAGAAAGGCCGACATTTGCTCCGGAGCAAATACAGCATATTTTAGCCATTTCCTTCCCATGTTTAAGTCCCATTTTACACAATTTGAAAGCTGTGTATGCCAGCAAGGTGAATAGCATTCTGTTTGCATGTGTCCAAGGATCCCCCGTACCAAATATCAGGTTATTACTCAGTGAAGAAGGCATACCTCCTGCAGAAGTATTGTGGTCAGCCGGTTTTTCGTGTTCACAGCTAAAACCCACGGTTCCCTTTGTTTAATCGGCATGTAAGTTTATATGTCGTCTGCAGGCATGCCTGTGATGATGCACGTATTTCAATATTTACCGTAGGTGTTTTTGCGGTCAATGTAATATTTCAGAAGCACCCTTACATTTAGTGGCATATGAGACTGGCCGCGAAAAAACCCGTTGTTTTGAATAGCGGGGGGGGGGGAGAAAACTTCAGGTAGATGTGCGGTATGGTCGTTAATGCGGACCAGATGCGGATCGTAATGGTTTATGTATGGGCCGGAATTGTCAAATGTGTTCGCACCTAAAAGTCATGGTCCTGTACGTTGTATGTGGTGTGCCGTAATGTCCGTGATGATGCACGTGTCTTTGTTTTTACCGTAGCGGCTTTTATAATTGAGATAAATTTATATTTCAGAAACACCCCTATTTTTATAATCCTGTGGAATAGGCTGTATTTTAAGTAGTTGTGTGGTAGGCGAGGTTCTATAAGCAGATATTAGGTGGTTGTTGTGTATATTCGTTTGTGAGTATCTGTTGGGATTGTGACTTATGGTTTGCACCTACTACGATACCCTGTCAAATGAATAAATAATATGTAGTGCACTATACTGTTCCCAATCTGCAAAATAGAAAAATTCACGGAGGATTGTTGCCTATGGACACTTGTTTGGTTTTAATATCAGGTCATAGGAGCCAAAAATGTACATTTTTGGCTGAAAATAGCAAAAAAATGTACATTTTACATCATTTTAAAATGGTGTATACTAAACTTTTGAACAATGGTCTGTAAGCATGTGTTCAAGGTACCCCCATAGCAAATCCCAGGTTATTAAAATGGTTTTAATATCAGAGCACAGGAGCCAAAAATGTAAATTTTTTGGCTGAAAATAGTAAAAACGACGTATTTCATACAATTTTCAAGTGGTTTATGTCAAAAGTGTGAATGATGTTCTGTTGGCATATGTCCACGGTATCCGCATACTAAATTTCTGGTCATTCGGATTTAATACCAGGGCACAGGAGCCAAAAATATACATTTTTGTTTGGTCTGAAATAGCAAAAAAGTCCCATTTTTATAATTTTAAAGTAGCATATGATAAATGTGTGATTTATGGTCTGTGAGCATGTGCCCAAGGCACCTCCATACCAAATTTCAGATCATTTGGTTTTATTATTCGGACACAGGAGCCAAAAATTTACATTTTTGGTCCAAAAATAGCCAAAAGCCCCATTTTACATAATTTCAAAGTGGTGTATGTCAAAAGCGTGAATGAGGTTCTGTGTGTATGTGTCCAAGGATCACCCCATACCAAATCCCAAGTCATGTGGTTCTAATATTAGGGCACAGGAGCCAAAAATGTATATTTTTTGTCCAAAAATAGCAAAAAAAGCCCTATTTACACAATTTTAAAGTGATGTATGTCAAAAGCGTGAATGACTTTCTGTGGACATGTGTCCAAGGTATCCCCATACCTAATTCCGGGTCATTCGGATTTAAAACCAGGGCTCCAGATCCCAAAATGTACATCAATTATTTTATTGCCTGATAATGACCACAAAAAAACAAATAAAGCATTTTTCAAAGCCTGTATTTAAAAAAATGAAGAAAAAAAAACGTCTGGGGATACTTTGTCACTAACTTCATGCCAAATTTCAGGTCATTTGGCCAAAAAATGAAGAAATTGAATCCATTTAACAAAATGGCAGGAGAAGAAGAAGAAGAGGGAGAAGAAACAGGAGGGAAAGCACTATATTTCATCCATACCTATGGTGTGGCTGAAATATAATAATTACCTTCTAGTCAGTCTGAGAATGTTGCATGTTGTCAAACAGTGAGCATGTTTAGGTGAAATTTTTATGTAATATGTATAATTAGTGTAACATTTTTGCATAAATGTGATACCTTTCCCGGCATTGATCGCTGCCAGAGCCTTGGCGCTGTAGGTCCTCTTGAAGCTGTACAAGGCAATGACAGTGAATGCCAAGAAGAAATTGAAGATTTTGACAATGTTCCATGGCTCCTTCAGGTAAGCCCAGCCGGCTGCGCGTGCAGTTTTCGTCTCTCTCCACAGGGTGTAGAGGAGAATGATGACGTAAATGATTTCAAGCAGAACGTAGATGTACCCGATCCTCCCTGGCCGTTGATGAAGTCGGAAGCCCTGCACGTGATGTCGGGTGAAAACCCCGGCCGTCTCAGAGAATTCAAACACCATCGTCAGCAATGTGAACATATCCAGGTTTCCATTGTAGAGCAACGCTTCCAAGAAGATGGCTCTCGTCCGCTTGTCGATCCAACGGTTGGCCTTTAGCTCTGCTAGGATGCTACGCATCTCGTCTGCAGATTTTCCCAGGTTCAGACCGAAGCCGTCTCCCCAGTACTGCGTTGTCACACCGTAGATGGGGAGACTGGGGTATCCACTGGGGAGGTGGGTCCATCCAGGGGCTCCTGACTCCATCGCTGATGTATTCCAGACCCTCTTCCATCCCTTCTCAAATGCCCCGGTCTCCTTGGTGTGTTCATCGTACGCTGATGAACATTCGTCAAACGACTCCTGCATTGCCTCTGGCACTGTGCACAGCCCTGGGATGACAGGAGATGGAAAGGATAAAAAGTCAGTCACAAATAGTAGTTAACATTTATGCTATTTTGGCATTCCCTTAACTTTAGGTAGGTGTCCTTCAAACATAGCTTTTACTAGTATAGTAAGATCATAATGATCCTTTGAATTTGTCAAATGTAACTTTTCACTAATACATGTTTCCTCTGGTGTATGGTAATACTGCATGTAGAATTACTGTGGCATGCCATGTCAGCCCACAGCAAGTGTTCTGTGCAAAGTGGGTCCACCCACCTGGCTTCACTCGGGCTTGGATCATGCTAGGAGGGGCGACAAGGACGGACTGCATGTCCGCTGTGAAGCCCTTCTCCTGCCAGCGGAGCTTGTCGCCATTGTAGGAAGTCTCCGGGTAGAAGTTCTCCACAGCGGTCTCGTTCAGCCAGGACCAGAAGGCATTAGCATCATTTACCTGTGGAGAAATAAAGCCTTGTGATCTTACTGTACAAAAATAACAATTGTCTAGTGTAGAGTACTCATTACAAATTTAAATTGTTACAACACATGTGAATTCATGTTCTAATTCTCATCTCAAGGATACAGTTAAGAAAAAAGTTAACTGTGAACTGTGAAAAGTAAAAATAACAATAAATTGTTCTTTAATTTAAAAAACATTGAATAAAAATCATTACCTTTTAATTTTACTAATTATAGTGCTTGTGAAAATTCATGCTTCAGAAGTACTTTATGCATGCTTTTGCAAAAGATTCCATATATTGTCTGGAATTATCCATTCATACCATCTTTTCTCTGAAGTTCAGTCAGTCACACGGTTTTACAAATCAGATTAATCCACAATTGTTCTTGATTTCAACTGACAACTAGAGGTCGGAGACCTCATGCCTTTGTCAGAGGGACATTGTTCTAGAGAAATGAACATGTGTTTACTTGAAATAATCAATTTGGTCTAGAACACAAAATAATATCTGTACTCCTTTTTTATTGTACGGAACACTGTAAAATGGTTCGCCACAGATTTACAGAATCACTGTCATCCGTGTTAGCTATTTGATTTTGGACTGTCACTGGGAAAAAAAGTACTGTTACAAGAATTTCTGCTTACTGTATTATGATCAAAGTGTCACAACAGTGTTGCAAAATGTAATAAGAGAAGGTGCGATGAAAGGAAAGAATCAGAACAGGGCGACTACTGCTGTTTAGTTGAATTATTTTTATGATTGTTTGTTGTTACCCTGTGTTCTTTTATTATCTCCATGAAAAATAGAGATATTGTTTTAGGTCTGTCTGTGAGTGTGTTTGTCTGTGTGTGTGTCTGTCTGTCTGTGGGTCTGTGTTTCCGCATATTTGTGGTCAACATAAGTTATGAAGGCATTTGTAGATTGTAATGATATTTGGTATGGTGGTAGGTCATAGAAAGACAAAGGTCAAGGTCAACTATGGGCCTCCTGGTGGCTGACCTTGGTACTGCAGCTGAACTTCCGGTTTTGTATCTTTTGTCCTGGACGTGCTATGGTTTTGATTTCTTAGTGACAGATAGCTTGTCCTGTCAGGAATAAGTGGTGTGGGTTTGGTCCCCCTAGCAGCTTGTTCTGGGTGGTGGGCAGTGAAATCTTTAAGAGCAGATAAGTCCAGAAAGGAGCAATGTATTATCATGATTTTTGGCATGTGGGTAGCTTACACAGAGATGTACATAATTAGCTGTAAATTATGCAAATGAGGACTTAATTTGCATAATTAATGAGGAAATTCTGTAATTCCAGTGTTTTACATAATAGGACTTTCATACATGTAATGTGTATAATCTATCGCAGGTAGAATATCAACAGATACAAATTATGGAAATATGGCCCTAATTTGCATAATCTAAAAATTCTGATTCCTTAGTGTAATGATGGGAATTTCATATTTGTGACATGTGTAAGTTAGTTAATAGTTTACAACACCATGCATATATTATGTTAATGTAGCGGTCATTTGCATAATTTATGATAACATATTGAAATGAAACATTGGCAAAGGATTGGACTTTCACATCAAATATGTTATATTTGTCTTGAGGAAACCATATTTCATGGAGATATGAGGTCTCCGAATTCTTGTTCAATTTGTGTCCTAACATTTGTATTTCTACACTCAGTATATTCCAAATCTAGGCATCTTGTTTTTTGACCCTTCATGTTTTTATTGCACTTTCGCAATAAATTCAAAGTCTCCAGCGGACGTCATCCATAAAAATTACTTGATATGGCCATAGTTAATGACCTGACCAACCTTTCCTCCTCCCACTGAAGTTATAGAACAGTCCCTTTAAATTGTAAGCACCGTTATCTGATCCCAGACCCTGATAGTAATGGGGTTGTCCAGCTGTCATTTCGATCATCCAGCTGTCTCCAAGGTGGGGGAAGATCGTTACATATCTAAACACAAAAGGTCCACTGCAGAAACGTAGGGACCCCCCACGAGGCCCATTTTCGAACTTGACCTTGGTCTCCACAATGGTAACTTGCCTACCAAAAATCATGAACATCCATTAACATATACAAGAGTTATTTTGCTAACAAGCGACAAACACAAAGAGTCCACTACAGTGACGTATGGACTCCCCACTAAGCCCATATTTGCACTTGACATTGACCTCAACAACGTAACGGTTACCTGCATGCCAAAAATTATGGACGTTGAACCATGCCTTTAAGAGTTATGCCGCTAAATCCTGGTTACCCAAACTAAAAATGGATGATTTTAAACCCTTCTGACGAAGGCAATTAGATGGATTTCTCAAAATGGTCCAAATTCCACATTGCTACATTTTCATTCTTCAGAGAGACAACAAATTTACAAGAATAATTTTTTATAAAAATTAAAGAATAATCTTTGGGTATGAATAATTTTTGTTGTTACCTGTGCCAACATGGCTAAAGGGTTTTCCACTGGCTTGAAAGGGTTATCTGACCAATGCAATGATTTAGTGATGATGACACCAAAGGGATCTAGCGTAATGAACTTACCTCGTCCATGGACTGCACAAAGGTGTTGGCTGTGCTCTGTGTCTGATAGAAGGCCAGGGTGGTGTTGTGGTGTTCGTTGGAGATGCTGAGGACAAGCAGTAGGCAAAAGCAAGACAACATGATGTCCCGAAGGATTTCCGCAAATCTCCTGTCCCTGCGCTGCTTCTTCCTTGCTTGTTTCATGTTGATAAGGGACGTCATTGAACGTCGCTCCATCTTTCTCCTCGTGCGAAATGCATCGCCTGTAGTAAGCATGAAAAATATAAATATGAACTTCAAGTCAGAACGGTCTGTATTTGTTAGAAAAGTGGAAACAATACCACAATTTAGGGAAGCAAGAAGAAATGTCAGATCAATTCACAAAACAGTGTCTGGAACCTGTGCCTGGCTAGGGCACACTCACACTGCACATAAATGGCTTCCTTTCACCATTAATCAATGATATGCCTGAGTGCATTGTATTTTTCAAACATGTGCACAGTTTGCTACTTCATCATAATTATGGTAAATCTGATGTAACCTCCATTAACATTTATCTGCGTGGTTACATGTATCTGCCACGTTGAAAAACAGACTGAGTGTATTTGAGAGATCTCTAGTGCAGCACCCCCAGGTATGCACAGTTTAGAGATACAGGTGTGCATTTTACTCGGGGATGTTGCATTGGAGATCTTTTTCGTATAGAATCTGATGCATTTCTTTCAGGGTGGCGGATATATGTCTTAGTTAGATTTATCTTAACTTTATGTGACCTGGTGGAATTATGTTTAACTTAGTAGTTGTTACAAACTTACAGTCAAAGCCTGACACAGCATTGGCTTCTATCCAAATGGGGCCCCGTTTTTCTTCAAAAATCTTCTCAACGGCCTGCCTCTTGCGAAGGGATGAAGTCAAGATGGCAAAAAGAAATGTCTGTAAGATAAAAGCTGGTTGTTAGGGTTTTTGAACAAGTTATTAAGATGGTGACATCATCCTTAGGATGTGGCTTGTATTCAGCATGTCCTAAGTAAGTCAGGTTTTAAACTAGCTAAGGAAAAGTCTTGGTGACCAAATACTACCTCATACAACTACATTTTGCTTGAATGCTATTGGCCTGTGGTTAAAAAAAATTACATTTTGTACTCAGTGAACACATGGCTACTGCAACAAACATGTAAATCATTTGTTTACCCAGTAATAAAGTAACCATGGTGTTGACAGTTTTAAGGTGTTTAACATTCCTAGACAAGTAAAATATGGCAACTGCTACAAACATGTACTAATCACTATTGTTTACCCAGTAATAAAGTAACAATGATGTGATGATCCTAGATTGAATGGTGTTGACAAGTGGCATTTTAACTGCATTTAGCATTTACTAGACTTGCTAAGTAAAATATGGTAACTGCAAATTACAAACATAATTATCATGATATTGTTCAAGCATGTCCTTACCTTCGCTGGTTGCAGAAGGAACACTTCCACCAGAAAGGTGATGATGAACGTAGACAGCCACCTCTCGGACTTGTCCTTGCCCCACTGCAAGCTGTACAGCACAGTGAAGACAGCTGACCCCACAAAAGACAGCGCCACCAGCACCCAGGCCACGTACTTGCACCCGTGTGGCAGGCGCTTGGCTGGACCCTGCTGCGTGGGTGCCTTATGTGGGTCGCCTGCCTCCACGTCTCGGACCCGGCGGTCGCCCTTGTTGCTCGGCCGGCTGTAGTTGAACAGCAGAACTATCGCCATGACAACGGGAAGGCAGGTGATGCTGGCCATGATCCCCATGTAGACTCCGTTCAAGGTGAAGGAGAACGGCCCCAGGCTGATGGCTTGCACGACCTGGGTTTCTATTTCGTCCCTCAGCCACACGGTGCTGGACACTAGCTCATGGCGAAGAAACTCAGGCAGCAGCCAAGCCTCTCACTGCGGGTGAACGTGCTACCTGTAAAGGAAACATAATCGGGACATTTTTCATCAAAACAAGTTGGTCTTAATGACAAAGAATAAAAGCAACACTCCTGATCAAATGGAGGCAGCAAGAGGCTTTCATCCATATAAATACAAATTACTAGTATGAGGTACATGTAAATTTCAGACATACACATCTTGTGATATGGACTCCCTCAGGTCAGCCAAGTTAAAATGCACTAAACTTGAAAAAAGCAAATTGATGATACCTGCAGGCCTGAAAGCGACGGACAGAAAGAGGTGTTCCTCTGTCAGATGACAGCGCAGACTTGCCGGGAACAGGAACCCGAAGGATCGCAGGTCCTCCTCAGAGGCGACAGGAAAGGTCTTCGCGACCTGCCCGTCCCCGCGGTCGGCTGCCAGCCACTCGTCGCAGAAGAAATAGGTCCTGCAGTTTCAATTAAAGGGAAAAGAAATATGACTCAGTTAGCTGTTAGGCTTTGAGATTGATAAAAAAGACACACATTTTATACCTTGTGAAAGTTAAGCATTAAAAGAGGTTGAATAATTGTCAACAGCTTCTTTCTACTAAATATGCCATTCAAAATTTTGGTTTTAAACATTTTATAAGTACAGTTCTTCTATTGTGTGTGCAAGCAGCACTTTTGACACTACTCATCAGCAATGGGACAAACATGTTAAACATTCAAGCTGTTCAAAAATCACATTCAAATTTCAATCCAAAAAATGCAGCACAGACAGACCCAAGTCGCTGTAACAAGGACACTGTTAGAAGTTCATTCTAAATGTAAGTAGTCATGACTTTGTGACCTAAGAGACAAGTATTACTACACGTGACAATTTTTGCCTTCCACAACAATTGGAACGCCCATTCACCGTTAACGTGTGCAATTGAGGGTAGAAAATGGTGAAAAATGAAGTTCTTCCAAATACCTAACAAATGTGTTGAACTTGTTACCAGTATTGTCGACTATCTTTTGCCAATTTTGTACAGTGCTACCACCTATACTTTTCGAGATATTAAGTTTTTTGTCTGTAGAAATGGTAATCTCCGGTACAAACCACCAAAGACACCACCAAATAGCCAAAACAAGCTCACGTGCTACATCTGCTTGGAGATTAAAGCAGGGAGAGTAAACCTTCTGTACTATGATTTTCTAGCAAGACAAGGCCAACAACAGTATTGTTACAGTTGATAAAATGCGGTTAATCGAACTTTGCATCGTATCCTTTTCCTGTAAATTCGATAACACAGTGAAGAAAAAAATGATAACGTAGGTTAGACGATAACGTAGGTTAGAATTATGCTTATGATGATCAATACAATCTAAGCCGTCAGCCCTTACACTGTAAAATTTACATGCAAATGTATATCTGATGACCCTCTTTCTGATGAATGGAAGTGCAAGTATCTGTCTCTAATCTCAATGGAATAACCATGATAACGTAGGTTAGAATTGAAAATTGACAAACGGCCTGACGCTGTTTGTTGTTGTCATTTTTCCGATACTCGTGTTTTGTTCTCTCTGCCATGGATTTGTTTCGCAAAAACACAGTCTAGCGGATAAGACAGTGTGAAAATTATTGTGAAATGTCTTTTCGTGGGCGAATTATACCCGTCTATCTTTCCATAACGTAGGTTAGACAAAACCTTGCGACAAAACTAAAACGGCATCAGATTTAGTATGGACGCCAGCTGGACAAGTTCATCCACCTGTGGCAAGACAGTTTGGTGGATAGGTGTAGATTATGACTGAAAATTAAGTCAACTCACACGTTTTCATTGTTTGAACCCGACGTTTTGTGCGTTATTAGTGGTTGCGACAGGTGATTTTAGCGTGTTTCTTAGCAAAATCTTCGCCTGGGCGACCCGAAGGCATCTGACAGTTGCGGTAAAATATAACTAAGTATATTACTATCATGTACTGATAACAGGAAAGCACAAGATACGCAGTTATTGCGTCTTTTAAAAACTTTGTGGCCCGCTACTATCATGCGACAGCAATTGCACACGTTAACGAAGAATGGGCGGGAAGTGGATCATGTGAAATCTTTATTGAACAACCCTCCCATGATTATGATTGGATGAATCTAGACAGCGCTTGGCTGGACTCACGAATTGCCTGTGGTGAGATCTTGCACGGCTGCTCGGTCCACGTGCCACGATGCATGGCTCCCCTCCCCACTGTTGTCGTGCATGAGCTGCAGCAGCTCCACCTGACCCAGCTGTTCCGCTGTGCTGAAGGTCAGGGTCACCTGGCTGGATTGGGTGAAAACCTAAACAGCAACAGAAAATTAAATTCCACCCGTTAGGACATGCTGTCAGTAATTATACTACATGTATAAAAACATCTTCAGAGGAAAGTTGGGTGATGAAATGATAATAGGAGTGGTCAGTGCCAAATTTAATGGCCTCACCTTCTCTCTGACCAGTCTCACACCAGAGTTTGCTGCATCTCCGAACAGCTTGAAGGCAATGTTGGACTCTGTCCCAGCATGCTTAGCTCCACCTGTCCAGATGGTTAGGCGGTACAGGAAGTTGTCCTGAAGGTTGTCCAACCTTATAGCGTGATTTAACTGTAACAATGTGTGAAGAGATAGAACGTGAATGTTCACATACATGTACATACCGACCTTGACCTCTTAGTAGATACTATGATAGTCTTACTGAAGAATAAAGAAATTACTGTAGGTACTGTAGGTGCATTACAAATATGCCAGCTAGTTAAACATTTTGTATGACAAATTTTCTTTGATTACATCAGCTGTTCTTGTTGACAGGGTTTAGATCCCTTTGTGATAGCCATTGGCTAGTTGGGCAGGCCTTAGGGCTTTCAGTGCCAAACTAATGAATATCAAACATGAATGCTGGAGAAAAATGTACTTACAAAAAATAGATATAACAAGTCCACAGAGCAAAGACTTAATGACTACAAATAACATTACACACGGTTACTTCTGTTGGCTTGATGTGGTTGACACCCACTTACCTTCCTTATTCCTGTACGCTCAGCAACCTGGATCGCGACTGATGTGAGCAAGTAGAAACAGAGCGCCACAATGATAGTTGTCAGAACGGCACTGTTGTTTACAATATCGCTGAAATTCAACTCCTCGAAGACGAGGGAGTTCGGCGGTGTGACAAAGTCACTCCCGAAGGCTGTCAGATGGTTGCAGTGACAGATAGTGCTGGTAATGGTGGACTGCTTGCTTATCTGTGGAAAGCAGTAAAGAGACATGTTGTTAAGATCATATTTTAGCAAAGTCCATACACGGGTCCTTTGACATATATGGAAAACCTACAGCAATCTAGAAATTAAATTTAAATCATGCTATCTTCATTTATCTATTAATTGCCATCTTTAAAATATGGTATTATCATGAAAGTAGTGGAATAAAGATTATCTATTATTGATGGATGTTTACAGGTTTAGATACGATTGATCTGAAATATGTGTAGGCCATGGACTAGAAGGACAATCCACATTGCCAAACATTTTGCTGTTTTCCATATTACTGAAGCATGAGGAATGCTAAACAGCCTGCTTACTAAATGATAAGAGTTAACATGATTAAATTTGTAATAATTCTTGTTACAATCAGGTGGGGTTAGTCATGGATTCAGTATCTTTTCTAATAATCAGTATCTTTTTTAATAACAAAGCAATTTTTATGCATTTTACTTATTTCTTCATTGTGAGAGAGGTCACATATAAATCCACTCATAATGAAGACTAGTATTTAGCATAACATTATTCTAACAATCCTAAATACTAAAAGCACGAAGTTGTCCCAAAACAAGGACAGCCTGTACGCACCGTGCAGCCGTCCGTGCTCCAGGCTTCCTGCATCTCGTTCCAGAAGACACAAGCAGAACGGGCCCATTCCATCTGGTAGGCGTAGACGTCAGCGGCGTGTGGCTCCTTCATGTCAGTTCTTTTCTCACTGCCACACTCAGTCACTGGTCCTGAAAAAAAGTTTATAACAGACCTGAGAAGTGTAAAAATACTCAAATATTGGAACATGTTGACTGTCAACTTGTAAAGTTACACAATGTATTTTACTAATGGAGATTTAATTTTTTAGTAGATAACGATTCTAGCATGCAAACATCAAAACATTGCAAGCTGGGCCATCAACATAAGGCAACTTTCTATTATCAAATTAGATATCATGCTGTAGATTGAAACATACCAACATTCAAAACCTCTTCAAACATTTATCACGCATTTATTATACTTTTCCTTCACAACAAAAGAACAGACATAGTTTAGTGAGATCATTATGGACAAAACAATTCCTCTTCATCTGGCACACATTCACCTTCTAGTTCTGTCAAAACAACATGAAAACTACTCACCAAGTATTTGGACCTTGATGTAGTAATCCACAGGATCATCGTCTCCAGAGATGAACATTCTTGCCTCTGTCTTCTCTGGGTCTTCCTGGCCACTCAGACTTTCCGTCAAGGCACACTCCTCGGGTAGGATGTACGTCTCTGTGGACGCGTTGTAGTTTTGGTCATCAGGGCGGCCGCCGTACCTGCCCGACACGCGGTAAACCACGCTGGTGATCAGCGGGGTGATTGTGACCAGGAATCCTTCGGCGGCGTTGGTGAGGTTCAGGAAATGGTAGCTGGAACTTCCGTTTCCTTGGGCAGGGACAGTGACGGTTGTTGTCGCTGGTTTGTATCCAGAATTGGCCGGAATGGTGATGATGAAGTCTTCAGCCAAGTTGTTGGAGGCCACGGGGATGTTGTGGTTCTGTTGTAGTGACAGTTCCATGACAGACGAACGTGCCTGGTACTCCCCGCGCCCCCAGGTAAATAAGTTCTGTTGAAACTGCGTCAACTAGAACACAACAAAATGAAATTGTCCAAAAACTTTTTTTTTTGGTAACATTCTGTCATATTAAACAAATTTCTGTACCTCATGTTCAATTCAACCACACACAAAAAATGATGCTAAACAGTGAGGCAAGCTGTAAGGGGAAATTCCTCTGCAATGATCATAACTTTCAGGATGTAAAAAGGTATGCAAAAGACCTGATGTTTTAATTTTCAGATTGAGTCTGACCTTTTTCAACAGGATTCTGGAATATAATTATCCTCAAAGGATATTAAGATTTTAATTTTCTGATCTAAACTTAAAGTACAGAATTGAGTAGTCCCTTCAGTCAAGCTACAATGTAGAGTGACTGGTTTCCAAGAGCACCCAAATACACAGGGTTTAACATGATAGGAATAAATGACTAGTATCTTTAACGAAAATAGAATTTTTTTTGCACAAGCAAATTCTAAAAAAAATATGAATAGTTACTCACTCACTCACTCACTCACTCTCACTCACTCACTCACTCACTCCCATGAATAATTACAGTAAAATGACAGAAAACATTATAGTGATGTAAGACAGACAAAACAAAACAAAAGGATGTTCTAAACAAAGATGAGAATTGAACTGTTCCATTGACATCATCACACAAGGGAGGAAAGACAAGGATCATTGATGCCCAAGGACATGACATGACATGACACGTACCTTTATAGCGACGCTGTGCGGTGTATAGTCCTGGAAAAGCGCTGTTTTAGACGGAAGTTGGAAGCTCCCATCCTCTGTCTGCACGACCTGGCCTCCAAACTGGTCGCCCCAGATCCTCTGGGCAAGCAGCGTGATGCCGCCTTTCTTGATGGTGACCGCTGGGGCTCCTAGCCTCGTGGCGCCGATGATGGCGTCGAACAGACGGTCCAGGACCTGGCGGCCTTCCTGGACAAATCTTCGTCTCTGTAAGGAACCGTTAAGACATCATGATGAGTTACTCCCACTCAGATGATTCTTTACGCAATAACATTGAGATAATGTGCATATCTGAAACAATAGTTGATGACATTCTATTTAAGAAAAGAGTTGTTTAGTTTGACCAACCATGAACCTTCCCATACTGCTTAACCCTGTAACTAATATTAAATTTCAAATTGGTGCAAAAAATATTTATTTGTCTATTGGTTTTGCTGTTCAGCACGCACAGCCAGAGCAGCCCAACTAGCCTGTGGCTACTGCAAAGGGCTAACCCTGCTGAAAAGGACAAAACATTACTGTGGAACTGGGCATGGATAGAATAACATTATTCTAGATACATAAATTAAAAAAGAACTAAACAAAAAGAACTAAAGGCTACTTCAGCACACAGAGGTTAAGTTAAGGTATGTGACTAATATACAGTTTAGTACATAGGGTATGACGTGTGGTCAGTTAATGACTGAAAGTTTGCATGTCTTTTAGGGATTAAATGATCCTAACTCAACATAAGCATCTTTGCTGAAATATTGAGAGGGATTTTTTTTTACACCTGATGTAAAATCAAACAAGGAAGAACAGCTGACTATGTATGAGAATTGTGGGTGGAAGATGAACTCTAACAAAGAGACAACAAACTTGAATGTAGAGTGAAATCAAGAATTGAAAAAAAAATTAAAATTATTTTTATCAATGACTTTTTGTTACCTTAGCTTGGTTCTCCTGCTTCTTTTCTTCCACCTTTTGAAGGCGCTCCTTTGGAGAGAGACTCTGGTCCTCCTCGAGATCAGAAGTGAGCTTCCCAACACCCTCTTCTTCACCTCTCTCTGGTTCCTCTAGCAGAGAACCAACGGACTCCACCAGAGCTGCAGTACAACAGAAGCAAATGTTATCAAAGTAATGAACACAGAACCAACAGACTCCACCAGAGCTGCAGTACAACAGAAGCAAATGTTATCAAAGTAATGAACACAGAACCAACAGACTCCACCAGAGCTGCAGTAGAACAGAAGCAAATGTTATCAAAAATGAAAGTAATGAACACAGAACCAACAGACTCCACCAGAGCTGCAGTACAACAGAAGCAAATGTTATCAAAGTAATGAACACAGAACCAACAGACTCCACCAGAGCTGCAGTACAACAGAAGCAAATGTTATCAAAGTAATGAACACAGAACCAACAGACTCCACCAGAGCTGCAGTACAACAGAAGCAAATGTTATCAAAGTAATGAACACAGAACCAACAGACTCCACCAGAGCTGCAGTACAACAGAAGCAAATGTTATCAAAGTAATGAACACAGAACCAACAGACTCCACCAGAGCTGCAGTAGAACAGAAGCAAATGTTATCAAAAATGAAAGTAATGAACACAGAACCAACAGACTCCACCAGAGCTGCAGTACAACAGAAGCAAATGTTATCAAAGTAATGAACACAGAACCCACAGACTCCACCAGAGCTGCAGTACAACAGAAGCAAATGTTATCAAAGTAATGAACACAGAACCAACAGACTCCACCAGAGCTGCAGTAGAACAGAAGCAAATGTTATCAAAAATGAAAGTAATGAACACAGAACCAACAGACTCCACCAGAGCTGCAGTACAACAGAAGCAAATGTTATCAAAGTAATGAACACAGAACCCACAGACTCCACCAGAGCTGCAGTACAACAGAAGCAAATGTTATCAAAGTAATGAACACAGAACCAACAGACTCCACCAGAGCTGCAGTAGAACAGAAGCAAATGTTATCAAAAATGAAAGTAATGAACACAGAACCAACAGACTCCACCAGAGCTGCAGTACAACAGAAGCAAATGTTATCAAAGTAATGAACACAGAACCCACAGACTCCACCAGAGCTGCAGTACAACAGAAGCAAATGTTATCAAAGTAATGAACACAGAACCAACAGACTCCACCAGAGCTGCAGTAGAACAGAAGCAAATGTTATCAATAATGAACACAGAACCAAAACACAGAACCAACAGACTCCACCAGAGCTGCAGTACAACAGAAGCAAATGTTATCAAAGTAATGAACACAGAACCAACAGACTCCACCAGAGCTGCAGTACAACAGAAGCAAATGTTATCAAAGTAATGAACACAGAACCAACAGACTCCACCAGAGCTGCAGTACAACAGAAGCAAATGTTATCAATAATGAACACAGAACCAACAGACTCCACCAGAGCTGCAGTACAACAGAAGCAAATGTTATCAATAATGAGCACAGAACCAACGGACTCCACCAGAGCTGCAGTACAACAGAAGCAAATGTTATCAAAGTAATGAACACAGAACCAACAGACTCCACCAGAGCTGCAGTACAACAGAAGCAAATGTTATCAATAATGAACACAGAACCAACAGACTCCACCAGAGCTGCAGTAAAACAGAAGCAAATGTTATCAATAATGAGCACAGAACCAACGGACTCCACCAGAGCTGCAGTAGAACAGAAGCAAATGTTATCAATAATGAACACAGAACCAAAACACAGAACCAACAGACTCCACCAGAGCTGCAGTACAACAGAAGCAAATGTTATCAAAGTAATGAACACAGAACCAACAGACTCCACCAGAGCTGCAGTACAACAGAAGCAAATGTTATCAATTTGAAAGTAATGAACTGTCAGAACCTGTTGAACAGACTCCACCAGAGCTGCAGTAGAATAGATTGAAGCAAATGTTATCAATAATGAACACAGAACCAACAGACTCCACCAGAGCTGCAGTACAACAGAAGCAAATGTTATCAATTTGAAGTAATGAACACAGAACCAACAGACTCCACCAGAGCTGCAGTAGAATATATTGAAGCAAATGTTATCAATAATGAACACAGAACCAACAGACTCCACCAGAGCTGCAGTACAACAGAAGTAAATGTTTGATTTTGATTTGATTTTAATTTTATTTATTTCTGTTATATGTCAGTGTTTGTCACATGTTTGGAGTCTTCCTCATAGGAAACATTGAAAAAATCCTTCAAAAGTTTTAAGTGATATATATATATTTCTCCTGGATAAAACAAAACAAAAAGAATTGAGACTACATTACAAGAGCACTGCATGACTGATGAACATGACATTGTACTTACATCCTCCCACAGACTGGACAGTCGATGGGTCAGACATGTCCAGCTGGTCCAGTTTGCTGGCGATGGACTTCAGAACACCCATGGCTATGTCCTATAGGACAGCATAAAGAACAGTTGTTTAAAACTAGACTTCTAGTTGCAAACATGTTGGATAGAAATTTACTAATTGAAAGCAGAATAAAAAGGATTTTTGTGAGAAAAAACTTTCAAATTGATAACATGTAGAAAATGAAAATATTTCTGTTCAGCACATTGAAATATCAGAGAAAGATGAATAGCCATTGGCATGATGTGCAAACCTTCCATGCTGCAGATGTTAACACTGAAAAATCTACCTGACATAAAAGCAAAGGCTTGTGCCATGCATAACAATATATAATACAATTATAGGCACAATCATGATACTACATAAACCAGAATTAGAGAAAGATCATAGTTTTCTGCACAGTTGCAAGTGTAGCTCCACGAGTAGTCAAGTCATAGTTGTTGATGAGGACTAAAAAAAAAACATCAGAGATTTGTACCTTAACCTCCTGTGGAATGCCAGGACAGGACTTAATGTTAAGTGATGATAACTCAGACATCCTTTGCAGACGCTGTGGTGTCCGGGCTCGACCCATTTCAGAGGCCAAAGTTTTAATAGCCTTGTTGCACATCTATGACAACGGATAACAAGATTGAACACCTTTGTTCCTTGACCTGGCCATGGTCCAAACTGTCAGCTTTTCTGAATTCAATGTGTAACATCTCCAGACTACCAAACATGGCTTACCTGCGCCTTTTCCTCAGCAGCTGATTTCGGCTGCTCCAACTCAACAGCATGTCCAGAAAAATCCGCAGCCTTCTCGTTAAAGAACGACAGACAAATTTTGTCATTAGCAACAAAGCAAAGAACTAGGTTTATGTAAATGTAACATCTACTCTGAGTCATAATACCACGGTGACCATGCTTATGGGAATTTTTCATGATATCAACCATCGTGAGCCCCCTTGGGTGGTTTAACCCCCAGCACCATCATACTCTACAATTTACTGGGGAGATCCCTGTGACACTGTTGTTATGAGAATAACTGATAGAAAGTTTGGAGTGTGACTAACCTGAGCCAGAATCTGGAGCATATCCTGTGGGTTTGAGGTGACGGATTCTGCATAGATGCTGTCCAGACCGTTACCAAGAGCCTATTGTTGAATGGGAATTAAGGGCAGTACAGTCAGAATATTACATAATATGTACCGTACTATTGGCCAGGATTTAAATGGAGAACAGTCGGTCATTACATAATATGTGCCTTACTATTGGACAGGAGTTAAGGGCAGTACAGTCAGAATATTATAATATAATAACGGGGGGTGCCCTAACATCGAACACTTTTTACGCGCTCGAACTCACGGCGCTTTATCGCTAGTTGTCGGAGAGTGGTCAGGTTTTGATGAATGAATTTTAAAAACCTTTATGTAAAGAGTTACTCCAATACTTGGATAAAAAATGCATTCATACTATTCATGAGCCCTTCACGCTACGCGTTATAAGCGGAAAACGTTGTGAGACATTTTCGTCAATTTACCTTGAAGTTCATGAATGTGCTACGCTAGACTGTGTGCCCTAACTTCGAACGCTTTCGTAATTTTGCTCTGTTCAGGCGTTGATGATAAAATAAAGTATAAAAAAACAGGAATTGAATTTTGTGATATTCAAGCTTTCTTTTGATAGTATAATTGCGATTATGTGTACTTGTCAACTCATGTGAGGAGGGCAGTGTATTGAACGCAGTTCAGTCCGTGTTTGACCAAAAACCCGTCTTACGCAATCAACGCGGTCCCATAGGAATCATGGGAAATGCAGACGACAGTGGTGTTGATGTAGTGTTAACGTTGTTTTCTCAGGTTGGTTTTCTACTACTGTACACAAAAACCCGGAGACCCAAATTTTTACTGTTTCGTAAAGCTTTATTTGTTAATGATGTGGCAGCTATGTGACTGCTTGGTACAGGTCGTTTATATCTGGCACGAGCCGCCACTACGAAGGGACCCCTTTTTCAGCGCCATCATTATGATTGGTGAAAACGACTGAAATTTTGTTTTTCGACAAAACGATAAATAAATATATAGAACTATACTTTGCATGCAAATAACAGCTGTATGCATTGATTATGTTTACTTATCTTTTTATTTAGCAAAGTCAGTGGCAACAAACACGGCATACTTTTGCATAATAAGATCAGTAAAAAATCACTCCGAAGTTAGGGCAGGTGCGACGTTAGGGCACCCCCCGTTATGTGCCTTACTATTGGCCAGGATTTAAATGGAGAACAGTCAGAATATTAGATGATATGTGCCTTACTATTGGACAGGAATTAGGGGCAGTACAGTCAGAATATTAGATAATATGTGCCTTGCTATTGGACAGGAATTAAGGGCAGTACAGTCAGAATATTAGATAATATGTGCCTTGCTATTGGACAGGAATTAAGGGAAGTACAGTCAGAATATTAGATAATATGTGCAGGGCTGGAAATACTTTTTTCTGCATACCTGCACCAGACAAATGTTACCTGGACCAGTCAGACTTTAGCAAGTATGAATGCTATGAAACTGTGAAAACTGTTCAAAAACATTTTTTTGCTTCTTGTATATCAAATAAAGATCCAGATACACTTACATGTACATGTATATACATGTATCAACCCAGTACATGGACCAGTGCAGGTAGGGTGCAGGTACACATCAGAAAAACCTGCACAGCTCCAATTTTACCTGCACTAACCTGTATATACCCAGTACATGGACCAGTGCAGGTAAGGTGCAAGTAGACATCAGAAATACCTGCACAGCTCCAATTTTACCTGCACTAACCTGCATATACCCAGTACATGGACCAGTGCAGGTTAGGTGCAGGTAGACATCAGAAATACCTGCACAGCTCCAATTTTACCTGCACTAACCTGCATATACCCAGTACATGGACCAGTGCAGGTTAGGTGCAAGTAGACATCAGAAATACCTGCACAGCTCCAATTTTACCTGCACTAACCTGCATATACCCAGTACATGGACCAGTGCAGGTTAGGTGCAAGTACAGTTAAACCTGCCCGAGTGGACACCTGTCTAAAAAGTACACCTTCAGTCAATGGACACATTGGAACAGTCCCGTCCATTTTTACATAGTTAAGACCCTCTCCCAGGAGGACACATGTCTTCCCCTGACAGAGGACACTTTTTTTCAGTCCCAAAAGGCACTCAGACCTGTCTTAGTGGACAATATTGATTGACAGCAGCACCCAGCCGGGCGAGCCCAGAAACAATAGGTTCGTTTAGCATTGGGCAAAAACTTGTTCAACGCTAAAACAACAGCAGCCAATCAAGGGTGCCAAAAAAGAATAAAAGGACAATGATTTCTTCAGGTGTGGGGTTCTCACCTAGTCAAGAGTAAAAGGAAGTGAGAACAGACAAAGGGGACAAAGTTTATGACAATGGAGGGTGCAGGGGTGATAATGAATGAATAACAATAGGCTCTATGCAGATTTGCTAACGCTCAAAAATTGAACTTTAACAACTAGATCTTTTTTGTCTGGCAGGAACAGATAGCAAGGAGGTTAAATATAATAACCTCCTTGAAGATAGTGAAGCCTACATTACTCTGAGATTCTAACTTAACATTAGTATAAATGTGCTACACATACATTTGTACTTCCATAAGCCTATTACTAGATACACGACATACATGTACACCTGCCAATCCTTCGGATGACCAACCCTGTTTGGGAAGGACACCTGTTCATAAAGGACATTTTTGCTCAGTCCCTTGAGTGTCCACATAAGACAGGTTTGACTGTAGACATCGGAAAAACCTGCACAGACCCAATTTTAGTGCATTAAGGTGCATAAACCAGGCAGTACATGAGAAAGGAGTCCCCTAAAATACCCTCAGCTATAGGAACTGCACAGTTTACCTGATCAGCTGGCGTTGCCCTGTTGTCCCCCGGCGGCCTGCTGCTGGTCTCCGTGCTGGTCTCCATGCTGGTCTCTGTGCTGGTCTCCGTGGTTTCTGCACATTAAGAAACAGATTGAAGTATAATTATTCACTAACCAACCACGTCTTTCTTTTGCAGATGACATTGAAGCATTCCTTCTCTGACTTGAAATGAGATTGAAACACATGAGGGTTTGTAATTTAATAGCAGATTTTCCTGTCAATGGAACAGCATGGCCTCAAAAGCCTCCTCCAAACTTTAATTGTTGAGAAGAAGACTGTTATGGTCCGAATGCACACAGTCAACGCCTAATACATTATATAACCTTGTAAAAAGTGTCCAGATGACCCAATGATGGTTTTAGTGACAGAATGGTCAACAGATCTAGATGGCAACCCTACCTCCATCTGACCCGAATCCACGTTGTACAGCTGGAGTTGATGGTCTGGTGGACATGGATGTGGGCATCCCACTGGTCTGCTTAGTTGTTTCAGCAGCTGATGGTGTGACTGCTGTAGAGAAAAAAGTAAAATATCTAAAGACAATTTTCTAAAGTTAATAATATGATCTATCTGATGATACCAACACTACAGCTGAGATCACTGGAACATCAGAATTTATCCAGCAAAGCATCAGTACTGAATGAATTGTTGATATGTTAAATAAAAACATCATAGACTCTAATGATAAGCTCTATAAAAAGTTTCCATTGTTTAATGATGACAGTCTTTCAGTGCTCAACCTACTGTCATGTTGTACGGTTGAAGTTGCAGGTTTGGTGGAAAGGCGGGTGGTCATCCGACTTGTCTGCTGGGTTGTAGCAGTAGGAACTGTGGTTGGTGTGGCGACTGGCAGAGAAAAGACTCAGGTTAAGAGGTTACTTCACCGAATTGTTCAAAATCTTTTGTGAGAAGAACAGTCTGATAAAGACCACAGCAAGAAGATTAGAACATGTAACATTACAGAACTGATACAAATTAAGTTCTAATTAAGGTTTTAACATGTATCTGGACTAAATCCAATATTTCTTTTTCTGACGTCAAATATGCAATATACATAGTATTACTTAAATGAACTATTTTCCCCCCAGCATTTAGATACAAAACTTAGATTAGTTACATGTATAGTAGTTATGGCTGTGGTTGACTACAGAACAGCTTTCAAAAAACTAAGATTTCTCTTACAAATGTTTTGTTCTTCATCATGACCACAGCAATGTTCAACTTGGTTGATAGTCATCAGTGAAAGCAATGTTCTGGTATCAATAGTGAATCAGACTAAGTTCTATCTTTGGTTTTATCAACAATCAACAACAGCTACAGGCTCCCTACATGTGATTGCCAGTATCATGGCCGCCTCGCTCTGTGACCTCCAACCACCTGAAGAGAACTGGGCCGTCACCCTGACGATGTAAGCAGTCTCCGGTAACAGGCCGACCACCGGAAACCACGCCTCATCAGTGTTCTGATTGACAGCTGTCGTCATGTCCAGCTTGGAGACTACGACACGGTACCCCTGAAGGTCAGGGTCAGTGGATGGAGACCACATGACCTTGAACCCTTTGTTTGTGATGTCAGTCATGGTCAGGTCCAATGGTGGATCCACAGCTGCAAGAAAGAGGATTAAAACAGGTGTTAAGAAACGTTTACTTTTAAAATAGATGTAAATAGAGCACCAAGCATCATTATAACCACAAGCAATATAACCATATTGATATGTTTTTGTGACTTGGATTAAAGAGATTATTAAACATGTTTTTAGAAGGCTTGCAAGTCCAGGTTACAAAATTATGCAGCTTCATTTTCCTACATAAAACAGAATTTGGAGGTAAAGAAATTTGTGAAAGTCTAACTGCTATTGGTGCATACAATACCTTTATCACAAAGCTGTGTTTTCCATCCATCCTGGCACCCAGCCGAGCAGACACCCAATACCGGGTCACAGTTCACGTCCCCGCCCAGGCAGTGGCCGCAAACTTAGGAATGAAGAACTCAGTATTAACACAACAATAGGTAATGCAATTTTCCTTTACTAGATTTTCATTTTAAATGTCGCATTTAATAACACCTGCATTTCAAAACTTCAAAGCTGGTATTAAATTTGGGCTAACAGAGAAGAGAAAAGTGTAGTTAGTTAGAAAAGTATGTGTAATTAACTTACTTGAAAGAATAAGCTGCTTGTCATATTTACTATTAATCATTACCTTGGAAGGTGAGGAAGGTCTGAATGAAGTGATTACAATAAAGTCAAAGAAGAAAGGCTTTGCATATCTACACTGTATATACGACTGTGTGACAAACTACAGTCATGAAACAGTTTTCACCTTGACAGCCGTGGGCGTCCTCCATCAGCATGAAGCCCTGTTGGCAGGAGCACCTGTAGCTCCCGGGGACGTTGGTGCAGATCTGGTCACACCAGCCGTTCACTGTCGCACATTCGTCGGGCTCTGCAAATACAAGTCCAAAATTAGGGTCTGAAACAAATTTTACCTCTACAAAGGCTACATTCTTACAAGTTAGAATTTCTTATCTGAATGTTGCTGACTCCCTGGCTGAAAAGTAAAGTAAAGGGGTCACAAAACATTCTACATCAGAGCAAAACAGTGAATTTCTTATTAAACAATGTTGCTGGAGAACCACAATCATGATGTACAATGTAGTCAGCGCTTTTGAATATCTGAATCCAGATCGTCCAGATCATTGTAAACAATGTTTATGTCCTCACCAGTCGCATCCTGGCCGACAAGGGTCAGACTTTCCTGGCGAACTCCGATGGTGATGATCTCCACCTTGTACATTGCAGTGGGCTGGAGGCCGTCAATGCGAGCAGATCTATCTCCTGGATCCGGGGAGGGGCTGAGCTGTTCTGTCGCCTCCTCCTGTCCGTACATGATGCGGTATCCGGTCACGACCGCATCGGGTGGCACCCAGGTGAACCCTAGCGAGGACGTCGTCTCGGTCACAGGAACGAACTCCAGGTCAGTAGAGGAGATCATTCCTCAAAATAAAGGGTGAAAATTACTGCCTTCTCCAAGCTTGACAAAGTATGTTAACAAGGAATTGTGAAATATCTGCATCTACATAATATATGAATTTCTGGTCATGATTCTTCTTTATCAAAGCTTGCAAAAGAAAACAGTCTGAGAGTAGGGATGAGGAAGGCGAGGGAGTGAAATGGCCAAGAAGAAAACAGCTGCTCCTCTCAGTCTGTAGTTCCTGAGAAAACTACTAGGGGGTCCACCTCTTTACTCACATAATTGAAAAATATAGTTTCTAAAAGTATATAATATATCATATTGTATGTATGTCTGGGCATGATTCTTATAATCATAGCTTAAACCAATCCAACAAACTTCTACAACATAATGTTACTTTCACAAGGATATGTATCTTATTCTGGTAAAACCCTTATTTTGTTGTACCGACTGACCAGAAGTCGTCTTTCCTTACTTGTGGTTGCCTCTGTGGTTGTCGCGTTGCTCTGTGCCCCTCGACCATCAGACAGAACCGACACCGTCACCCTGATGATGTAATCAGTTTCCAGTGTCAGTCCTGCCACCTGAAGCCATGTCTGAGCCGTGCTCTGATTGACAGCTGTCGTCATGTCCAGCTCGGACACCACCACGTGGTATCCCTGAAGGTCAGGGTCAGGGGATGGAGACCAGGTGACGTTGAACCCTTCGTCCGTGATGTCAGTTACGGTCAGGTTCCTGGGTGGATCCACAGCTGCAGCCTCTGAAGGCATACATATAATTCAAGATGAGAAATAAGAAGTTAGAACCATGTTTTCATCTGCTGATTACATGCCTTTTCCTGAAGGCCGATCCGACACCGATCCGCAGGCTGCAACAACGTTGATTTTACTGCCAAAGTACTAAAACAAGGAAAAAAATTGAGACACTGAATAATCTGTGTAACAATTTGGTTTGAGAATCAGTATTTGAATTTTCCATAGCAGTGCACCTGGCATACGGGAAGCGCGTTCGAATTATTCTATGGAATGTTTGAAAGCCAGTGTGATAACCTAATAGAACGCCAGGCTGTACCGCTAGTTATCACACGGGCCAGAACACCCGTATCAAATGTTATCGCAGCCCAGGCATGACAAATTCAGTTATCTTTTGACTACCAATAATGACCACAGTCACCACACAATAAAAAAAAGTTTATCTCCTGTTGCTTTAAAATGAGAGAAGAAATCCTGAAGACATAGATTAGATGTAATATACTTTCCAGTAGTACCTAAGACTTTGCATTATACTTTTATCCTTTTATCCTATTACTAGTACTATGTTAGTCATCAGTATTCACAACATACACAATGTACATGTAACAATCATGTATTTAGCTTTATGGCCATGAACATGCAAATAAAGATTATATCTGCAGATTATTCTTATTTGCAAAGAAGATGAAAGAGCAGCTAATATAGGTTTGAACACCTGAGGCAAGTCAAGAATTAGTCTGACTGCCCAGTTCTACTAAGTTTGTCGGAAATACCTTTTCTGCAGTTGCCCCATATCACATCACAGTAATCCAGTTTTGGTAAAGTAATGCAGTTAAATAACATCAAAATAAATCAACATAAAATAACAGAAGTTATTTATTTATTTACAAACTTCAACAACCTAACACCCCCCCCCCACACAGCATCAATTAGATTTTGGTTGAACAAGAAACAAGTGTACAGTTGTATTTTGTGTGTTTTTTGAATGGCTGTTTATTTCTAATGTGAAATTTTTCATGTAGAGTATATTAAAAGTCAATTGAGTGCAGCATGAATACAAATACTTACCTGCTGAGCCTGTGCACACGGTGTACACAATCCTGTCTCCGCTCCCGTCCCAGCCAAAGGCTGCGTCTGTGTAGGGCAGACCGAGGCGACTCTCGTATATCCCACGTTGGCAGCGGTAGGTGTTACACCTGGCAAAGCCGAAACTCCTGTCCCATCTAGCCTCGGCTGAGAAAGCCAAGTTTGCCACCTCAGCTACACTCCCGGCCGGGCTACAGCCGAGCACGTTGTTGATGTAGGGGTTAGAGTTGTACTCAGTCACGCACCTGGAAATACAACAATGTTTGTTGGCAGAAATTTATGGAGAAGTTTATATTGAAAAAATCTGGTTACTGGGTCAATAGTACTGAAAATTATAGACGTGTATACAGTTTTCCAGGGAATGGGAGTATCAAAGAGGTACAGCCATGACATTTGTACATTATGCGGTATATCTATAAACTTTTCAGAGATAAGAAAATATCTATATACATCCTTATTGATCTTACTTCTTAACCAGTTGCTGTTTTGTTGATGGGGTCTACAAACAAGGTTTGGGTTATTTCCCAAGAAGATATCTCAACCACTGTCTGGGAACTCTTGAACCCGTCTAACAAAAGTTAGAAGTTCCTGCTGACTTTGCCTGGCCTCCCTAAGGACTTTAGACTTTACATGCAATGGAGACAATATAAGACAGACTGCGTCACTGGATTCACACCAAATCTTGAAAGAGGCTATTGACACTCCCGGTGTGGATATAAGAATTTTTACTTTCTTATTGACACTCTTGGTGTGGATATAAGAATTTTTATTTTCTTATTGACACTCTCGGTGTGGATATAAGAATTTTTATTTTCTTATTGACACTCTCGGTGTGGATATAAGAATTTTTATTTTCTTATTGACACTCCCGGTGTGGATATAAGAATTTTTATTTTCTTACTGACACTCTCGGTGTGGATATAAGAATTTTTATTTTCTTATTGACACTCTCGGTGTGGATATAAGAATTTTTATTTTCTTATTGACACTCTCGGTGTGGATATAAGAATTTATATTTTCTTATTGACACTCTCGGTGTGGATATAAGAATTTTTATTTTATTATTGACACTCTCGGTGTGGATATAAGAATTTTTATTTTCTGACTGACACTCCCGGTGTGGATATAAGAATTTTTATTTTCTTATTGACACTCTCGGTGTGGATATAAGAATTTTTATTTTCTTATTGACACTCTCGGTGTGGATATAAGAATTCTCAACAGTACACCTTCCCGGACTGATTAATCTGTCACCCTGTTTTTTGCTAATTTTTAGAAATTATCAGTATGCTACCAGCTCAATTGTTTTGCTGAATCGATGTGTGAACCCCTGAGTCCACATTACGTACAAAAATCATACATTTTGACCTTTTCCTATTTTTTGGTGGAAAAAAGAAGAAATCAAGAAATACCCGTTTTTTTGTGGGACGGGGGGGGGCTCATTGCCCCCCTCCCCAGAACTCGAGAACGGTATATCGTATGGCCACCAAATTTTCAGAAGATGGTGTACTAGTAAAAATAAATCAATACAACAATTTTGATGTCGTTATGACGTAACATGACGTCATAATGACGTAATTCATATGATTTTATTGGCTAAAACCGTCTAAATAGGTTATTCTCTTAAAACTTAATGGTATACAGCACAACTTTAACAAAAAGTGTTTATAATAGAATAATAAGGTCTGCTAAAGCTTATGTTGCCCTTAGCAACACCAGTGACGTCATACAATGACGTCATACATATTTGATTATCCGCCATCTTGGATCTTGGTTTTGACCAATGACGTCATCAAATTAGCATAAATTATGCAGAATTACTAATAAAATTTACATTAGATTACATAAATGTTATCAATGTTAGAAAGGATGTGTAACTTATAATAAAAAACTGAAAATAAAGTAAAGTATGAGGAAATAAAGTAAAGTATAAGAACGCCAGTGTATCCATTACGATCGAAAGCCGGCTGGGGTCCGCGCGGACCCCAAAAGAAAATCAGATACAATTTTTTTTAATGGGGGAAACGGAATTTTCTGCACTGTGTTGAGGCACAACTTTGTAGGTGACAATTACCTGAAATTTCAGAAAAAAATCTTTAGAGACAAAAAAAATAGTACAGAATACAGAATACATACCACGCGGACCCCAGGTATAAGTGTTTAGGGTTAAACTTAAAGAACCTGAAGCCCCCAAACGCACCAAAACACAAGTTTTGGGCCTGCCACGGGAACTAGCATTCCGGTGTGTCAATAACAATATTTTTTTTCTTGCTGCCACACCTGGAGTGGCAATAGCCACAACGTTAAAGAATCTTTAAAGTGAAATAATGATCATTTCAAATGGTACATGTACATGTATCATGAGCTCAAATTTGATAGTCATACCAGATACTATAGTAACTAATAATTATTTACAATGTACATGAATAACGTTTTCTATAATTATGAATGTCAAAAAGGCATAATTTTTCATAGATATGCGATATCGTCACCTGAGTTATGTAATGGACAAAAATCAAAATGTAGATTTATTTATCATTACCTATATGCACACTCCTGACTTTAGTTCCAACCCAGATCACAAGACAGGATTACTGCCAGCGTGCACTATGACTGTTCTGAACGTCACACATCCTACCGGATATAGCGGGGGTCGCTGTTGCTCCCACCCTCGACTGCCCAGTCAACCCCACAGCCCGTCGGCCTCAGTCCGAACTGAGCGCAGAGGTTCTGGTAGTCCCTGCACCAGTCCGAAGAGTTGGACAGGCCGTCATCCGGCAGCTTCGCCTCGATGGCGAAGAAGTCGACTCCTTCATATGTCTGGTTTGCAGTACGGAGGACCTCAAAGGCATGGTTTCCTGGTGAGAAAACAGAACTTTACTTTGTATAAACAGTGTATTATATTGACCATGACAAAATGCAGAATAACTTCCGGGTCAGAGTTCAAACCGATTCAGTACACCGGAAGTCCGTGGTTGTTACTGTAATTTTTGCTCGGTAGTTGCTCGATATACAAATGTAGCTGTGCAGAGATTATCTTAATTTTCTCAAAGGCATGTACGTTGTAGTAATTTTGGAGAAAATGGGTTTTTTAGCCTTTTTTTTTTACGATGATGACAAAGTTTACATTTTTTATCTGGTGAGGAAGTTCAATCAGAAGGATAAAACCGATACCAAAGAAATCCCATCGGAAAGTAGAAGAAACCGATTTTCACCGGAATAACTAAATTTTCTGGCATTTCTTTCTTGGCGGGAGTGTAGCCCTTTGGCCTTACCATCATTTAAACTCCAGACAGAGTCCAGAATCGGGAGTGCCCCATTTTATTTCTAGGCGTTTCCAAGATTGGAGACACAAACGGGATCCCATTTGAGTCTTTCCGGTGCACTCTGAGCCACGGTGATTGACAGAGCTGCAAGCGGCTACTGTATTATTCACCGTCCAGATAACGTATATATAGCAAAGTTGATATCCACTAAAAGGGGCGGTTATTTTTCTAGCGATGTCAAACCTAAAACTCTGCACATCATGTGGTAATCTTCAAGCAGATCTCTTGGTGACTGCAAGGACAGTATCAAATTGGCCAGGCAGTATCCACTTTCCAGTAACCATTTGCCAACAGTAAAAAAAAGAGAGCCGGATAAAAACGCCTAAAAACACGCCCGCCAAAACCGATAAGCCGAAGCCTAAACCTCTGCTTGGAGAGTAATCATGTGGGAGTTAGACCCGCCCATACACTGACCTTGGAAATAAATTGGTTGTGCAAAAATGTTATACAGGTTATACATGGGCCAGTCACTAGTGCCTCCATGGTGCCATGATGTATTGCAAATTCGCGTCCGTTTTTCCTAGTCTCCATCAGACTCCCTGTGCAGGTTGAATAAAGATTAAAAATCAGCCGAAAAGGCCAGAGGAGTTAGCCGGCCATAGAAGCTCCGAGCAGGCAAACTGGAGCTTCTATGGTCTGCTAACTCTTCCCCTTTTCGGCCAATTATTACTATTTATCCAGCCTGCACAAGGACTCTGGTGGAGACTAGTATATGTTTTTCCACCCTTTTTTTCTATTCCTGTTTTGGGTGTGCCTATCATGTGGATCCCTTTGTGGTTTCCACATTGAACTGTTGGTTTATTGGTTGGTTTATTCAGATACCCTTTAGCCCCATAAGGGGCTAATCTTCCAGGGTTCATCAGACAAACACGTACTGTACTGTACTGTAAATATATACACAAAATGACATATAATTACAAGTTAAAAATGACAACTGAGGCCAGAGGTCACATGACTAATTATTACTAAAATCAACAATAAAGTCTTGGAAATTACTAATTTGCCCCTACTCTATTAGCTTCTGCTGCCATAAACAATTATTATCAGTGTTAAACCATCATTATGTTTCATACAATTGATGTAACATTTTCTTAAACCGCCTCACATCAGATACATTTTTAAGTTCACTTGGCAATGCATTCCACAACTTTATAGATCTGTAGGCGAACATCCTCTTTCCACTGTTGTTCTTAGGTTTGGACAATGAAAAGTCGTGCATCGATTGCCTAGTGGAATACCTGTGCGATGCATGAACTGGTACCAGAGATTTACAGATCTCCTGTGGCTCACCTGTAGTGACAATCTTGAAGAATAACTTTCGAGTACTGACGTCAAATCTACTTCTAACTGATAACTAACCAAGATCGGAATGCATTTTGGCGATTGGTGTATCGAACGAACATTTCAGGGCCAGCCTGCAGACTTTGTTTTGTATAACTTGTATCTTCTTAGTATATGTCTCTGAGACACTTGCCAGTACAAGTGAACAGTAGTCCAAGACAGATAACACTAACGCTTGAATTACAACCTTACACACATCATCTGGCATGTAACACACATATCTTCTAACATAGGCTAAATTTGATGATAGTTTTGCCAGGAGATGTTTTACATGGAGATTCCAAGTAAGTGATGGATCCATATGCAAACCCGGTAGAACTGATTCAGTTACCTGTTCCACCTTCTCTGAACCGATTGCAAGGTTCAAAGAGGTGTCTGGTAGGAAAGCTAGCCTGCGGGCTGTTCCAAATAGCATGCATTTTGTTTTCAGTACATTCGTAACAAGGCGATTGATACTGACCCAGCTTGTTACTTTCACACGATCTAGCTGTAAAGCAGTAACAATAGCACTAACTGACTTGGCGGCCTTGTGAAGTGGTGTATCGTCGGCATACATTTCAGTCGAGCATTCTGATACAGCTGACGGAAGATCATTTGTATAAATGGTAAATAACAATGGACCTAAACAATTGCAAATGCCCTGTGGTACTCCACATTCAAGCTCCAATGGTTGGAAAAATGACCATTAATATAAACAACTTGTGTTCTGCCCTGTAGGTAGCTTTCAAACCAAGCCAAAACATCTGGTTGAAACCCATGAGATTTAAGTTTGGCCAGGAGAATAATGTGATCAACAAGATCAAATGCTGCACTGAAATCTAAGTATACAACTCCAACAAGCTCCCCTTTATCCATAGCTGACAACCAGTCATCAGTCATTTTAACCATGGCAGTAGTGGTTGAGTGGTTAGAACGATAGGCATGTTGTGCAGTTGACACAATGTGGTTACATAATGCAGAATTTGATCATGAACCACTCTCTCTAACACTTTGCTCAACACGGGTAGTAGGCTAATTGGCCGACTATTTTTTCCCGTCAGCTGCATTCTTGGATTTTTTGGTAGGGGGCGTACTTTTGCTGATTTCCATTGACTGGGGAAGCAGCACGTGGTTAGTGACTGATTGACAATATGGCATACAGGTGCTGTTATATAACAGTACTAGAAGACAGTCTGATTAATCTGTTTTCCATCTGGTCTACACCAGATGTTGCTGTCATAGGTATGTCACTCAACAGCTTCAGAATATCATCCCTGCTGATTGTGTGGAATTTCAGTTGGCATTCTTTGTCAGACATAATCTTTTGATCTTAGACTATCAGATCAGTTAGTTGAATTTGGCAAATCTGTATCTTCCCTGTGGGTTTTAATCTAGTCTATGTAATAGTTGTTAAAGTAGTTTGCAATGTCAGATGGTTTCGAGATAAACTTGCCACCAGTTTCCACACAAGATGGGGAGTGAGTATTACCTCGGCCGAGAAATGTGTTGATTGATTTCCACAACTGTTTGGGATTGTTGGAATTCTCCATCATCTTAGTCTTACAGTAAAGATCTTATACACAGCTTTATCAGATGGTAACAAAGAAGCATCTGCCATGGCTTTTGCTTAATCTCTCATTAACATGGTTTCTTTCAGCTCTGCATCTAACCAAGGAACTTGATTAGACCGCACAGTAAAACGCCTAACAGGCGCATTAACATTCAACTTGACAATCATATTAAATATGTTAATCTTAGAGTGGTGTTTTCCGGGTAAAATTTGTATGGTTCTTAGTGGCAAATGTGCAGATCTTGGCACATTGGCGACACCAATCCGTCTGTTGGACATGGTATCAACGATTAGCCGAGAGGCTTGGTGGGCGTCACTACACCGTACAGTTAGGAAACATTCATTTCCCAAGGACACAACATCGGGCATGTCAGGACAGGGGATCGACCACCAGGTTCCAGTCCACTGTCTCAACTACAAATTCGGAATAGGTTTTCTACACAGGACACCAAACAAAGATATCACTGTCTGATGGCGTTATAATTGATATGTTGTATATATAAACTTGTTGCTGGGAGGGCAGAACCATTACAACAATGGGTACGAACATTTCCCAAAATATGCGAGAACAGAGTTACTGACAATGCTCGAACTTCATGCTGTTTACTACAAAATACATTTTTGTAAACCAATCTTTGTGGCGCGCATTACGTACGTAATAAATCCATTCTTTTAGTGTGAAATAATTTTCACATCAGGCCTCCCTCCCCCTCTTCTGTTGCAATATTTAAGCGACCCAACTGTTGCTTGGAGCCAAGAGTAGAAAAACAAATGGACAAAAGGCGCTGTGGTCACCTAGCAACGGCAAATTGTTCATCTCTTCGTCTCCTTTTTACATTTTTTCTTTCTCGCAATCGACCTTAGTGACTACAATAGAGTGGGTATGAAGCAAAAATTATCTAGCCTCTCTACGTTTTTTTTAATGTTTACAATAGGAACCACGGGAACTACAGCAACTACGGCCAATTCAGAGGTCCTGTCCTATGAGATACCTCTCCGTACGGTGTTTTCCTTTTGCACGGACTCACAGCCTCGTCGGCCCACAACCAGACGCTGTCCTGTCCGCTAGCCTCTCTACGTTAAGGTTTACTACAAGAACTACGGCAAATACGGCCATTTCAGGGGTCCTGTCCTGTCAGATACCTCACCGTACGATGTTCTACCTTTGCACGGTCACACAGCCTCGTCGGCAGGCAAACAAGCACTGTGATGTCCGCTATCTCCTCTACGTTAAGGTTTACTACAGAACTACGAGAACTGCAGCAATTACGACCGATTCAGAGGGCCTGCCTTGTTGTCAGATACCTCTCCGTACGGTGTTCTCCCCGTGGGATGCTAAGGCTCTTCAGAGTCACCCTAAGGCTGTCCTTGAAGCGGAGACGGAAGTGCGTGGTTCTTACCCTGACTTTTGTTCTTCCCAAACTTTTCTTTATCTTCTTATGTTATTTTTACCCCTGAATCCCCCGAAAAGCAACAAAAAGTATGTTGTTGTTTTTTTCATCTAGTCCGCGGCATTTGCGATGCGGTTTTGTCGCCTGATGACCCACATAGCTGCGTTTTGCATGTATTTTTAACGAACTTGCGTCCTTGGAGGTCCGGCGAGAAAATTATCCTTTTTGGTTTACTTTTTTTTCTATTTGTTTTACTGTTAAGTTTAATTTTATTTTCATTTTTCAGAGATAGGAACTGATAAACTTTTCCAAAGTCCTTACCCTGGGAAACCTCTTTTAGTGAAGCCCCCTTTTGTTCAAAAAAGCTTTGTGTTAAGATTCATATTTTTGTATCCAAAATAAATGTTTTACTGCAGTTTCAACAGTCAGAAATTGATGTGCGCGCAGATGTCATGATGTAATCAAATCAACATGGGTTTAACAGAAAAATGGTTCAAAGTGCTTGGTTGTCACTGGCATGGCAGTTTTCAATTGATCAAAAATTTACAGTATGGAGGGTGGGCTCTACAGCGCATCTAACAAACTTACCCCTCTGGAAATAATCGTGCATGGCAGGTCACTAGGAATGGCCAATACAATGATGTACCAAACATAATGAAGTCATGTGCGTTGATGCATAGAAAACAGCGGTTTGATGTCCCTCCATTCAGGTTTTGGGCGTGCCTTTATGTGGTTCCTTGCACATTGAATTGTTTGTTTTGTGACCAGCGCTAAGCAATGACTCTGTTTTGGCAGCTAAGTAATAAAAATTTGAAATATAGACATAAAATGACTGCTAACAATTGGAAACCGTGTCACACTCACAACATTCCATAATTAGACTCGAGTGGCGTTTTCAGGAGAAATAAAATTTGGACTCTAAACATTTTTTTTTTGATTTTGAAAAAAAGGTAACTGCTGAGATGGTGCTATATGAAATCACAAAGTCATCCCTCACTTCCACGGGTCCGTGTAATATTGCATAATTTTAGGTTAAAATTTTACACCTGTTTTATTTGTTACACTTCAAGCCTGTTAAATTTCTTGTTTTCTTCTTCCATACATGTCGTCAGAATTTGGTTATCAACTCTCGTATATTGATTTTTTTCTCTCTAAGATTTCCTGCAACTCTGACGGTTGATAAAAAATGGACAGGATACATTGGACATCCCTTGACAAATTTCCATAACTTTGAAGTTTATTTTCTATTTATTAATTTCTTTATTCATCATAACACTATAGCCATTGACGTAGCCGTGGCCTGGTAAGGCAATTCGAAAACAAGTTTATAATAAGGATCTGTTTGCAAACGTTGGCGTGAACTTATATGGTAACAGACATATCATCACGCTGGCACCTACCAATATCGCATCATAGCCAAGCTTTGTCACACGTTGCCTCAGTATGACCAGGTACAAGTCAACATATTTGAACGGGCTTGGTGACTGGCGTATACAGTATATATATATATTATATTTTTCTAAAAGCCTATAATAGATGAAATATACATCGGCTAAATAACAAACTACCCCTAACCCACACATATCACACTCAGCCTTTTCTGTCCTAAAGAATGCACAGCAAAATTACATGTACAGCCGGAATGCACAGAAAACTTTAAAGTATTCAAGGCACTTGGACAAGTTACTGCGCTAACATGGTTTACAACATAATGCGACACATGTTCATCTGTTTTGGGAGGCGCGCGTTTGTTGTATAAACCATCTTACCTTGTCCGCGGCCGGTAGTGACGAGACAAGCTGTGATCACAACGGTACAGAGCAGACGGAAAGCAGACATTTTCCTCGGCTTCTTTCAGTCGGAATTTGTCCAGTAGAAATATGGAAAAGTTCACAACTCGCCCACGCCCTCACGACGAAAGGGGAGGTGCGGCTCGTCTCGCTGTAGACTGTGCACTTGTTGAGTGCGGTCCCACCGATAGTTTACGCAGAAATAAAACTACTCAAATTATTTTAGAAAACTAAATAAAAGCACAAATTCATGACCAGCTTCTGCCCGACTGGATCGAACCGAAGCTGATCATCTTGCGACCACCAGGTTCCAGTCCACTGTCTCAACTACAACTTCGGAATAGGTTTTCTGCACAGGACACTAAACGAAGATATCACTGTCTGATGGCGTCATAATTGATATGTTGTATATATAAACTTGTTGCTGGGAGGGCGGAACCATTGCAACAATGGGTACGAATATTTCCCAGAATATGCGAGAACAGAGTTACTGACAATGCTCGAACTTCATGCTGTTTACTACAAAATACATTTTTGTAAACCAATCTTTGTGGCGCGCATTACGTACGTAATAAATCCATTCTTTTAGTGTGAAATAATTTTCACATCAGGCCTTCCTCCCCCTCTTCTGTTGCAATATTTAAGCGACCCAACTGTTGCTTGGAGCCAAGAGTAGAAAAACAAATGGACAAAAGGCGCTGTGGTCACCTAGCAACGGCAACTTGTTCATCTCTTCGTTTCCTTTTTACATTTTTTCTTTCTCGCAATCGACCTTAGTGACTACAATAGAGTGGGTATGAAGCAAAAATTATCTAGCCCCTCTACGTTTTTTTTAAATGTTCACAATAGGAACCACGGGAACTACAGCAACTACGGCCAATTCAGAGGTCCTGTCCTAAGAGATACCTCTCCGTACGGTGTTCTCCCTTTGCACGGACTCACAGCCTCGTCGGCCCGCAACCAGACGCTGTCCTGCCCGCTAGCCTCTCTACGTTAAGGTTTACTACAGAAACTACGGCAACTACGGCCATTTCAGGGGTCCTGTCCTGTCAGATACCTCACCGTACGATGCTCTACCTTTGCACGGTCACACAGCCTCGTCGGCAGGCAAACAAGCACTGTGGTGTCCGCTATCTCCTCTACGTTAAGGTTTACTACAGAACTACGAGAACTGCAGCAACTACGACCGGTTCAGAGGGCCTTGTGCCACCAAACATAATGAAGTCATGTGCGTTGATGCATAGAAAACAGCGGTTTGATGTCCCTCCATTCCGGTTTTGGGCGTGCCTTTATGTGGTTCCTTGCACATTGAATTGTTTATTTTGTGGCCGGCGCTAAGCAATGACTCTGTTTTGGCAGCTAAGTAATAAAAATTGAAATATAGACATATAATGACTGCTAACAATTGGAAACCGTGTCGCATTGAATTGTTTGTTTTGTGGCCGGCGACCTTAGTCTTAATCGACCTTAGTGACTGCAATGGAGTAGTTATGAAGCAAAAATTCACAAGTAATTGATGTTTATCTGTACTGTTAACTGAAATTCTTCCTCATGTTGTGCAAGTTTTTTCTTTTTTTTTCTTTTCTTTACTCTTTCCATTCCTCTCGATCTCCCCATGCCTATCTCTGGGTTTCTCTCTATCTCCATCGATCTGCCTATCTCTGCTACATCCTCAGCATTGTTTTCATACAAGTTTCATTTCTAAACAGATTCTGGGCCTCAGGCTCAGTGCTGTACGTCTTTCTAAAAGGCTACATAGCACTGGGGCGAAAAACACTGCACCACATCCTACATCTGCTTGGAAATGAACCTTGAGTTTATCATTAACTCTGCAAGGTCGAGAGTTCGGGGTCACTTACTCACCTGGGGTCAACGTCCTGCAGAGCATTTCATTTCAGGAGCCTTGAAATAGTTACTGCGTCAGTATTTGGCGTGCTTAGTTAGCTAGCTCTGACCAACAGTCTTTTTCTCTTTTCCTGAGCAACAACACGATATCGCCAGAGAGATGTTCAAGATTGTTGCCATCGGTGAGACCATACTATTGATACTATATAAAGTCTGGTAGATTTTTTGTTTACCTACTAGAATCATTTCTACTTATTTTTCATTCTAGTGGTCACAGAAATAGGTTCTTTGCTCTTGTTATATTGTTATTGACTGGTGTGTGTTCAGTGCCATTTGTTTAACCCTCAACAGTACACCTTCCCGGACTGATTAATCTGTCCACCTGGGGTCCGCACGGACCCCAAAACAGTTTTTTGCTAATTTTGAGAAATTATCAGTATGTTACCAGCTCAATTGTTTTGCTGAATTGATGTGTGAACCTCTTAGTCCACATTACGTACAAAAATTATACATTTTGACCTTTTCCTATTTTTTGGTGAAGAAAAGAAGGAATCAAGAAATACCCGTTTTTTTAAAGCTTTGGAGGTTCGTGGGACTGGGGGAGGGGGCTTATTGCCCCCCTCATAACTCGGGAACGGTATATCGTATGGCCACCAAATTTTCAGAAGATGGTGTACTACTAAAAATAAATCAATACAACAATTTTGATGTCGTTATGACGTAGTATGACGTCATTATGACGTCATTCATATGATTTTAATGGCTAAAACCGTTATAAATAGGTTATTCTCTTAAAACTTAATGGTATACAACTCAACTTTAACAAAAAGTGTTTATGATAAAATGATAAGGTCTGCTAAAGCTTATGTTGCCCTTAGCAACACCAGTGACGTCATACAATGACGTCATACATATTTAATTATCCGCCATCTTGGATCTTGGTTTTGACCAATGACGTAATCAAATTAGCATAAATTATTAATAAAAATCACATTAAATTATATAAAATGTTATTAATGTTCGAAAGCATGTGTCACTTATCATAAAAGCCTGAAAATAAAGTAAAGTATAAGAAAAAAAGTAAAGTATAAGAACGCCAGTGTATCTATTACGATCGAGAGCCGGCTGGGGTCCGCGCGGACCCCAAAAGAAAATCAGATACGAAATTTTAAAAAAATGGGGGAAACGGAATTTTCTGCACTGTGTTGAGGCGCAACTTTGTGGGTGACAATTACCTGAAATTTCAGAAAAAAATCTTTAGAAACAAAAAAAATATTACAGAATATATAGTGCTGGGGTCCGCGCGGACCCCAGGTGTACTGTTTAGGGTTAACATATGCCTAAAGTATATTGAAGCTGAACGCTAGTTACATGTATGTTTGCCCGTGTTTTTGGTGCCATTTTGTGTTTGTGTACAGCACAACTCGGGAATTTGTTGATCTTTATGATATTTGGTAAATGCGTAGGTCTCTGCCACACGAAGGACAATTTTGATTGCGGTCCTCCTAGCGGCTTCCTATGGTATTTCAGGTTTTGAAATACATACAAAACATAATAATCCTAACCCAAACCACTGTGTAAACCTGACAATGCCATGCTGTATCTTATGTTATAGCGTTCTTGTTGGGAGGGTGTGCGGTGATGGTGGGGGGCAGCTGTTGTCTTCCGAAACAGTATGAGTGCATCGTTGGTGTTCAGAACTCCACTTTCAGAGGCGGAAAGCTAGGTAAGTTTTGAAGTGTTCTGGGCCGTTGTGCATGTACGTTAATTAAGCGCCAATCCCTTGGTCTTATATGTGTTACACGTCTTCTTGACATATCCTAGTTTTAACTAGATATTAAAGACGGTACAATTGTTGTATCCAGAACCATGCCTATCTAGTTCTGTGCCTCAATGGGTTAGAGCTAGGATCAGACACGGTTCTGGATGGTCTCCACCTACCTGGTGCTGTAAAAGACACCCTGTGGTGTTGGGTTACATTATGTAGCATGTTGCAGGACAGAGTTGGAGGCGCTGGTCACCATATATATTTATATATATCGTGTTTGAGTAAGAATAAACAGAGCAGTAGTTTGCTGGGCTAGACCATGTGAAGGTAAAACGTTGTGGCTGTAACGATATGATATAGAAAAAAATGCCCAAACAACACGGAGCCATCTTGTAAGCATGCATACCTCAAGCCACCCACTATGACCGTAACCTTTGCTCTACAGATGTGTCAACAACCGGGTTCATGCACTCCGTTGATTTCGTCCACAAGAAAGTGGCTTACGTTGGACAAGATTTCAAGATGGTGCAAGATTACAACAAGGTGAGCTGAAATTAGATCTTTTTAAAGAAGACAGAATTATTAAGATTTTCTTGTGGATCACTAGCGTACAGGATCGTGTATGTTTCAGCCTGCTAGGAGAATATTTTGCAAACTGTGAATAATTTTTCAGATTGGTGAATGATTGGACAGCAAGGTTCTTTATTCACAACCACTTGTTTAACAATAGCGGACGTTTTGACGACCGTGCTGGTGTGTGTAATAAGCTGGTGTGTTACGCCGAAAGACGGTTATACCAGCTATAATGATAATGATACAGGCCGTCTGTCATCTTGATCAGGGCCATTATGACTGGTTCACTGTGCACTGCGTTACCGCATATATCTCACTATTGTTGTAACAACATCTATGTAACGTTATGTCACAATTACTTGTTTTCCCTTGCATTAACTAATACGGTGACACGTAATGTAGAGTATATAACAACAACAACGAGTATATACTCTGTGATACCAACCTCCTTAGTGATACATGTATATTTATAAACCTATATTGCAAAAAATATACATGTACGATGTTTTGCAGAAGAATTATAAAAGCTTGTGACCTAACGTTACTGTAGAATTTTTTTTATTGAAATGGCCGCTGGACGGATTGCCGCTGTCAGTCAATTTGTCGTTGAATGGAGTGTGAATGAGCCCAGCGGCCCAAAACAAAGTGGCCGCTGGTTGCGGCCGACAGTTGGTTGTTTGATAGAGGACAATTACTATGCAAAATAGGACGGGACTGTCTCATTGTGGTCGTTGATAGGAGTTGGTGGCTGGATACAGTTGGTTGGTTGGACAGGTTTGACTGTATCAAGTCCTTTGTAAGGTTAATTGTGCATTCTCTTCTTCTTCTAGATGATGCAGTTCGTCGTCAGCCATGGGTACTGCACACCCAGTAAACTGACCGTGCCAATACGCAACTGCGTGCCAGGTAAATGTTGGGGACATCACTCTTTCTTGGTAGTCCTTCGTTGTCGAAGATGACTGTTTGCGTCCTCATTCACGGGGTGTGACCTCATGTGGCTTCTGAGTCCGAAGCTTGAAGCACACAGTCTTCCACACTTCGGGCACTGGTGGTCCGTTGTCAGAACTACTGTTGTTGTTGTTGTTGTTCGGCTGTGTCGTTTGACCCTTGCAGCATTAAGGCGCTGCCTCCTATCTTCTTCAAAGGCTGTAGTGGCTCGAGATACAAGTGCTCTCCAGGCCGTTCTGTCGGTAGCAACTGGCTCCAGTTGAGGTGGCTTAATGCCGCACCATTTGAGGGTGTTTTTCAGTGTGTCTTTAAGGGGACATCACTAAAAGGTGCCTAATGTACATCTCTTTATTCTTAAAGACCAGACATGGGTATTGTTTGATTCATCCATCATTCGAAACTCAGCTTCTTTCTGTCGCAGTTTTTTTGTTTGCATTTATTTTTTTTTTCTGTCAGAAGTGAGAGCTGACTTAGAATCTAAAGGTTCTGGGTTCGAATCCCTAGAAAACCCCAGTGTTGTGCCCTTGGGAAAGGCACTTTACACCAGTCACCTATTTTGTCATTGGACTCACACTTCAAGCACACATCACACTCCTTGAAAAGAGTAGGGTATCCCAATGTGAGTGGTTCAAATCTTACAGTCCCATTTTATATATTATTCAGCTTGTACCTACATGTACTGTATAAAACTGCTATCATAGTGTAATATGCCTGGTGGCATTTTACTAGTTATATGCAGCAAAACAACAATGATAACAGTACACAAACGACATTATACTGTGTGATGTTATACTAAAGAAAACCGTTACTCAAGCAACTGGAAATCTAGTATCCAATCTACCCAAAATCTGGATAGATTTTCAAAATCTTGCTTGAGTATCGGTTTCCTCGTTTATCTCATTACCTGGATCATTCTGGATGTCTAACATTCCTTGACGTTGAAATTGAGAATAGTTAGTATGGATTAACTCTAAGAATTCTAGTTTAGTATACATGTAGGTCTAGTTTAGTATACTTCATGTACCTACCCTTCTAGTTATTCTCTGCCATACATTGTACCAGTTATAGTTGTTGAGCAATAAAGTTGATAGATAGATTGATTGATTGATTCTGTCGTGTGTTTTTAACAGAGAATGCGACAGTTGTAACGCTGGACATGGGTGGACCGAAGGGGATCACGCTTGATGCGTACGACGTCGGGACGATCTCACCAGGTCCGGGGCTGGGCCAGTTCAAGGGGTCTTTCGCATTCAACCATGACGGCTGCATCCCTTTTTCTGAAATTCTCATGACAGGTGAGTAAGGTTATGCTGAGGTGGGACAACCCCAACCCCCCCAAGCCAACAAGTAAGGGTTAGGAAAGGGCCCAGTGCCTGTTTCAGTTATGCAGGGTTGGACAAGTTTTCAAAAATCCACTTGCCCTATTGGGCAAGTACATGATCATTTCCACTTGCCCGAACCAACTTTTCTCTTGCCCAAAATATGACATATTTTTATGCATTTTCACTTGCAATAGTTGCAGCAAGGAAATTATATTTAGTTTTCAGTGACTAAAGAAAGCATTTTAAAGTTTATAATGTTGCATGCTTTATTTACCAATTGAAAATAAGGCTACTTAGAGACTTTTTTTGCAATGGATTTTCAAACAAATTGCCATACTTTTGACTGGCATCAATTATGATATCTTTATTGGGAAATGATGAGTTATTTTGTTCCAAACACCGCATGCAAAAAATTTACTTGCCCAATCGGGCAAGTCAAGAGGTACATGTATATCCACTTGCCCGAACAGTGCTTTTACTTGCCCTGGGCAAGTGGACTTGTCCAACCCTGAAGTTATGTCTGGAGGACTTCAGGAGAGTTTTCTGAGAAGTTGGCTGGGCAGCAAGGACTGGAAAATGAAGTGTCTGCATTAAGTAAGAGGCTAACGTCATTGCAAATCGCAGTCCTAAGACAAAATTGAAGATCTCATACCGCTGTAAAATATTGAATACCAGGTATATGCATATAGCAGGAAATAAAAGCAGGAAATGAGATAACTTTTTCAGAGATCTTTTGGTACCTTTGACCTAACTTCCTGTCAGATTTACTGACGTGCCTAGCATGTGCAAAATAGCTATGGAAACACAAACAAACAAACACGTAGACACATCGAAAACAATGCCACCATACACTGAGGGTGAGGCAACACGGGTTTACGGAAAAGTCTGGGCTGTCTACCTGACATGTGCCTTAAATAATTTGTCTCCACTATTATAGAGGGAAGTATCGCTACCGTGTCGTTCTTCAACATGACCTTTGGCATTAAGGACCCTGCTGTGTTTGACGTTCCCAGCCCTCCCTGTCCTAAGAACGACGACGACTTTGTGGTAAGAAAACGGTCTCACTCACTCAGTCTTAGCTCCTTACATACATAATTCATACTCTAACCAGTTTAAGCATCTATAAAAAGTTTCGCTTCCAGTATTCTCTGTCACCCGTAATTTCAGTCAGGGTTTTATCACTTAAACGAATTTCAGGCTCAATAAGTTTCTATAGTATCACTTCAATGAAGCCATTTGAGAGTCTCACTGGGTCAGTCTACTGAGGAAGACCAGAGGTGCTGGTCGAAAGCTCTGGGTGAGAAATTTACCTTTTGTGTTGGATCAAAAGTTTTAACTTTAAACAAATGTTTGAAGTATAGTGTGAAGTATGATGTTAGATCGATGTTGTTAAGAAGAACGTGTGTCCTATCTCTTACAGAACTTGCTGCAGGAGCATACTGCCCCATCCTGGCCGATGTTCCCATCCTTCCCGTGATGTTCCTGAGAACACATCCAAGAAACCAACCCAGTTGGCACCAATCAAAGAATTTTTTGCTTTTATAATGCTTTACTAAAAATTACATGCAGAAATGTGAATCATGACTTTTCAGTGTAGTGAAACTGAATTGAATAAAATTTGTTCTTGTAATGCTATTCCGTATGTGCTCTTTTATTCTGTAATAAAAGTAACTGAATAGTATCACATTCAAGCCCCTCTAGTGTCACTATAGACAAGTTTGACTACTCCCAAATACTGCTTTGTAAACTGATAAACTTTTAAACTTTTCCGTACACTATCATAACTCAGTGCCACCATCCTAATGATTTGTAGCCCACCCATATCTTTCTACACATCTATCTTTCCACAAGTTGGGCCAGAGGAACGTACCAAACACACAATATGTCATCATCATTGGCAAAGCTATTGGTTTTATCTGACTCTTCGACTCAGGTATCACTCCGTCACCCGATACGTGAAAAATCGGGCTAATCTAGTGGCTACTTATGCGATCAATACAACACCAGATGACACAGGGGTCCGGTTTAATTTCTTCAGTTGGCATATCTATTCATACAGCTGTGATGTAAATCAATTTTGCCATTGTTCGATTTGGCAGGTGTAGGATAGATAAGCACAGGTAACACATGGTAGGGCATGTATCAAGGTTGTATGTTACAGGCCTTGGAAGGGTTTTCCGATAGTTTGTACAATGGGCAGAGATTTATCTGCACAATTTTCGCACAAAATGAGGACATGGATCATTTGGAAGGTACATAAATCGGAGTCCTGTATCCTAGGAAGGCAGGTAATTTATCAGTACGAGGAAATTGGACATTTATGACAATTGCTACTACAGGAGGTAGCATGTATTACTGGTACCGTACATTCATTTATTTTTACTGCACGTTCATTTCACGGTAGGAGAGAAAAGCAGTTTTTTCTACGGTATCTTATGTTTGCTTGCTGATTGAACCAATTCTGTAGTACAGTAGAAATGCAGTGAGATGCATTTTTGTGGAGTCATGATTTTACAGACAGAAAGTAAAACTATGGCAAACATTTCAGGACCTACAGTAACTCGTTGCAAAAATTTTGTGATTTTTTTTAGCAGCCCTCCCCCTGCCCCCTCCTCCTCAGTTCTCCCATTCCCTTTCCCCTCCCCCGGTTGGGAGTTTGAATCCTGGCTGTTGTCACTCACTGTTGACACGGCTGTTGTCACTCACCAGACATGCACGGCTACTGTAAAGGGTTTCAGTCCTTAGGATGGGACGTTAAGCTGTGGTCTGCTGTTTATTGTTCTTGTCAAAAAGAGCTAGGGGGAATTTCCCCGGTACAGTGAACCTGTAAATATTGTACATAGTGTCTGTCTTCTCTGTTACGACCAGTGGGAGTTTAACTCATCAGTATTAAAACTGGTTTGAGATCAATTTCTTTCTCGGCCCTCCCAGTCAGCTTCCCATGCCCCCCTCCCCTTAGCCCTCCCCATGCCCCCCCCCTCCCCTCAGCCCCTCCCAGCCCCCCTCCCCCTCAGCTCTCCCCCCCATAAGTCAGGATGAGTGCCAGTAGTCTGTTCTCAGGCAGCTGTCCATACATCCCCGCCACCTGTTTCCTACTCAGATGGGTGGAGCCTGTTGCCATGGCAACCTGCATGACCTGAGCTAGCCTCTCCACAGCCACCTGCGCGGCCTCCCCCTGCCCCGCGGACGTCGGGACCAGCGCATGCACGTCCGCAACGATCTCCTCGACGGCCGACACCGGTAAGAGTTTCGTGTTCGGCGCGACAGTCTGCGCCGCGAGAAGCGACTGTAGAACGCCGAGGTGCAGTTTAGAGTACGTCATGGCTTCCTCTGGTGCGTTTCTCTCCGGGTCGCGTACGAGCGTCGACTTAACGCACCAATGGCAGAGCCCGGGGATCGGTGTCACCGGCGCCGACCCCTTCGTGTCCTTCAAACTTGCGAGGCAGATACGTGGGTTACCAGCGACCCACTCCGCTATGACCTCCAGCAGGGCAGGAGGGGGGCGCCTGGACGACGCGGCGTCCGGTTTCAGCTGGTACAGACCGGTCACGATGGTGACGAACTGGCAGGCGAAGCTGGGCGAGGTTCTGTCGACCTTCTGCAGGGTGTCGAGCGTTCCTGGCATCAACATGCAGTAGTCCTGTATGATGGAGTTCAGCAGGGCCAGGACCGGTGGGGAAGTAGCGCCCTCTTGCAGGATCCAGTAGGCGGTGCAGTCCAGCACCATCTCGTGCTGGGTGGCGATACACATGGACACCAGCTTTCCTAACAACTTCACCTAGGGGAAAGAGAAGAAAACTGTCACTTATTTCTGTTAAAAGTATAAGTTACAACAAGTACCGCAAGTACCTTAAAGTAAGATAACAAACAAACAAGATACAAAATGCTAGGATATCCAGTTCACCATTCCTTGGACAACATGTAATTGTAAGTCCAACCAACACAGCGTGTGAAATACTAGGTTGCCCAGTTGCACTGTGCAACCATATTTTGCTTGGTGCAACCTATTTCTACACCCAAGTAGCTCAGTGCACTACCTAAATTTTGTGGTAAGGATGCCCCTTTCTTCCATTGGGAACTGTTTATTGAGAAGTTCCCATGGAAGAGCTCATCACTTCAGGTAAGGGGGAACAACTCTATGTCAGAAATGTATAAATTCACATTGCATTCTAACAAAGTTAATCATAATGTAGAAGAGTTTAAATTTGGGGCAACCTGGAATTTTGATGGGCAACCTAGCTTTCATCCTAGGTTGCCACTGGGCAACCTGACTCAAAAAAGTATCACTCACACAACAAAAGATACACACCATTTCCAGACAAACATTGTCCCAAATGAATCAAACGCACATACATACACACAAATACAGTAGCCAACATCTAAAGCCCTAAATCTTGAAATATTTTCAACGTTTTTGTGGTTATCTCGTCATCGCAAAATGATTTCACTGCAAATATACCGGTATGTTTCCATTTCATCATTACAGTACAATGGAATTGTTTCAACCACGGATGAAAACCTCCTTCCCCCCCCCTCAATTATGTGTAAAATTAACTCCCCAGAAAAACTAGTGTGTCTAGACCTTACCTTGTGGTCTGTCAGTCGATCCGCCCCTCCCCGTGTGGCAAACAGCACCATGAAGACCTGTCGGGCCAGGCCTGTGCTCGTCTTCGCCCCAAAATAGTCCGACAGAATCTGGAGAAGCTGCAGCTCCTGAAGTGCATTCAGACCTAGAGGAAAAGAATTCATAATACATTGATTGTTTGGAATACAATGCTTTGTGTTTAGGCCAAGGAAAAAAAATGTTGTGTTTCCTGTTTCAGTCCTGAAAAAATTAGGGTCGGTAGGTAGGGATTATCTTCTTTTTTCTTTTTTAGACTTTGGTGATATCTAGTGATCCAACTTATACTTAGAATACAGTACAGTATGTTAACAAAGTAAAAATTGCATGAGGTGAAATTGTCGATGTTGGAAAACCGACTGTACAACATTTCATCACTCAGGTGTCACTGTCAGATCATGGAGCTGGGAAAGGTTGATCAGCTCAAAAAATTTATGTCCCTTGCAGGGGTCCACACAAAAAAAAGGCTAGGGTCGGCAGTTTTTTCTAGGGCTGGTCGGGAAACAGGAAACACAACATTTTTTTTCCTAGGCCTTAGTCATTTGTCAAACCTTCCTGACCAAGATTTCTTTTTTCCCAACTTTTAGTTTTATTTTCTTGCATGCTTGCATCAGTTTTGGCAGACACTGTGCCCAGAGGATGTCATCCAACTAATCAAATCTGTATGGCCTTATACTGTACAGGGGTTTTTCTAGAAAACATTTGCATGAGGGAGCAGACCACTAGCTTGGCAAGGGAGCGATGCAAATTTTTACAAGAGTAACACAGTTTGTAATGCTACAATGAATTGTTATGATGTTTTTTAAATATATTTTCACAGGAAAAAGATCATTTTGTGTACTAGTATGTAGCCACTTAGGGTTGAGGGGTCAATCTGAAAATTGACATGAGGGAGCTGGCTGGTTACATGAGGGAGCAGCTCCCTTATTCCCTGGTTTAGAAAACCCCCTGCTGTATTTATGCACACTGTGTATACAGATGATGTTGTAGGCTTCATGAAATATTCTCCCACACACAGAATGTTAAGGCTGCGTCCCAGCAGAGACAGCACAGTGTGTGGGAGTCCAGACTTAGCTTCTCCTGAATCCATCCTTGTCTGGCCACCTCGCATGCACGATCCGTCATCATTTACTGCGTCTTTGCCCGGCTTTATTGTGTTTGCCCCGAGTCAAATTTAAGGCACAGAATCCAGGAGTAATCAGTCACAGCGCCCCCTCCTGGGACTAACGAGAAGTGCAATACATCAGCGCGCATCAAGTCATCCATATTGCTCGGCTGTTAAACTTTTCAGAATGATATATAAAAGGGGGCCAGAAAAGGTGCCTTACAGAAGTGGTAAACAAACCGTCTCAGTCTGTACCAGACTCTAATTTTTGGGTTAACGTATTTTTTGCAGAAAAATAATGAAGCAGGCAGTGGAAAAAACAGGGTTCTCGTGATAGATCTAAATATTCTTCAGTCGACATACCAGGCAGGTTTAAGATTAGCAACATAATGATGCTGAACAGTAAATTTCAATGTTCAAAATTTCTGCCGACAAAATTTCAACTGTCGGTGCCAAAATATGAGAACTTTGGGGGTGATTCAGATCTTAAATCATATATAATAAATGGTACATATTATACAAGACAAACCGAGCCAGCAAAATGCAGGCTATAGCTAGGTCTTAGTTATGTCAAGTACAGAGACTTTCAAGTATGGCAAACTACTTTTAGTCTGACTCTGTTACTGTAAATTACACAGTAGAAACATGCAATTGCTCCCTAACTGGCTATAGAGCAGTTATAAGATTTAACAACTAGTTTAGAAGAGTAAAATTGTTATAATTTCTTAAGTCGAGAGTCACATTAACCTGACATTGACTTCCACATCTGTCTTTTACAGAGTAACGACTCATTAAATATTAACAACCTTCTTTGTACTCCTATCATACTTCCCTCTCATTTAATTTTCTGATTGGTATCATTTCATCAATGGAAAGATGAAAAGAATTTGTTGCCATGGCAACAAAGCTGTCAATACATAACAGGGTCTGGACTTCATCCTCTAGACTATTGAACCCCAGAAACCGTCTCAGTGTCTGGGGTTTAAAAATAGAATTTGATGAAAATCAGTTTTATGTTGAGGGGATTGCAGCATTAAAATTTTTCCCCATGTACATTGTATGGTTATGACTTTTGGCTGTTATGTGTCTTGACATGTAAAGTATCCCATTTTGCATTTGTCAACTTCTTGTAAAAAAAACTATTGTTGACAATGACATCTTCCATTTATAGTACTGCCAGGTTGCTATTTGAAAGTTAAGCAACTTAGCAATACTGGCAACTGACATGTTCCTAAAACATTATGGTATTCATTTGGTGACAAAATTGTGGTTCAAGGTGCTTAAAGCAATTTTACTTTTAAGTGGATTTAACTTTGTGAAGTTTGGTAGAACATAAAATAGACACATATGTACATTCTTTTTAGCCTACTAAAGCTAAGTATGTACAACATTTAAGCATTTGATCAGGAAAAAAATTACTCGCAATCTAGGAGGGTCCGGGGGTATGCTCCCCAATAAAATTTTGGATTTCCTTAAAAAATGCAATTTCTGCATTTCAGGTAAGTCATGGTGTTGAGAGTGGTTGTCGGTGGTCATTTAGATGTTTTATTTTTACTTAAGATTTTTGTTAGTTTTGTGTGTCAAGGTTGACGGATTGGTTTAAAAAAAATTTCCGTCACACGCCGAAAAGTTCCGGTAATTGACATAAAAACGGGTGCTGACTATAGCTAGAGCCCTGCATGTACTACAAGTGAGTACAGTATCTAAATGTAACGTTCGTAATCTTGTGAGGTGTTGGGGGGACTTGTGTGAGAGATGGTGACATTTGTGATGGCTTATCTAAGTGTTAGGGGGACTTGTACAAATAGCGGTGACATTTGGAGGATTTGTGCAGGTGTTAGGGGGACTTGTACAAGTAGCCCTGACATTTGGAAGATTTGTGCAGGTGTTAGGGGGACTTGTGCAGGACATAGTGACATTTGGAAGATTTGAGCACATGATATTCAATTAATGTACTGCATAGGAATGGTGGTGGAAGATAGCTCTAAATGTAGCATTCCCAGCAGTTTCAACTATAAAAAGCATTCTATTGCCTCACTGGACTCAAGTGAAAATGAGTACCTAGCTTCAATTAGGGATGTTCTCTCAGATAGGATGTACATTATATTAGCAGAGAGTTTGAGAAGAGAGCCTCAGAACAAGAAATAGTCATGCCTTCAAGTATCAGAGTTATCAACCAATGACTGTCGTGTTCTCTACCACATCGGCAGAACGTACTGCGCCTGCGCAAAACCCTGATTTTCGTTGGAATTGTTTGGTCAACGTTGCATCAAAATCTTGCCTGTTGCAGACGATATCTTTTCCCACACAACATCTGAAAACTACAGACTGTCAACCTTATATGCTATAATACAACCTTATATGAGACGTTCTGCCAAAGTGCTGAGTGCACAATACATTATGCAGGCGCAGTACGTTCTGCCAACGTGCTGTGTTCTCTATCGTAGAGTGGAACTTGTTGCCCCCAAGTACTGTACAGTAGGGGCATCATCACTAAATAATAGTTTTAAACAATGCTTAGTACACACAAGTTACAGATGGTTAGATGTGCAAAGGTTAGGTGTAACAGGTCATTTGGTGTGATATAGTGCAGTGTGCCTGCAAAGCTGGTGTACATGTGTTACGCACATTAAGGCTGCCAAAAACCCAGGCACAGAACAGTCCCGGAGATAAAAGGCATCACCCAATCAGGCCTGGGGTTCATCACGCAAATGCTTGATTGGCGAGGATTTGTCTACAAACTCGTCTGCAAACTTTTTGTGCAGAGTTCGACTGGAGTTGAATTCGACAGTCGATTCACTTCATTTACCCAAACTCATACCGTAAAAAAATGATTCTACAAATCATGAAACATTCGTTGTATTGTCCACAAACATACAAACGTATGCTCTGTGTTGCATTGGTTACTGTAGAATCGAAACCATGAACTAAAACACACCGTAAACTCTTGATTTTTGCAAACGTAAACAAATTTACTGAGTATCGTACAGGGGCTAGCCTGGGTACCAGACTGTTGCCAGTACCCGTATACAGGCTAGCTCCTCGGTTCCAGGGCCAACATGTCCCAAGAAAATTTGACCACAGGCCCCTTGAGTGAGCAACAGATTCTATTAAACAGGGGGATGGCCAGTGTGCATGGCCCTGAGAACAGTCTGGCATCCAGGCTAGGGGGTTGGGGGTGGGGGCTATGTCATGTACTTTGCTGCAAAATAATCTTGCAGCAAAGTACATGTAAAAATTAGCCCCCCACCCCCCTTTGGACTTTTATACATGTACGGTTTGCTATAATTTGCACAACTGTACCATAAACCTATGATACGTTTTAATATATAGGTTGCTTCGAAATTATGCTATGAAAATATATAGAACCTAGGGACCGTTCATCATACCCGTGTGGTGGGGGAGGGCGTCAGGCGGCCTGAAGTGCACGAACTCCTCCACCAGGGCGCCCAACTGGTTCGTCCCTCCTCCCCCGCCTGCCTCGGCGCCCAAGCACGACGCCTCCGCGTGCTCCAACACCCTCCTGGTCGCCTGCGGAAATCCCTCGTACGCCATCGAGTCTCGCAAACTCGGCATTTTCATTTAGATAACGTTAAGTAACGCGTGTATCTAATTCCACGGTACATGCATCACTTCGAGTGAAAAAAGATAACGGACTGTTACAAACCTATGTAAAAGTAGGGGTAAATTTGCTATTACAATCATATTTTAACCTAGCGTTTCACATTGTTAAGTCAACTAAGTTCAAATTACGTATATTATCTGAAATTTTAATTTATTAATAACATTTTGATGCTGATTTAGGATTATTTTACGTGATTTTAAAAGAAAAATAAAACAAGTTCCTATCCTTGAAAAACATGGACTAGTCCAGTCTGACCTACGCATTTTAACCTTTGCCCCTCAAATGGCGGGTAATCAAAATTCAGGAAAGCGTGACAAATGTTGCCAAACCGGTTCTTCAGTCGTCGGCACTAACTATGCGCCGTACAGCGGGCAAAAAATGGCGCCGTGTGGCAGATTAGCAGCCTGGGCCTTACTGGTGGTGACAAGCGGGGCGATTCTGAGCGAGGCGGCCAGCAAACGACCCTTTCCGCATCTCGGAGAGTGAGTAGAACGTTATCGGACGACGTTTTTTTTCCCTCCTCGCCGTCATTTGTTGCTTTTCTGGCGGGCGGGGATTTGGGATGGCGTCGTCTGCAAGTCGCGAAGGGGGGCGTCTGCTAAGGTTTTCGTTGTGTGCGTTGTGTAAGAAGGTTGTTTCTAAGAATTTTCTCTCAGATTTCTTTATAAACCGGTTTCTTATCCCTTTTCTGATAAAATCTCAGTGGAAAAGCTAAGGCGCGCGCCAAAATTTTGGCCGAAAATCCAAGACGGCTGCCGGCTGCGTATAATTTAGCGTTTTGCTGGAAGGTATTTTGCGGTGTGCAAACTTACTGTCTTTAGCCATCTTGGGGGTATTTTTGGTCCGTGCGTTTAGAGTCAACCGTTTAAGAATTTGTTTCGCGTTATAAATTTGCTTGAAATGTGTAGCGAATGCGGATTAGGTTTTTCAACCGCAAGGCTAGAACTTTTTTTGTTGCTCGGGTGAACTTTTGAATTCCCGTCCTTGAGGCTAATATATATATTAACAACACGTGAACCCGCGGGCTATTTTCTGGAAAAACACCTCACTGAAAACTGCGTATTTATTTTCGTTACAACTAACGTTACCGGTATATCTAAAAGTAAAACGTTTTGGCTCCCACTTTCTGGATTAATGCATTTTTGAAGGGACTCTGGATTGATAGTATGGAGTGATATATTTATTGAATTCATTGGCCTCCAATGAATTTAATAACTTGAAAGACTAAAACTGCGTATTTATTTTCGTTACAACTAACGTTTTATCTAAAAGTAAAACGTTTTGGCTCCCACTTTCTGGAATAATGCACTTTTGAAGGGACTCTGGATTGATAGTATGGAGTGATATATATTTATTGAATTCATTGGCCTCCAATGAATTTAATAACTTGAAAGACTAAAACTGCGTATTTATTTTCGTTACAACTAACGTTTTATCTAAAAGTAAAACGTTTTGGCTCCCACTTTCTGGATTAAGACATTTTTGAAGGGACTCTGGATTGATGGTCTCCAATCTTTAATAATTCCTATTGAAGTAGTAATTTTTTTGGGGAAGGGGGCGTTTTTACCCACTGCTAATTTGCATTTCAAAACAGTATAAGGCCACACCAAGTAAATTTTATGGATGACGTCCTTTGGAGACCCTAAATCTAATGCGAGAGGGCGAAAAACAAAACAAGAAGGGCCCTAAAAAACAAGATGCCTAGATTGGAAATATAAGAGACGACAAATGTTAGGACACAAATTGAATGAGGTGACACAGTGTAACAAGGAAGAAGTCTTTTATTCATCATCAAAACAGCAATAAATCAGGTGGAACAGCAGTTGTCGTCCTGTCCTGTTTCGCGTTACGGGTTTCACGTCAATCTGACGATTTGCGGCAATGTCGTGACTCTTTGGTCATAGTTACAGGAAGCGGAATTTCTTGTGTTTTTTTCTAGAAACAGGCCAAAATCAATGCGCGCGCGGACGTCATCCATAAAATTTACTTGGTGTGGCCTAACTCAAGAACAAAAGCATTTTTTGGACTTTTGGGGTGGCTTTTTGTTGTTTACTACGGTTTAGGTAGATTTCTAAAAAGGAGGCATTTGGATTCATGAGCCTGTTGTGATCTGGTCTTTAGTAATAACTTGTAGACCCAAGGGAAAAAACACAGACTTTAATAATTGCCAATTAGAAAAGTGTCTGGCAATGTATCCCATGATTTTGAAATAGATTTTCAATGTTATAGTCTGCACAAAGTAATGCCACTCAGATAAGGTACTGTTGAGAAAAACTCACCCCTCCAAAAAAATATTTTAAAAGGGTCTATAGTACTAGTCTATTGCTACAAAAAAATCAAAGAAAAAGGAAAATGTACATGTTACTGAAGTTAAAGAGCAAGAAGAGAAAATACACAACGTTAGCTGACGGAGCACAATGATGTATATTGTTGATTCCTACCTAATTTAGCACGAAAAAGTGGCTCTACTGTAAAAGATATAAGGAACATACCATGTATCTCTAATCAATGGGGGAGGACATCATGCTCGAGTTGTGTAGAAAACAAAAATTTGCAAAACAAGAATTTGATAAATTACATCTTGAAGAAACAGAATTTGGATAGTCTGTTCCATACTAAAAAAGAGGAATAAATTTTCTCAGCCAGGTTGTATGCCTCATTTTTTTCATTCCTCCCTACCAATTATCATTAATGATTTGTCCCTTAGACTGCAGGTTTAGGGACGAATCACTAACAGACTGATATTAGATTTGCAGGATTTTCAGCCAAAAAAATTGTCACTCAGTAAATTCGATTTTTAGTGAAAGATATGAGTGGAAATTTTCAATATGGTTTATACCGATTATATCTAGAGAATCAGCTGCTTGCCAAGTTTGCGTGCTGCAGAGGCGATCGTTGCGTACGTCCAATCTCGGCGCACTCACGACAACGATCCGGTTTATCACCGCCTCATATTGGGCATTTATCCATCTGAACGCCGAGCATCGATCAGTCCGCAGACTATCTCAGCTTCCCATCAGCCTTTGACGGCAAACGTTACCGACACATCGTTTTATCGCCTGTCGTTACCGGCGGCATAACGGGCGTAAAAATGGCAGCTAAACCCCGCGTGTTTACATGTGCCACGCAACAAGCAAGAGGAGTGAAGAAGCTGGCTTGATGCATATATTTCCTTTCACTGTGCCATAATGGATTTTTCTATCACAGCTGTCAGACTAGATATCATTTGATGCGGCGCGATTGTATCTGATACTGGCTGAAATCTAGTTTCATCGTCTCCCGTTACCGTCGCCATTCGTCAGCGTTTTCAGCCCCATTCAGCCGGACTTGGGCTGCAAACTGCAAAACGCAAGTCACACGCACTCCATCAAACAACCCTTCTCCCGACGAGCGCACAAAGGGCATATAATTAACTTAACCATCCTTAAGAGAAATTGATTGGCGAGATGCGGTCCGCCGGGTTTATCGGGCGCTGCTGGCAATATTAGCTAAATATAGCCCGGCCAGATTACTGGCGTACGTCCCCGAGAGCAGGGGATACGGGGAGAGACGAATCGCTTGTGACAAGGCTATTGATTCGTTTGAATCAGGAAACCACAAGTATGATAGGGTTTGATATTGGAGATGAAATTTTTTTGCTCGAGCAGCAGGAATTGTGAAGATATTGATGATCTGATGTCATGAACTGAAGCACACCTGGCTTTAGGTGAACAGCCACTAAGCTACTGTGTCAGGTTTAACCTTGAGACTGCTAAGGTAGTCGTTTGACACCAAATTTGTATTGGCTATGAGCTTAAGGCAGCAGTGAAAAGGTTTAAGAAAAATCAAACTGAAGCAATGTGCTATCGGGGTCTGAATTTCATCACAAGCTCTTGACTAGCAAGTCCATTGATCTGGTTTTTAGAGGGATTTTTACGACTGGCAGAGTTGTAAACCCAGGGGGAACGGCTCGAGGGATAATGTATTGACAATCCAGTTTCAACCTTTTTCGGTTGAGGTATTGCGGCCCAAATTATACCTTATTTCCTCTGAGGGCAAAATCTTTTTGAGTGCTTTGAATAATGGTATAGGAAATAAATGTGCTTGGAACAGTCATAAAGGGATGAACACAAATATCTGCACTTGAGTCAATGTGGGCCTGGTACATTTATACATGATTGCAAGTGTTTGAACAATGGGCACAATTTACAGGAGAATAAGTTAACATTCAGTCATATACATAAGGCTCTCAACTCAAGGCTAAAATCAAAGTCTGGGTATCTGTAAAATCAATGATGTGCACTATGCAGGCTTTAAAAAATGCTGAGGCCACCTCTGACTGATACATCATGTACAGCATTCAACAACTTAAAAAAACAATTTAGAAATAGACTATTAGATGGCTTTTGAGTATAGTAACCTATTAAAGTTTCCTTTAGATAAAACTATGCAGCACATGTACCTTGCTCATCTAATTAATATAAGCAGGCGGTACTATAAATCCAGAAAAGCACTTTGAATCCCCAAAACTGTGCTTTTTTCAACATACATGTAGTTTGATCATCGAAATTGATATTCCAGAATATGACATACAGTAGAAGATGATTATACTTTTGTAGGTAGGTAACAATGATACATTTTTTACATGTAGGTCCCAGAGGCCAATTCTGCAGAATTCTGTGCATGGCTGCAGTCTTCTGTTCATGGCTGCAGAATTCTGTTCATGGCTGCAGAATTCTGTTCATGGCAGCAGAATTCTGTTCATGGCTGCAGAATTCTGTTCATGGTTGCAGAATTCTGTTCATGTCTGCAGAATTCTGTTCATGGTTGCAGAATTCTGTTCATGGCTGCAGAATTCTGTTCATGGCTGCAGAATTCTGTTCATGGCAGCAGAATTCTGTTCATGGCTGCAGAATTCTGTTCATGGTTGCAGAATTCTGTTCATGGCAGCAGAATTCTGTTCATGGCTGCAGAATTCTGTTCATGGTTGCAGAATTCTGTTCATGGCTGCAGAATTCTGTGCATGGCTGCAGTCTTCTGTTCATGGCTGCAGAATTCTGTTCATGGCTGCAGAATTCTGTTCATGGTTGCAGAATTCTGTTCATGCAGAATTCTGTGCATGGCTGCAGTCTTCTGTTCATGGCTGCAGAATTCTGTTCATGGCATGCAGAATTCTGTTCATGGCAGCAGAATTCTGTTCATGGCTGCAGAATTCTGTTCATGGTTGCAGAATTCTGTTCATGGCTGCAGAATTCTGTTCATGGCTGCAGAATTCTGTGCATGGCTGCAGTCTTCTGTTCATGGCTGCAGAATTCTGTTCATGGCTGCAGAATTCTGTTCATGGTTGCAGAATTCTGTTCATGGCAGCAGAATTCTGTTCATGGCTGCAGAATTCTGTTCATGGTTGCAGAATTCTGTTCATGGCTGCAGAATTCTGTGCATGGCTGCAGAATTCTGTTCATGGCTGCAGAATTCTGTTCATGGCAGCAGAATTCTGTTCATGGCTGCAGAATTCTGTTCATGGTTGCAGAATTCTGTTCATGGCTGCAGAATTCTGTTCATGGCAGCAGAATTCTGTTCATGGCTGCAGAATTCTGTTCATGGCTGCAGAATTCTGTTTATGGCAGCAGAATTCTGTTCATGGCTGCAGAATTCTGTTCATGGCAGCAGAATTCTGTTCATGGCTGCAGAATTCTGTTCATGGTTGCAGAATTCTGTTCATGGCTGCAGAATTCTGTGCATGGCTGCAGTCTTCTGTTCATGGCTGCAGAATTCTGTTCATGGCTGCAGAATTCTGTTCATGGCAGCAGAATTCTGTTCATGGCTGCAGAATTCTGTTCATGGCTGCAAAATTCTGTTTGCGGCTGCAAAATTCTGTGCATGGCTGCATATTATGATATCATATTATCTGATATGATTACTTGTATATATACATGTTTACTAGTAACAAACTGTGATACTTGCAATTGTATGAAATACATTGTACAAACCAGTGTGCTCTTGTCACGCACAATTACAAAGTGTTGATTTTTTTTCATTTCCTACAACTATGTAGTCTGACTTTGAACGGATTCTGATGCAACTTGAGACTGTATTTTAGTCTCAAGATGACACTGTTTGTGGATTCAGCACCTCGTGTTGCGCATACCGGCCCTATTTCCCACTGTAATACAAGGTTATGTACTCTTAACCATTTATTTGTACCTTGTAGTTGTACATAGCCATCTCACTGGCTGGAATTCCAGCAGCACTGGCCAAGACTGCATTTCTGGCTGGAATTCCAGCGGCCCTGCCCAACACTACTTCCCTGGCTGGAATTCCAGCGGCCCTGGCCATGACTGCGTTCCAGCGGCCCTGGTCATGACTGCGTCCCTGGCTGGAATTCCAGTGGCGCTGACCAACACTACTTCCCTGGCTGGAATTCCAGCGGCACTGACCAACACTACTTCCCTGTCTGGAATTCCAGCGGCACTGACCAACACTTCTTCCCTGGCTGGAATTACAGCGGCCCTGGTCATGACTGCGTCCCTGGCTGGAATTCCAGTGGCGCTGACCAACACTACTTCCCTGGCTGGAATTCCAGCGGCACTGACCAACACTACTTCCCTGTCTGGAATTCCAGCGGCACTGACCAACACTTCTTCCCTGGCTGGAATTACAGCGGCCCTGGTCATGACTGCGTCCCTGGCTGGAATTCCAGTGGCGCTGACCAACACTACTTCCCTGGCTGGAATTCCAGCGGCACTGACCAACACTACTTCCCTGTCTGGAATTCCAGCGGCACTGACCAACACTTCTTCCCTGGCTGGAATTACAGCGGCCCTGGTCATGACTGCGTCCCTGGCTGGAATTCCAGTGGCGCTGACCAACGCTGCTTTCCTGGCTGGAATTCCAGCGGCACTGACCAACACTGCTTCCCTGGCTGGAATTTCAGCGGCACTGACCAAGTCAGCTTCTCTGGCTGGAATTCCAGCGGCACTGGTCAACTCTGCTTTCCTAGCTGGAATTCCAGCGGCACTGACCAAGTCTGCTTCCCTGGCTGGAATTCCAGCCAGCGGCACTGACCAAGTTGGCTTCTCTTGCTGGAATTCCAGCGGCCCTGCCCAACACTGCCTAAAGACCCTGTCTGGAATCAGTCCTGCAAAACAGTTACACAGCTAGCCTTATACTGAATACAGTACATTACTTGCATTTTATTGTTCCCATGTTCATAATGATAATGTACCATGATTGACACAATCACACAGCAAGGAGCCTAGATGGCCAAGTTTTATTTAGCTTTTTTTTCAAAGAAATTTAAGAAAACAGGGGCACTGTGATTTAGAACGATTTTTAAAAGTTTTCTGGCCATAGTCTCTCTTTGGTTAGTGGTAGTCCATCGATTACGATGATGACATCTCAGGTGGGGTGAATCCTCTGGTGACTTCGTAGTACATCAATGTTTAATCAATACTTTTAACTTTAAGCTATATATGGATATTCTAAAATGTAAAACAATGTTGGAAAAATGTTATAAAGTGCTACCTTTCTAAGGGTTTAGCGCGAGTAAGAAACCATATCAAAGGACGATTGTATAGAAACCCAGTGTCACTTTTTATTACAAGCATTGTTCCAAGTCCATGCATCCTTACTAATTCTGTATGAATCAAGATTATACAATAATGACTTCTCAACGCTTCAAAAGAAGTTCTAGTACTTCGGGATAAACATCAAATACATCCCGTGGTATTTTGCGGGATCTCCCGCGGTACGTTGATCCTGTCCCGTAACCCGATCTTTGGTGCGAGACCTTCAAGTTTGCGCGGGTCCTGAAAACGCCGGCGCCGGCCGCTGAGCAACGTCTTCTTTTAATTATAAATCTAATACATTAAGAAGGAAAAACAGTACGTAGAACCTTGGTAGAACAAATGGGTAGTGATTTTTTTCATCAAACGTTTTTTTTATCGGGAAATCTGGTGACTTAAATTTTAGAACAATAACAAAATAATGTAACCTCCTTGGTACGACAATACTTTGTGTCCGACTTTGCGATGCGGACGACCAACGCTACGTGTCTAACGTATTCACGTGCCCTGTTGACACTCGAGTTATTTTCTCTTTTTTTTTCCTAGATAATTGTCACAAACTTTGACAAAGTCAATAAGTGAGTTTTGTTTTGTTTTGTTTTGTTTTGTTCAGAAATTGTAACATGACAATACAAAGTGTGCACTAGGCAGCAAGTATGCTGGTAGCGTGCACACCTAACACATGATACTCATTTACACCTGAGTCAAGTGAGGAAAGTCGTGTAAAGTGCCTTTCCCAAGGGCACAAGGTCGGTGGCATGTCGGGACTCGAACCCGGGACCTCTTGGTTCCAAGTCGAGTACTCTGTCGTTGCACAACACGATCCGTTTTGAAAAGTAAATAGTTATGAAAATGTTTTGTTTGACAGGTACTGAAACAACTACAGCAATGGAAGAACAAAACCATCCTTGTTAACTTATCATTGTTTACTTCTGACAGGAGACTGCAGCAACATTTTACAATTCAGGGATGATTTCCTTTGTTGACAGGGTTTGTGATAAAAGACATTGTAGCCTCTAGTGTAGTGGTACCGCTTACTAAAGTAGAGTAGTAAAGATTACACAAACTTTGGGGATGTGATGAGTTTGTACATGGAGGTAGAAAAGAGACCTCCATGGTTTGTATTATGAGTCACTGCGACAATCACGAATATAGAAATAACACCAGGGCTCGAAATTAAAGGTGGTCCAATGGCCACTCAGGCTGGGACAATTTAAAAGACACTTTGGGACATTTTGGGGACAATAGAAAAATAATCAAAATCGTCAGCCACACGTCCCGGCTTTTGGATCCGGAAACTTCCGAAAGTCCCCCAAATTTCCTGTCTACTCCGCCTGGGAGTGAACATGAGCAAAATAAAGTTGACTTTAAGTTAAAGTCATATAATACTTCCCAAAAAACAAGTTGGGACAGTTCATCCTCACTTGGGGCAGTGCTGGGACAATAGGAAGAAAAGTTAATTTCGAGGCCTGTAACACAAATCTTTTTTTCATTATGAGCTGAGACTGCAGGGTTCATTTGATGCAAATCAAGTGCATGAAGCGAAACACCAGCAGAAACAAGTTGCAAGGAGATACTATAGTTTATAATTGAAAGTATTGTGCATACAGATGTCCCAACTTACAGTTAATTCTGAAATTACACAAAATTTTTACTTTTTTGGGGGAGGGGACCGTCACATGCATATCCGGTGAAGATCGCACGCACAAGCCTCACTTCTATGTTGTATACGAAATGGGGACAGTTTACGTTTACCACAACAAAACTTTGTAACTTTAGTAGAAATTTATGTCCTAAAAGAAATATACACAAGCATATACACAGAATTACAGCGACAAAAGTCGGCAAAAATAAAACATTTTCAACACCAGCCCCGTATGCGTCTTACTTTAACAAATCAAAGTTCAAACATTCCTAGTATTTCCTACCGTCTCCGATGAGAGAAACAACCGATCAAAACCACACACTTCATCAGTTCATCTAATCAAGGTAAGTAACAGTTTAACACTTATCGAAAATTGATATTACAATACAAATATGACGAACCGATAAAATAGTTTACACTTGAAAACATTCAACCCGGCGCGTTTGATCCGGCATGCCGGTGCTCAGTCCTAATCGCCGCTACGATTCCAAGACAACTTGGCCCCCTGGGACAACTCGGTCCCGGCCTTTCAGGACAACTCAGCACCAAGCCCAGGACAAGTCGGCCCCATAATTTTCTCAGCAAATAATAAGTATTTTGCCATTTTTGACTCAAAAAAATTGTAATTTTTATCGATGGCGAATGGCCCCGCTAGCAGAATATAGCTCTGAGCGGCGCAGTCCAACAAGTCCATCGTCGCTACAAAAAAATACAGTACATGCCTTTGTAAAGAAAAAAAAAGTTGAAATTAGGAGGCTACTAGATTGACAAAAACCAAAATTCTTTGAGCCCCAAAATACTGATTATTTGCTGAGAAATTATGGGGCCGACTTGTCCTGGGCTTGGTGCCGAGTTGTCCAGAATGGCCGGGGGACCGAGTTATCCCGGGGGCCGAGTTGTCCTGACACAGTTTCTACCCTACTGTTCACCAGTCTTCTGATTGACAGTTCACAATACAAAATGAAGTGAAGACCTATTCCGACAGCATGCAGAGGTACATCGACTAACAACGTACGAATATGACTTATCACTATCCAACTGTCGACAAAACCTTAGCTAGTGCCTTTATGGGTCCTTTATGTAACACCGGCCGCCTTTCAAGTTTGTACGTACCGCCCCGCCCGCCCGCCACGCCCAAGCACTATATATAGCTTGGATCGACTCTTCCGCCTCAGGCGCTCGTTAGAAATGATCTACGTGTACTTCGGCCCCGCCACAAACGTCCGCTAATTTTCTTGAAATCCATGGAAACTTCCTAACATTTTTTTATCATTGTACACCCATTTTTGTCCGTCAAGGATTGGGCAATTTTTTGTCAAAATTCCTTCAAAATAACAGAATGACGGGCACTATATAAGTAGTACTGGCAAAAACTGAACGTGCTAGCATTACCTCCATGGTGCTAGTAAAACACATTGATTAGCAGTGCCAGGCCTGAGCAGTGCAAAATCATTGCTGTTATCAAAACGATATAAATCCCTTGTTTTCTCTACTTCGGCGACAGTGTTCGATTTCGAACGGAATTATGGGGCGTTTGGATGATACCATTAGAATTGTAGGGAAGACTACAGATATGCCGTACACGGGTACAGTATGAAAGTGCGCCCGCAAGGCGACAGATCTTTCGAGAAGCATCGCATATTTTCCAGGTTATCAAAACCTATTATTCCATGGCCCTCCATGGTGTTTTCGGTTTGGCCAATAACGGATGATAATTTTGCACAATCCCGTAAAAATTATTAGAAGGCGCCTGTCAAGCTCCTCTCCAAGCAGAGGTTTGGGTTTGGGCTTATTTTTGGCGCCTTTTTAGGCTTTTTTATCGGGCTTTTTTTTACACCAACCCACGTAAAAAAACAGATACCAGTGCAAAAAAAAAAAGCCTGATAAAGAACCCCAAAAACATGCCCCAAATAGGCCCAAACCTCTGCTTGGAGAGTACTGCCAAGAAAGTGACACACATGTGGCAATGGCATGTACGCCCCCCGTCGCTCGCTGTTCTGACCGGTTCATAGGAGGGATTTCCTGGGCAACCCTGTTTTGTTTGGCCTGGGAGCCATCCATAATTTTGTAACGGGGCTCCTTTGCATTTACTACCCCGGTCGGGCGATAAATTTGATAGCGCTTGTTTTGGTGCCAACATATGAAATGTATTTTTAGATTTTAGTCTACACATTCACATGACCGTGAAATCATAAAAAAACAATGAAATCATAAAGTTAGGAAAGAATCAGCCACACTGAAAGTTCTCCCGCCACTCTTAATTCTTATAATAGAACTGAAATTAATTGTATATACCTGTCTGCATCCAGTTTTAGAAAACATCTAGGACTTGTGTACATAACTGCTGGCTGTTCTTAAACATTTTTAAACTCTACTCTAAAGTAGTACATACCAGAATGGCCAAAACATAATCCAAATATAGGCCCCCCTCCCCAAGCCGATAAACTAGACATCGCGCCAAAACATGAAATAAACCGATTTTCACGCGAGGAACTGTTATTTCGACCAAATATATCCTTACCAGAAATCTATGGGATGGTAACGTACCTTACATCCTCCACTGCTTAGCCAGAAGTCGTCCTAATCCATCCTCACCACTCTGGCAACAATTGTTTGAAAGGTTAGATAGAAACGAACCACAGACATGACAGACCGTTGTCAATTTTGGCGCTCTTTGCGATTCTGCCAAAGCGCATGCCTGCATTCTTGATAAGGAATTGGAAACATCTGTGTTTGTTTCACTGGCGCCGTGTCCCCAAAGGAAAGACTCCGGCCTGCAAAGACTGTTGTATCTGGTTCGGGTGACCTTTGTCACCGTGGGATGGCCTTATCAAGTTGGGATCAGGCTTGCTCCGGCCTCGGGAGACATGAAATCACTTTTGATGAGCGAGGCGGGGAGCGGATCTTGGGGAGCGGACCAAAGCTAACAAGACTGGACACCAGGCTAGGGCAATTCTGTATCTAAGATCTAACGAAGGATGGGAAATGCCCGACTGGAACCGATTGTTCCTAGAAACGTAACAAAGAAAACCATCACTCTCGGTTGGAAATACTAGTCTTCAGAATAAAGAACACGTGACATTGACTATCCATATCCATAAATACTGTACCACCTTACTAACATTGTTTCACTCTTTGTTCTGTATTATAGCATCCATTCCCGCTCAATAGAACTTAAAAGAAGCTGGTTAAAATAGATTTCCCCTAAACTATTCATTTTGCGGTATGAACTTTCTTCCACCATTATAGAATTACACACGACAGTTGTTTGATAAGGTAAATCACTCAAAACCTTTCAAGACCTAAACTGCATCAGACGTAGAATAGGCGCCTTCTGATCTCCAAGCAGATGTTTGGGTTTTGGGCGTGTTTTAGGCTTTTTTATCGGGCTTTCTTTTTTCACTGAAATTTTGTTTCTACCCAACCCAACAAATTTCAGTGAAAAAACAAAGCCCGATAAAAAAGCCTAAAACACGCCCAAAATAAGCCCCAAACCCAAACCTCTGCTTGGAGAGTACCTTCTGAGTCACCTGTAACAAGTCGGCATGGTTATGGATGAACACAGCCTTCTCAGTGGCCTTTGCTGGAATTCCAGCTGCCCTGTCCAGCGCCCTTGTCAAACACTGCTATTGGACGTGTAGATCTACTCTCCAAGCAGCGGGCTGACCGTTTTCTGACTTGCTAACAATTTCCAGCGGTCCAGTATGACAGTGTCTCTCTGGCTGGAATTCCAGCAGCCCTCTCCACTGCATTCATTTAAGTTCTTGTAAAACTGGCGGTAAATAGGTAACTCTTTGTATCGCCTGTCAAGTTTATCACTAATGGATCTGCTCAGTCTATAGTCTTATATGAAATATAGCCACCGTCGTCGACAGTCATCGACTCGATAAAAGTTACTGGGAAACATTTTTGACATTTTCATGGAATTTCTTTATGTGAATATTATGCAAATTGGCCACAAAAAGTTTTTAAAATGTAAAATCGATGTAAAACGGGCAGCTTCACGTTTTGTCACATCAAACCGCATCAACTAATACTTATACTTTTCATGTTACAGAGAAATGTATTATTATGTGAAAAAAATGTTACTTGATATGTTCACAATTTCATCACCACTTAATTCGTCTTACAAATAAAATAAAATATGAGATTACCTTTAGCATCATGTAGTCTGAACAATCTAAAACTCACATCGGATCACCCTTTGACATATAGAACTGTGTTATCTGAATGCTAAACCTAGACACTGTCAAATCATGTACTTTGTAAACTTTTCCGTCACATTTATTTATGTCAAATCTGTTCCAAATCAAATTTGAAAATAATCTAAAAGTGAACCACATTTCATTCTATTAGTGTGAAGTTTTTATGCAGCCTACTCTTGATTATGCCTATCAGGTCTGGCATTCAGGCCTTACGACACAAGAGACGCCAAAGTTCAGGAAGTTCAAGTCAGAACCTGTAGAGTCACACTTGGTCGTAGGTAAGCAGCTACGCCACCTGCTGTACTACGTCGTCATGATGAAAACAGTTTTAACAATATTTTGTTTTATACCGTATTGTCGTTTCTCCGCTTTTTATGGAGTTGCTAGCTCAAAGCAGGGCCTTTCATCTCTGGACATTCTGTAAGGAAATTAATAGATAAATGTCTTTGTAGAAGACTTTTGAAAACGGTTTTCTGCACATGAGACTAAACTCATTCCGGCTGTATCGGTTTTATATCCTACCGTTGAAAGCGAACCGTAACCCTAGGCTCTAACGGAGGATGTTGCCAATGTCCGTAGGGCTGTTTAACCTTAACAAAAGGTATGTTTGGCTCCCAATGTAGCGGCAAGACGTCACATAAGTTGTGAGTTGTGTCTACTTGAACTTTCTATGTATTGTCGGCTGTGTTTTGGTCGTCCATTGTATTGAAGTTTGTGGAGCCACCTGTCGGAGGGCCTAGGAAGGATCTCAGTTGGAAGATCCTAACTTTCGTGGGGAAGGCAACATTTGCATTTTTTTCTGCATAGTAATACGAAATGAAAACTCGTTTCAGCTATACAAGTTTCATCCTACCGTTGAAAAAGACTGCCGTAACACTAGCCCTAACCCTAACGCTAGTGATCCTAAGCCTGAACCCTAGCAGGTTATCCGGTAGTTAAGAGAACGTAAACGACAGGATATTGCGAACGATTGTAGGGCTGTTTAAACCCAATGTAGCGGCAAGACGTCACACAAACTGTGAATTGTGTCTGCCTGAACTTTCTATGTCTTGTCGGCTGTGTTTTGGTTGTTCATTGTATCGACGTTTGTGGAGCCACCTGTTAGAGGGACTAGGGAGGATCTCAGTTGGAGGCTTATAACTTTTGTGGATAAGGCAACATCTGAAAACGGTTTCCTGCACGGTAACACGGAAAGAAAGCTCGTTCAAGCTATACCACTTTCATCCTACTGTTGTAAAAGACCCCTAAAAAGCCCCTAGCCTTTTTGAAGCCACCTGTCGGACGGAAAAGCTTAGTTGGAGGCTGCTAACTTTCGTGGAGATTGTAACATTTGGAAACTGTTCCTGCACAGTAACACGAAATGAAAGCTTGTTCAGGCTATATCAGTTTCATCCTACCGTTGTAACAGACCCCTAAAAGACCCTAACCCAAGAGTTGATAAAGCCACCTGTCGGACGGAAAAGCTCAGTTGGAGGCTCCTAACTTGCGTGGGGATTGCAACATTTGGAAACTGTTTTTGCATGGTAACTGACAAAATGAAATCTCGTTCAAGCTATACCAGTTTCATCCTACCTTTGTAAAAGACCCCTAAATTTAAAAGACCCTAACCCTAGGGTTGACAACGCCACCTGTCGGACGGAAAAGCTCAGTTGGAGGCTCCCAACTTTTGTGGGGATTGCAACATTTGGAAACTGTTTTCTGCACAGTAACACAAAATGAAAACTCGTTCAAGCTATACCACTTTCACCCTACTGCTGAAAAAGACTGCCGTACACCTAACCCTAACGCTAGTGATGAATCCTAAGAGAACGTAAACGACAGGATGTTGCGAATGTTTGTAGGGCTGTTTAATCTTAACAAAAGGTTTGTTTGGCTCCCAATGTAGCGGCAAGACGTCACACAAATTGTGAGTTGTGTCTGCCTGAACTTTCTATGTATTGTCGGCCGCGTTTTGGTTGTTCATTGTATCGCAGTTTGTGGAGCCACCTGTCGGACGCGGACAATGTCGGAGGGCGAGGGAGGATATCAGTTACAGATTCGGAACTTTCGTAGGGAAGGCGACATTTGAAAACGGTTTCCTGCACGGCAACAGAAAATGAAATGCCTGAACTTTCTATGTATTGTCGGCTGTGTTTTGGTCGTCCATTGTATTGAAGTTTGTGGAGCCACCTGTCGGAGGGCCTAGGAAGGATCTCAGTTGGAGGCTCCTAACTTTCGTGGGGATTGCAACATTTGGAAACTGTTTTTGCATGCATGGTAACTGACAAAATGAAAGCTCGTTCAAGCTATACCAGTTTCATCATACCGTTGTAGAAGACCCCTAAAAGACCCTAACCCTAGCGTTGATAACGCCACCTGTCGGACGGAAAAGCTCAGTTGGAGGCTCCTAACTTTCGTGGGGATTGCAACATTTGGAAACTGTTTTTGCATGGTAACTGACAAAATGAAAGCTCGTTCAAACTTTACCAGTTTCATCCTACCGTTGTAACAGACCCCTAAAAGACCCTAACCCTAGGGTTGATAAAGCCACCTGTCGGACGGAAAAGCTCAGTTGGAGGCTCCTAACTTTCGTGGGGATTGCAACATTTGGAAACTGTTTTTGCATGGTAACTGACAAAATGAAAGCTCGTTCAAACTTTACCAGTTTCATCCTACCTTTGTAACAGACCCCGAAAAGACCCTAACCCTAGAGTTGATAAAGCCACCTGTCGGACGGAAAAGCTCAGTTGGAGGCTCCTAACTTTCGTGGGGATTGCAACATTTGGAAACTGTTTTTGCATGGTAACTGACAAAATGAAAGCTCGTTCAAGCTATACCAGTTTCATCCTACCTTTGTAAAAGACCCCTAAATTTAAAAGACCCTAACCCTAGGGTTGACAAAGCCACCTGTCGGACGGAAAAGCTCAGTTGGAGGCTCCCAACTTTTGTGGGGATTGCAACATTTGGAAACTGTTTTCTGCACAGTAACACAAAATGAAAACTCGTTCAAGCTATACCACTTTCACCCTACTGCTGAAAAAGACTGCCGTACACCTAACCCTAACGCTAGTGATGAATCCTAAGAGAACGTAAACGACAGGATGTTGCGAATGTTTGTAGGGCTGTTTAATCTTAACAAAAGGTTTGTTTGGCTCCCAATGTAGCGGCAAGACGTCACACAAATTGTGAGTTGTGTCTGCCTGAACTTTCTATGTATTGTCGGCCGCGTTTTGGTTGTTCATTGTATCGCAGTTTGTGGAGCCACCTGTCGGACGCGGACAATGTCGGAGGGCGAGGGAGGATATCAGTTACAAATTCGGAACTTTCGTAGGGAAGGCGACATTTGAAAACGGTTTCCTGCACGGCAACAGAAAATGAAATGCCTGAACTTTCTATGTGTTGTCGGTTGTGTTTTGGTCGTCCATTGTATTGAAGTTTGTGGAGCCACCTGTCGGAGGGCCTAGGGAGGATCTCAGTTGGAGGCTCCTAACTTTCGTGGGGATTGCAACATTTGGAAACTGTTTTTGCATGCATGGTAACTGACAAAATGAAAGCTCGTTCAAGCTATACCAGTTTCATCCTACCGTTGTAGAAGACCCCTAAAAGACCCTAACCCTAGCGTTGATAACGCCACCTGTCGGACGGAAAAGCTCAGTTGGAGGCTCCTAACTTTCGTGGGGATTGCAACATTTGGAAACTGTTTTCTGAAATGAAAGCTCGGTCAGGCTATATCAGTTTCATCCTACCGTTGTAACAGACCCCTAAAAGACCCTAACCCTAGGGTTGATAAAGCCACCTGTCGGACGGAAAAGCTCAGTTGGAGGCTCCTAACTTTCGTGGGGATTGCAACATTTGGAAACAGTTTTTGCCAGTGGTAACTGACAAAATGAAAGCTCGTTCAAGCTATACCAGTTTCATCCTACCTTTGAAAAAGACTGCCGCGATAACCCTAACGCTACAGATAATAATGAGTGGTTTATTTAGAATTGTTACACATTGCAGCCAGAACGGCTGAATTGCGTTCAGACATTACAATTTGACATATTTACAAATATCTTAGATATTATCTAATTTACAAATAGAATAAGAAAGGATTAAAACGTTCTATACAATATTTGCCAGTATATCAAACAGGATGTACGTAGAAGGTCGTTATCACAAGTTAAAAACACAATAAGAGCAACAAATGGTCAAGGGAAACAAATAGTCAAGGGCAGTATGATGTCTCACTTTTGTTCAGTAGTTCTATCACTGTTCAAAGTTTGATCACTGTTCATGTATCGTTCCGTACGGCCATATTGGCGGTTAAGTCTGTGCGATGACCTTGTTTGTCGCTCACTGATGATTCGTCTAGTAGGTGGAGGTAGGTAGTGTCCAGACCGAACAAGCAAACGTCTCAGTCAGAGTTGTACGCCGTGAGCGGAGAGATGGTAGTCCCAGATGAGAGCAGGCAGTGCCGTATGAAGTATATTCAGCACCCAGGATAACTTGTAGAGCCCTACGTTGGACTTTCTCTATTTTGTCACTCAGCGTATTAGGCAGTCCGGAGTGTCAAACTGGAGCGGCGTACTCTAGGACAAATGTAGGAGAGGTACACCGTAATGAGGTCGTCAGTGGGAAGATGGAAATGCTTAAGTTTCCTGAGAAAGAACAAGCGCTTGTTTGCTTTAGTGCACACTGAGTCAAAGTGCGAGTTCCATTTCAAGTCAGCCTGGAGAATAACACCTAGAACCCTTATTACTTACACTTGTTGAACTTCTATGTTGTTACCAGTGAGGGCGGTGTGAGAGGAATCTTTCTAAACTGGATGTGCAACACTTTACATTTCTTTGGGTGTAGCTTCATGTGACTAGCTTGTGACCATAGGGACAGTTCGTTGAGGTCCTCAGGTGACCTTCACTCTGTCGGAAAGTGTTCCATGGTAACGAACAGACTGGCTTCTGTTTTTTTTCAGGAAGTCAACAATCCATCAAGTCACAGAAGGACGCAGTCCAAGTTCGGCAGTCCAAGTTCGAGCAGCCGAACGATTGCAACGTTGTGGCAGACACGGTCAAAAGCCTTATCCAGCCTTCTCCGTTGAGACACACAGTATTCCAGGTTTATCAGTGGCTTTGAATATATGGCTGTGGTCATATCCAAGAGGTAGTGCGTTGTCGATTTGCAAACTCCTGAACATCTATCCGGGAAGATGTCAGACAACACCCATCGTGAGACTAAGCGTTCGGCTATTTTCCCTAGCTAACAAAGATGTTAGGGAGATCGAACGGCGTTGTTATCAGAGGTGCTTTGGTCTTTGGGAAAAACTGCAAATCTTCATTCGTCTGACTGAGACTTGTTGGAGGGAGCTGTTAAGAATGTCGGTGAATGGCTCTCTCAATTCACATGCAAATTCCTTGATTAGTTTGACAGGTATGCCATCTGGACCGGCTGCTTTACGGGTTTTGACGTTGCAAAGCTCTTCGTAAACCTCCCAGTGTACCGTGCCGGAAGCGAAAGGTAAGTATGCGGGCAGGGATGTTGTGTAAACCCTAGGGTTGATAAAGCCACCTGTCGGACGGAAAAGCTCAGTTGGAGGCTCCTAACTTAATCGTGGGGATTGCAACATTTGGAAACTGTTTTCTGCACAGTAACACAAAATAAAAGCTCGTTCAAACTATACCAGTTTCATCCAACCGTTGAAAAAGACTGCTTTAACCAACCCTAACGCTAGTGATCCTAAGCCTGAACCCTAGCAGGTTACCCGGTAGTTAAGGGAACGTAAACGACAGGATGTTGCGAATGTTTGTAGGGCTGTTTAACCTTAACAAAAGGTTTGTTTGGCTCCCAATGTAGCGGCAAGACGTCACACAAGTTGTGAGTTGTGTCTGCCTGAACTTTCTATGTATTGTCGGCCGCGTTTCGGTCGTTCATTGTATCGCAGTTTGTGGAGCCAAAACCCCATGATGAAATGTGGTTCACTTTTAAGATTATTTTCAAATTTGATATGGAACAGACTTCACATTGACAGGCGATACAAAGAGCTACCTAGTATAATATTTACCGCCAGTTTTACAAGAACTTGAATGAATGCAGTGGAGAGGGCTGCTGGAATTCCAGCCAGAGAGACACTGTCATACTGGACCGCTGGAATTCTTGTTAGCAAGTCAGAAAACGGTCAGCCGCGCTGCTTGGAGAGTAGATCTACACGACCAATAGCAGTGTTTGACAAGGGCGCTGGACAGGGCAGCTGGAATTCCAGCAAAGGCCACTGAGAAGGCTGTGTTCATCCATAACCATGCCGACTTGTTACAGGTGACTCAGAAAGCGCCTATTCTACGTCTGATGCAGTTTAGGTCTTGAAAGGTTTTGAGTGATTTACCTTATCAAACAACTGTCGTGTGTAATTCTATAATGGTGGAAGAAAGTTCATGCCGCAAAATGAATAGTTTTGGGGAAATCTATTTTAACCAGCTTCTATTGCGCGGGAATGGACGCTATAATACAGAACAAAGAGTGAAACAATGTTAGTAAGGTGGTACAGTATTTATGGATATGGATAGTCAATGTCACGTGTTCTTTATTCTGAAGACTAGTATTTCCAACCGAGAGTGATGGTTTTCTTTGTTACGTTTCTAGGAACAATCGGTTCCAGTCGGGCATTTCCCATCCTTCGTTAGATCTTAGATACAGAATTGCCCTAGCCTGGTGTCCAGTCTTGTTAGCTTTGGTCCGCTCCCCAAGATCCGCTCCCCGCCTCGCTCATCAAAAGTGATTTCATGTCTCCCGAGGCCGGAGCAAGCCTGATCCCAACTTGATAAGGCCATCCCACGGTGACAAAGGTCACCCGAACCAGATACAACAGTCTTTGCAGGCCGGAGTCTTTCCTTTGGGGACACGGCGCCAGTGAAACAAACACAGATGTTTCCAATTCCTTATCAAGAATGCAGGCATGCGCTTTGGCAGAATCGCAAAGAGCGCCAAAATTGACAACGGTCTGTCATGTCTGTGGTTCGTTTCTATCTAACCTTTCAAACAATTGTTGCCAGAGTGGTGAGGATGGATTAGGACGACTTCTGGCTAAGCAGTGGAGGATGTAAGGTACGTTACCATCCCATAGATTTCTGGTAAGGATATATTTGGTCGAAATAACAGTTCCTCGCGTGAAAATCGGTTTATTTCATGTTTTGGCGCGATGTCTAGTTTATCGGCTTGGGGAGGGGGGCCTATATTTGGATTATGTTTTGGCCATTCTGGTATGTACTACTTTAGAGTAGAGTTTAAAAATGTTTAAGAACAGCCAGCAGTTATGTACACAAGTCCTAGATGTTTTCTAAAACTGGATGCAGACAGGTATATACAATTAATTTCAGTTCTATTATAAGAATTAAGAGTGGCGGGAGAACTTTCAGTGTGGCTGATTCTTTCCTAACTTTATGATTTCATTGTTTTTTTTATGATTTCACGGTCATGTGAATGTGTAGACTAAAAATTATCTAAAAATACATTTCATATGTTGGCACCAAAACAAGCGCTATCAAATTTATCGCCCGACCGGGGTAGTAAATGCAAAGGAGCCCCGTTACAAAATTATGGATGGCTCCCAGGCCAAACAAAACAGGGTTGCCCAGGAAATCCCTCCTATGAACCGGTCAGAACAGCGAGCGACGGGGGGCGTGCATGCCATTGCCACATGTGTGTCACTTTCTTGGCAGTACTCTCCAAGTAGAGGTTTGGGCCTATTTGGGACGTGTTTTTTTGTTGTTCTTTATCAGGCTTTTTTTTTGCACTGGTATCTGTGTTTTTTTACGTGGGTTGGTTTTAAAAAAAGCCCGATAAAAAAGCCTAAAAAGGCGCCAAAAATAAGCCCAAACCCAAACCTCTGCTTGGAGAGGAGCTTGACAGGCGCCTTCTAATAATTTTTACGGGATTGTGCAAAATTATCATCCGTTATTGGCCAAACCGAAAACACCATGGAGGGCCATGGAATAATAGGTTTTGATAACCTGGAAAATATGCGATGCTTCTCGAAAGATCTGTCGCCTTGCGGGCGCACTTTCATACTGTACCCGTGTACGGCATATCTGTAGTCTTCCCTACAATTCTAATGGTATCATCCAAACGCCCCATAATTCCGTTCGAAATCGAACACTGTCGCCGAAGTAGAGAAAACAAGGGATTTATATCGTTTTGATAACAGCAATGATTTTGCACTGCTCAGGCCTGGCACTGCTAATCAATGTGTTTTACTAGCACCATGGAGGTAATGCTAGCACGTTCAGTTTTTGCCAGTACTACTTATATAGTGCCCGTCATTCTGTTATTTCAAGGAGTTTATATCTAATAGACGGAGAGGTTATTTGAAGGAATTTTGACAAAAAATTGCCCAATCTTTGACGGACAAAAATGGGTGTACAATGATAAAAAAAATGTTAGGAAGTTTCCATGGATTTCAAGAAAATCAGCGGACGTTTGTGGCGGAGCCGAAGTACACGTAGATCATTTCTAACGAGCGCCTGAGGCGGAAGAGTCGATCCAAGCTATATATAGTGCTTGGGCGTGGCGGCCGGGCGGGGCGGTACGTACAAACTTGAAAGGCGGCCGATGTTACATAAAGGACCCATAAAGGCACTAGCTAAGGTTTTGTCGACAGTTGGAAGTCAATCAGAAGACTGGTGAACAGTAACGTTAGGGTAGTAACGTTACACTCGAAGCGGCGATTAGGACTGAGCACCGGCGTGCCGGATCAAACGCACAAGGTTTTCAAGTGTAAACTATTTCATCGGTTCGTCATATTTGTATTGTAATATCAATTTTCGCAAAGTGTTGAAACTGTTACTTACCTTGATTAGATAAACTGATGAAGTGTGTGGTTTTGATCGGTTGTTTCTCTCATCGGAGACGGTAGGAAATACTAGGAATGTTTGAACTTTGATTTGTTAAAGTAAGACGCATACGGGGCTGGTGTTGAAAATGTTTTATTTTTGCCGACTTTTGTCGCCGTAATTCTGTGTATATGCTTGTGTATATTTCTCGTATGACATAAAGTCCCCTTAGATTTATAAATTTTTGCTGTGGTAAACGTAGTAAACTGTGCACATTTCGTATAACATGCATCCTCCCATTGGCAGGGCCACCAAACTCATTCTTCGTCACAGTGACGAAGAATGAGTTTGGTGGCCCTGCCAATGGGAGGATGATAACATGTTACAACATAGAAGTGAGGCTTGTGCGTGCGATCTTCACCGAATATGCATATGACGGTCCCCTGTCCCAAAAAAATATAAAAATTTTGTGTAATTTCAGAATGAACTGTAAGTTGGGACACCTGTAGGGAACGGGTTTTCTGCGCGTGAAAAATTTGCGCGCGCGTAAAAATTTTGCGCGTGAAAAATTAAAGTCCTTTGAAAATGTCAGAAAATATAAAGTACCAAATTCTTATGCAGATAAATGTTATCCTGTGACATGATTTTCCATCTACAACCTGTAATTTTCATTTGAAAAACTTATGATTTTTGGGTCCCTTGGGAATAGGTTAATTTGCATATCTTCCATAAAACCTAAACATATGAAAATCACTTGAATTTGCCAGAAATGTATGGAAAAGTTACAAATATAAGGTTTCATATTGTAAAATGTACCAACTTTAGGCTTTACTCCATTCTATAAGCTTGATTTTTACATTTTCTGAAGCAGAGTCTTTCACGCGCAAATTTCAAACTTTTTTGCGCGTGAAAACTAAATCACCTAAAATTCACTGAAATATTGACAAAACAAGGCTATGCACTCTAGAATGCAACAATATGATACTCAATTCTATTTCGTGACTTTTTATCTAAACTTTTAAGTCTAAAACAGCAAAAAGTTTTTAAATCCCTTGGGAATCAGCTAATTTGCATATCTTCACGCGCAGATTTTTCACGCGCGCGCAAATTTTTCACGCGCACAAAACCCCATCTCCATCTGTATGCACAATACTTTCAATTATAAACTATAGTATCTCCTTGCAACTTGTTTCTGCTGGTGTTTCGCTTCATGCACTTGATTTGCATCAAATGAACCCTGCAGTCTCAGCTCATGATTAAAAAAGATTTGTGTTATTTCTATATCCGTGATTGTCGCAGTGACTCACAATACAAAGTCATCACATCCCCAAAGTTTGTGTAATCTTTACTACTCTACTTTAGTAAGCGGTACCACTACACTAGAGGCTACAATGTCTTTTATCACAAACCCTGTCAACAAAGGAAATCATCCCTGAATTGTAAAATGTTGCTGCAGTCTCCTGTCAGAAGTAAACAATGATAAGTTAACAAGGATGGTTTTGTTCTTCCATTGCTGTAGTTGTTTCAGTACCTGTCAAACAAAACATTTTCAAAACTATTTACTTTTCAAAACTGATTTATTGACTTTGTGACAAAGGTCCTCGCTATTTATACCTCGATAGCAGAAGACCAGAATGGATGATGTGGTGATCATACTTCTTTTGAAGCCTTGAGAAGTCATTATGCATAACGTTACTCCTATCTTGATTCATACAGAATTGGTAAGGATGCATGGACTTGGAGAAAAGGGGAATTTAGCGTATGAAAAATTTGCGCGTGAAAAGTTGCGCGTGAAAAATTTGCGTGTGAAAATATTAATTTCCTGAAATATGTCAGAAAATGTGCAGTACAAGATTCTTAGACAGAAATATGCCATCCTGTGATATAATATTCCATCTGTCACCTGAAGTCTCGGTTTCAAAAACTACTGATTTTGTAGGTCCCCTGGGAATAAGTTACTTTGCAAATCATTTGAAAATCACTTAAATTTGTTAGAAATAGAAGAAAATATCAAAATTATATGGTTTTGTACTGCAAAATATAACAACTTGAGGCTTTTTTCCAATCTATAAGCTAAATTTTGTACGCGCTCAAGCAGATTCATTCTCACGCACAAATTTGAATTTTTGTTTTGGTGAAAACTGAACATTTGAAAATCACTAAAACATTGACAGAAAAAGGTTTTGTACTCTAGAATGGATAAAAATGGTACTCATTTCCATTCCATATCATCTGCTTTAAACTCTCAAACTGCAAAAAGTTTAAAAGAGAGTCCCTTGGGAGTTAACTCCTTTGGGAATCATGATTCGCATACATGTATTTTCACTGGCAGATCATTTTGGTAACTGTTTAAAGCCTGTTTCTTTTGGCCTCTTAATGGTGGCATTTGGATGAAATATTCTACATTTTCCACTTCATCCTTGTACAATACTGGCACAGTCTCACTTGAACTGGTAGCTCGCAGCAAACCTTTTGTATCTCTTGTGGGTCACTGTGTCCTGACACTAATTCTTGCCTTGCTTACAAACATTGACTGCTTGTCAAAGTCATTTATGATCAATTTTCCGTTGTGTATTCCAAAACTGGTAAAGAAACGTTTGAGATATTTCACATGATCTGCACACTGAGGTGATTGATATAGCATTGCCTTAATTTTGAAGTAAATATTTCCAGATACCATTGGTGGAATATCTTCATATACCTAGCTGCTTACTACATGTAGTATAATATAATAACCTTGTCTCTATCACATTCTGCATGATCTCAGCTTTCCAAAAATATATAGTTTTACCTACCTACCTAGAAAGACTGTATGTCATTCCAGCCAGAGAAGCAGACCTGGTCAGTGCTGCTGGCTGGAATTCCAGCCAGGGAAGCAGACTTGGCCCGGGTCGCTGGAATTCCAGCTAGGAAAGCAGAGTTGACCAGTGCCGCTGGAATATTCCAGCCAGGGAAGCAGTGTTGGGCAGGGCCGCTGGAATTCCATCCAGGGAAGCAGTGTTGGGCGACTGGCTGGAATTCCAGCCAGGGAAGCAACGTTGGGCAGAGCCGCTGGAATTTCAGCCAGAGAAGCAGCGTTGAGCAGGGCCGCTGGAATTCCAGCCAGGGAGGCAGTGTTGACCAGGGCTGCTGGAATTCCAGCCAGGGAAGCAGTGTTGGTCAGCGCCGCTGGAATTCCAGCTAGGGAGGCAGTGTTGGCCAGTGCTGCTGGAATTCTAGCCAGGGAAGCAGTGTTCGGCAGTGCCGCTGGAATTCCAGCCAGGGAAGCAATGTTGGTCAGCTTTGCTGGAATTCCAGCTAGAGAAGCAGTGTTCGGCAGTGCTGCTGGAATTCCAGCCAGGGAAGCAGTGTTGGTCAGCTTCACTGGGATTCCAGCCAGGGAGGCAGTGTTGGCCAGTGCTGCTGGAATTCCAGCCAGAGAGGCAGTGTTGGCCAGTGCCGCTGGAATTCCAGCCAGGGAAGCAGCGTTTGGCAGGGCCGCTAGAATTTCAGCCAGGGAAGCTGAGTTGGTCAGTGTCGCTGGAATTCCAGCTAGGGAAACAGTGTTGGTCTGCAAGGGACGCAGTCATGGCCAGGGCCGCTGGAATTCCAGCCAGGGAAGTAGTGTTGGGCAGGGCTGGGCTGCTGGAATTCCAGCCAGGAACGCAGTCTTGGTACAAGGTACATGTACAAATAAATGGTAATTAGAGTACATAACCTTGCATTATAGTGGGAAATAGGGCCGGTATGCCCAACACAGGTGCTTAATCCACAAACAGTGTCATCTTGAGACTAAAATACAGTCTCAAGTTGCATCAGAATCCGTTTTTGTCAGTTTACCAACCAAACTTGAGTATACATTGTCCAAAATAAATATTTTGGCTACTGTAAAGTATGAGCAATGATATCTATTGGCAGGCACATAAATTGTCTAGTCTCCAGGACTGCTGGTTCATTGATTTTCACCATTTCTGTTTGTGTATCGCACACACCCACCCCTGTCAGGGCATTATGATGTACATGCCTCATTTTCGCGGAGTAGTCCGTCCCACGCAAACCTAACACGGCGCCTTTTGCCACCCTCCGTGAAAGCTTCATCAATTTTCCTCCGATGCCAACTTGCTACTGTAAATGCAGAAACTTTTGGAGTGGTTTTATTTTTGCGGTGACTTCTCTAGTGTGGATATGCATATTAAACTTTTGCGATGATATTATTTTTGCGGTGACTTCTCCAGTTTGAATTCATGACACTGTTAACTTGCAGAAACTTTTGGGGTGGTCCAATTTTTGTGGTGACTTCTCCAATGTGAATACATAAGGGCTAGGAAATAAATGTTGTGTTTCCTGTTTCCCAACAGACCCTAAAAATAACCGCCGACCCTAGCCTTATTTTTGTGTGGAACCCTGCATATTGCTGTGTAAGAGTACACTGGACCGGTTCCAGACTTGTAACGTTTCGATTCAAGGTGTTAAAGGTTAAAAAAGAAAACGGAACGTCGGAAATCATGTGACCTGAACCAAAACCTATAGACTTGAATCCGGACCTGAACCTGAGTTTAGGCACTACCCCTGCAAGAGCTAGGGACATAAGTTTTTTCGAGCTGATCGACCTTTTCAAGCTCCATGATCTGACACCTGAGTACCTGAGTGATGAAATATAATATTGCACAATCGATTTTCCAACATGTTCTGCTTATACAAACACACCAATCAGCAAAGTCTAAAAAAAATAAAAAATAGAAATAAAATAAGATAATCCCTACCTACCGACCCTAATTTTTTCAGGACCGAAACAGGAAACACAACATTTTTTTTCCTTGGCCTAACACAGCGAATATGCATAAACTTTTGCAATGATTTCATGACTTCTCCAGACTGTGAATTCATGACACTGTTAACTTGTAGAAACTTTTGCATGGGATGGTTTTATTTTCTCTGTGACTTCTCCAGTGTGAATTCATGACACTGAGAATATTTCCCTTCCTTGTATATGACGTAAGTTGTACAGAATCGTTTTAACTGCAAATTTACGACACAACAATTGAAAAACTTGATCCTTTTCCCTCCTACTGCAAATTTAAATATAACCACCCAAAAGTTATGTTTGTTTATTTGTTTATTTGAAAGATCTCCATTAGTTTCGCACGCACTAGTCTTCCTGGAGTCATGAATAAAACTTATAACTTATAACACATAACATAACCAACACAACATAAGCATTAACTACCTAAACCTAACGAACAACATTATTGAATTGATTGAATAATTGAACATTATTATTGGAAGGAAAATAGCTAAAATAGAAAAAAATGAGATACCAACGCTTTTATTACAGATGCCAAAAAGTTGATGCCATCTACAGTACAATGACAGCCACTAAGATATTTTTAGCATGTACTATGCACCTCTAATGTAGAAGTCTTCTCCCTTATTTTCTATTCCATTAACTTTTCCAAATGATCAGTGAATCCCGGATTGGATAGGAACAGCATTTTTAAGGATGACCTGGCAAGCTTTTGAAACTACCATCTTGTAAATGGACATGATGTTAAACCAGTGTGTGATGTGGAAGTCCTTTTCACTCCATTCAGTTTCGGCCTTGCGCTTTTGACTTCCAACTCATCAAGTCAGTCCATTAGGGAACTGAGGTACACGTGGGGGAGAGGGAGGGACAAACCATTATGTATGGGGATCCTGGGGGCAAACCGTTAATAGTGGGCCACTTGGGGATAGGTAGTGTACACTCAGGTACCATTAATTATAAGGTAACATGGGAACACAATTACTTTTTCAACACAGCAAATCTTTTTGGCTTGATTTATGTCATAGTGTGTTTGCAATGGGTATCAAGGCCACCATTCTGGTGAGTTGTTGAAGAGTCAGACCTACAGATTTAGACATGTATAATGTCGTTGTACTGGTACTAGTAAAGTCATTTATTTTTGAGGCGATTTAATGTTTTGGTACAAATCCAGGGGAATTAAGGTTTTCGCTGTGTTGTAAGTTTACTGTTGAAGCAATTTTATACTACAGAACTGAAACAATATTCTTGGTGTCATGATTTTGTGGTGGAGACATCATTGCGGATCCGAAATAAATTTTACGACTGCGAACATTTCATGATTTACATGTACACTTACATACATATTCAAATTTAACTGGTATCAACTTCCAGGTATAACCATCCAACATGGCCGACAATACTTACATGTACATCATAGTCATATATCACATGAGTGCAAACATCATATACATTTTGTACATGTATTATAAGGGTGTTCTCCATGCAGAGGTTTAGGCTTCAGCTTATATTTGACATGTTTTTACTGTCATTTGTATTGGGTTTTCTTTCTTGTACTTAGTATCTTTTCTTACGCCTGAAACTTTGGGTGGAAATGGATACTGCCCTGCCAATTTGATGCCAATTTGATGCCAATTTGATACTGTGTTGCTAGTTTGATACTGTGTTGCTAGTTTGATACTGTCTTGCAGCCAGGCTTTTAGCTAGGATTTTTTTGTTGGGTGTCCATTTTTTTTAAATTATTGTATGCTATAAGGTACAAGCTTTTTAGGGCGGGCTTTTTAAGCTTTTTGAAATTCGTAATACTCTCAAACACTACTTCCTGCATTTTGAGGTGGAAATTTTGAGGAATACAGCCAGGCTTTTTCCTTCGTTACTTCATTTTTGTATTTATAGTAAGGCTGAAGGGAGGCATGAGGGCATGGCAGAGGTTGGGAGTGGAAAAAAATAGGGTGTCTTTAGGGTGTCCTCAAAAAAAAAAGTAGGGTGTCCAATTTCTCATTATTTTCAATACAGGGTGTCCAAAAGACACCTGGACACCCCCCTAGCTAAAAGCCTGCTTGCAGCCACCAAAAGATCTGCTTGGAGATGAATATAAGGTAGCATGATCCAGTATGTCAATCATAACTGTCTTAATTAAATTTCTGTGTTTCCTGCAGTGTTCGTGTCTGGGCCAGTCAGCTTGCTACAGACCTGATCTCTAAAGTGGACACAGCCAAGTTCACCGAGCTATCAAATGTAAGAAAAGATTCCTTCTCTACCATTGTTAACTCTGTATATGGAGGTTTGGTTTTTGGTGTGTGTTTGTCTTTTTTTTTTGCTTGTGTGTCTGTAGTTAATTGAATACAGTAGTCACAGGAAGTGAAGGGGGAAATGCTGTAACCACAGACTGACAAGCAGGTGGAATTGGAGGTCAAAATGGTCTACCTGAAGGCTGAAAGGATTTGAGTTTGAATAAAGAACTTAACAGCTCCCAAAAATATATAGTTTCATCAGGTTGGTAGAACATAGGATATCGGGATTGGAATCAGAACTCCAGTCAGAAGCTCTGTCAGAAGGTGTCTGATAGACACCGAAACGTAAGCAAGGTAAGAGACATTACTGGTTGTGTTAGAGTAAAAGAAAATCCCAATAAACTGCAGTGGCTGTTGGGAATAGGAAAAATGCTTAGATAATTTATCTGCCTAACATACATGTAAAAAAAATTATATAATACATGTGAGTGAAGAATCTAAGCCAGTTAAGTCTGGCAGATTAAGGCTTCTTGATCTTCTATAATTGTTTCTGATGTCTGATTAGACAGGTATTTAGCACAATTATTCGCCATCGCCCTCAATACAGCACCGAAAGAGATAGATTATTTGAACTACTGAGTGACACCGAAATGTATCCCAGCTTTATACATCTTTCCAGCCTACAAAAAACTGCATTTCTACTAACACCTCATTTCTACTAACATTTCATACTCCACTGCATACAGCAACCTATGCCAGTTTTACTTTGACACAAGGCATTCAGACCTATTCATATTTAGTTTTCTCTGGATAACTTATAAAGTCAGAAACAAGGAATCCGGGATGGAAGTATTGTTTTGGGTGGCACTGGTTTAAGGGGAGTTTGTATGTATCTTGTCATGAGCAGCGAGGATTGGAAGCGAGTGGGCAGAGATTGGGTTTCGGTTGATTGACGGGGTTGTGACCCAATATTCCCTGGGTGTAAGGATGTGGTGTGAGGTCACCAGGAATGTGTACTGTGTAATCATGGTATGAAACATATAGTTTACCAACTTATTAATTAAAGTACGATAAGTTATGTATGTCATACAATCATATGATTATCTGTTCTAGTATGATGTAATTCAATCAGGTACATGTATTTCCCCATGATCATACAAAACAGTTCCAGTACTTTGAATTTCACAAAAACTCAAAACACTTTCCAAGTCTGAAATCTCCAACTTCTTGTTGTACATACAGTCAATTTTTAGATGCTTGATATTTCCTGGCAGGGTCTATAAAGCCATGCCACTATCTCTATCTGTCCCAATATTGGTGATATTGGAAAAAAACTGTGTGTTAAATGGTACCTTGCAAGCCCCAGAGCCTGGTTATGGGACAGCGTTGATGTTTTTATGATGCATGAATTGGTCTGGAGTAAAACCACACAAATTATTGGACTACTGACTCAGCAAATTAGGTCTATTTGCTAAGGAACTTTGAGGCAATAGAGGGGAGATTCAGTTGATATCCCGGGAGGTATTACAGGTGACATGCCATTAAGGACTTGAAAGAGGGAGAGATCATTATTGACATTTTTGGGGTAGGTGATTCAATCATTATCAAAGTTTTAAGAAGGGATGGTTCAGTTGATATTCTAAACTCTTTTCTTAAAAGGGATGAACCATTTGATATGCTAGGGATGTGTAGAGGATTGATGTGAGCATACATGTAGTTTTTTCAATTCAAAAAAGACATTTTCATGAATATTGCCATGTAAATTCAAGCTTTTAATTCATAGTTTTATTGTTTTTATTCCAGAAATTTCTACAAATGTACAAACCTTCAAAACTAGCTCAAACCATATAGGTTCATACACCACACAGTCACTCAATTCAGACTTATCGGAGGCCTTTCATGGAATACCAATACACCGTAGCCCTGCCTCTCAACTATCTGGAGTCCCAATGATTGAAAGTAATGAAAAAGTCTGGTCAAGATTACCCCAATTAAGTGGCCCTTTTCAAGGCAAATCAATTGTCCGCCCCCACGTTGAAATACCGGGCTGCCAGTTCTTTCATCCTTCATGTCCCTGCGCTTGCAACGCCTCTCAGAGGCCACACCGTGCTGGGTGAAGGCCAAGTACAGGGCTGGAAATACCACCTGCATATTAATATTATGCAGGTTAGTGCAGGTAAAATTGGAGCTGTACAGGTACATGTATTTCTGATGTCTACCTGCACCTAACCTGCACTGGTCCATGTACTGGGTTTATATATACACAAATGTGTACAATGTACATGTAGGCATACATTTTTATTTGCTGAATTGACTTTTACCACCTATGAAGTATAAAAGAAATTAAAAAAAAATATTGATAACGGTTTCTGAACAGTTTTTAGTCTGATCCATGCTTCCTAAATTCTGAGAGGTGCAGGTAAAATTTGTCTGGTGCAGGTAATTTTCAATGTTACATGTACCTGCACCAGTGCAGGTCTGCATAAAAAAGTATTTTGAGCCCCGATGTCTTTCATAGGCCGCGCTGTTAACGTTCTGGATGACGTCCAAGGCTATAAGCGGAATGCCTAACCCGGGCTGCCGGATAATGAATAGACTTTGGTCATTATCAGATAAATGGGACCACCTGGGTCACTTCTGCGATCGCTTTACCGCAGGATTACCACGTAACATCGTCGGCTTTCTAAGAAATCAGGATCTTTCAAATGACTCAACTTATCGCAATCTGTTGTAATTGCACGCCATTTACTATTAATAATGTAGACTGGCTGTTGAGATATTATTGAGTTTGATTGCTTGTGGGGATAGAAGTATTGTTTTGGGTGGCTGAGTTGTGTGTTCGTCCCGATAGCTTCGGTTGTACGGTGGGCGGGAGGCGATTTTGACAGTTGAGTAAAGTGTAGGGTCAAGCCTGAAGTTGACCTAGAATTTGGAATGTTATGTGGAGAAATTTAGAAAGTCGTGTAATACCCGATTGAATTACATCATACAAATCCCCTCCACAGTTCCTATACATTCAATAAAAACCAAAAACACTTCCTAGAGGTCTGTGAACTTGAAGGTCACGAAAACTAAAAATACTTGCCAAAAGTCTGAGATCTCTGATCTCGATGTTGCTGTGATTTAGAATTATAATAATTATAGATTGAAGAACAATTATTGGACAGGTGGGCTTTCAGCATTCCATTCAGCCAAATGCAATGAATAAATGAGAGACCATAGATACCCTTTATCTAAGTGCTATATAATCAGTCCCAAGGACGTACAAGGAAAGGGCATAAGAGAGCATTTTTAAGTGGCCAATCACAAGTCATGATGTAAGTGGGGGTAGGTCATTGAAAATTCTACATGTACATGTAGGTACAATGTAATATTGATCATGCTCTGTGCTTCCTTTTATTAACAATTTTTAAAAACAAGAAAGCAGAGTTTTCAGACTTCCTGAATGTACAATTGTACAATGTCATGTGTTTTGGGTATTCGTGAAGGTATCAGAACTTACTGCATTGTATGCATGATCATGGGGAAATACCAGATTGAATTACAATGTCATCATTAAATGGATTGTTACTCTTATACAATTGTATGACGTAACTCACAGTCTCACATTATACCATGGTTTACGTTTCATACCCTGATTACACAGTACACATTTCTGATGACCTCATACCACATCCTACCACCCAGGGCAATTTCATTTCAATTTACCAGGTCATAACCCTGTCAATCAACTGTCACCCATTTTTTATATCTGTTGGTTTGCATCAATTCTCCATTACATTGGAATGCAAAATGTTTTATTGTTGTAAATCAAAGTAAGATCTTCAATTTTACATCTCCTTTTGAGTGTATTGCATAAAGCACTCTTGGGGTGAAATAGTTCTATGAAGAGAAAAACCCAGGTTGTTGGTGAGCAATTTGAGTCCGTAAAATTCTCTGTCAGTTTGCCAAAGACTGTTGTTTCATCCCAGCCCATCTACAATGTAATTATAGATAGTGGTACACATGTACTTCAGATACGAATCTCTAAAAATATAAGTTAACGAACTTGCTGCTACTTTCTCTTTAGACTACAAGCAATAATGGGCCCTAAATTGTTGTGCATCTATAATAAATGGTTGTGGTCAACTTGCATGTCTCAACATTTTGCAAATTGTTGCCAACAAAGCCAAATTTTTTTAAAAAGAGCACACAGTTTCTTCTATATTGTTAACTTTGTGTACAGTGTGTTTGTTTATGTTTGCGTGTGTTTCTGTACTTAGTAGTTAGTAGTTATTTGCACTTTCTTGGCACGCCAGAGACACTGACAAGAAGTTAGGATCAAAGGCCCCGTAAAAGTTTGTATTCCTTTTTTGTCTCCGAAAAATCTAATTCAGAATTACGGGAATTAGACTTTCATAGATATTGTCTAGACTAATGTCTGTATAAGGATTTGAGATTATCAGCATCATATGATAATATCAAAATATAATCTAACAGCTTAGACGACATTACTGCTACGTAGTCATGTGATGGCAATGTGTTGGGGGCTGAACTATCATATACCAGGTAGTCCCATATGGTCTGCCTTTTCGTGTTGTCCCATATTTTATATTCCATGGTTCTACAGCCCATATTGGTGCTATGGCCTGTATGTCCCATGGCTCATTGGGCCTGCAGATGATGTGCAGGTCTTTGTGTGTTTTGTTTACAATTGTATGTTGGAATAGTATAGTTTTCTATGACTTCCATTTGAACAGGAGTCTGTATTATAATTTCAAACAATGGAAAATTGATTTTTGTTGTATACATGACGTACATGTATGTTGGAGGTTGAAAATACTGCAGCTGTATATCTTTACCATTGATAACAATGTTGAACAGACTGTAACGTGAATAGTAGTCAGCAATGTCACATAATGAATTTTGTATAAGTGTGAATATCGACCCAGCAATATGATCAGGTAGATTTAACTTATCAAGAAATTACCAAAATGTTGACTTTTTTATTGCCCCAATCTTACGATATGGGCCTGTAAAGCATTTTCTAGAGTCATAAAAGTAACACATTGGAAATTCTAAATTATTGTTTCCAAAATTAATCCACAAGCACACCTACATGTAAAAGAAAACTTCCATACACAGAGGTAACAATTAAATTCGTATGTAGAACCAAGGAGCTTTAAAATGACTTTTAAAGCTCCTTCAAGTTGGTAGAACCATTCTTAGACTAGTTACAGTTACTAAAATGTGCATTAGGTCCAATGGGCTATAGATTCTGAATTAGAATGCACTAACAATTCAGGAATGGTCTGTGCCCGTACTCTTATGGATAAAAAAAAGACTCCTACCTAAACGATCAACAGACTGTACTGAAAAATGTTGCAAATGCTGAGCTTATGGACCCATTATCCGGACGAAGTGTGTATAGGTTAAGGCCTCCTGTTTCAGAGCTTTGAAGTCCCAAAATCCCCTTTGACAGAACGGACAAGGCCGGACGAGCCGTACTGCCCGGAATGACGCAGGCGTCACCCACTCTATCCCCCGCATATGTGACACTAAAAGGCCTCTGAAAGCCTTTACCCTATATACCTGCCACTATTACTTCTCGGACGGCCCACAAATCTAATGTTGCGGTGAATTGAAAGTCTTCTCCAATGACATGAATGACACGGTTAATTCGCCTTCGGTCAAATTGATAGATATATCTCCTTCTGGCACGGTTGCCTGTGGGGCGTAAAAAAGTCGGTTTGTCTGATGCGGATTGATGCATCTGGTCCTGGCGATCAATTTGTCCCGGGATGGCGGACCAGATAGATGCAGTGGCCGCGACGCGCCGTTCTCCGGCCATCAATCCGTCTAGGCGGTAATAAGGTCGTTCAGCCGTGCCCAAGGACATGGGAAAACTTCTGTGTGAGACCAGAACGGGGTCAGACAACTCGTTAGCAGTGCATGGGGCACTGTTTACCTTGTTAATTACATGTAGCTCATCAATTTTCCTGGCTTACCTTAAAAGCTAGTCTAAGTACTGTCTGAAAGGGGAGCAATGAAAATGGACATGGAATGTGATTTACCTACAAAAGCAAAATGTACATGTAAGACTTAGTGTGAGTTCCTATTTTTTGTCTTAAAATTTTTCGTAGAAGGAAAACTTGTTTTTTCTCTGTTTCTTCTTCAATGACCTGGACCAAATGGCTATCACCATGGTAACTGGTGCTGTAGCAGACATCATGTGGTGTTGGGTTACATTACATCTATGTAGCAAGTTGCAGGACAGAGTTGAAGAGGCTGTTCACCATATGATTGTATATATTATGAATGTGTTTGAGTAAGAATAAACAGAGCAGTAGTTTGTTGAGCTACATTGTACACCATCCCCATGAGGAGGGAAACATTATGTATGAATTGCTTTGCAAATGTTGCCTTTCTAATTTATACATGTACAAATATGTTCTAATGTGTACATAAGAACAAAGATAAAAGAACAGTTACTAGTACCAACTGTAATGGCGCAATATAGACTGATAAAACTGGATATTACTGTTTTCCACCGTAAGGCCTTGCGCCATTTACAGTACGACAGTTGATTACAATCTACGATGTCTCGTAAACGTCCGCAAATGGACAATTTTGCGGCGGTGCATTTGACGAGAGTGTGTTCAGCCGGTATGTATTTGGCCACAGAATGCATAAATGTGTGAGTGGGACAGTCACAGTGTCCATTCTAGGCAATTCCTCTGATAGCCACCCAGTGACTTAGCCTACCCTTACACCCCTACAGACTAAATAACTCTAGAAGAACATAAAGTCCTCTAGTCTTGCTTGACGTTCCCCCTTTCAACGAAAGAAAATGTTACGCTTAGCCCTTTACGAATAAACCCCGCAGCACAAAAAATGCAGCGGAGACAGCATTAAAGGCCGTTAACCCACCAGGACTCGGCAGTTTGGCCATAACCAGGGATAAAGTGGGAACCAATTCCACTAAATTGTCTCCTCAGCCCAATTCCACCTCTATGGGGGATTTTACAGCTGCATTTTGCTTTGCCAAATCGAGATGGCTCTAATCCAATGCCATTCCATTCACTCTGTAGGTTTTCCCGGCGCAAAGTTACTCATTCCGTTCCGCACTTAATCCAAAAGGGAGCGTCCTTTCATGACCTGACGGAGAACGCTTCATAACGTGGCAATCTTAAATGTTAGATAAAGTTGTGGAGAAATACATCTTATAGGATCAGACGACACGTCTGAGTAGAAAATCGATGGCCCGGATGCTAAAAGGTCAAGTTGCCATTGATAAGTAGTGGGATGTGAAGCTACATTCATCATTTCTTAACTTCTAGACCTTCAGGCTTATCCACTTGTCAATTTCAAAATGTTTCAAACATCAGGGAATACCAGTAACAATTTTCTGAATTGATTCCAAGATGGCTTATGTTATTTTGGAGGTGTTGTATTGGGTGCGTGTGTGTGCGTATGTGTTTGTGTGTGTGTGTGTATGTGTGTGTTTGTTTGTGTATTATGTGTGTGTGTGTGCGTGTGTGTGTGTGTGTGTGTATGTGTGTGTGTGTGTGTGTGTGTGTGTGTGTGTGTGTGTGTGTGTGTGTGTGTGTTTGCTAAAAAAATGTGTCTGTAAGTATTTGAAGGACAGCATGTTGGTGGCTGTATTACCTCACTACACACCACAAAAGGTAGACACAGGAAATGGGGTCCCAGAAGCTGGCAGAGAGCCAGCAGAAAGAAGTTTTCAGTCAGCAGAATGCCAGTAAGAAAAAAACAGTAAACCGGGAAATTCATAATGAATGAAATAAGAAACTCACAAAAACTCTAGACATTTCCCATAGATTTAAAATCTTCTATTCCTTGTTTGCTTTTTTGCTCAGACTTACTCAATGGTGATCAATAAACGACATGTCATTCTTTTGTTTATTGCTCCAGATGGGACAATAAAATTGAAGTCTTCAGTGGTTGGTTAGGTCTATATATTGGTTACTAGGTCTGCTATGATAAAATACCCACTATATTTTATTTATGTGGAAAGAAACAGTGACTGTCTATTATTACAGATGCCTTTGCATTTACCAGTACCACAAGCTAATTATGATACACATTTTATATCCTTCCCCAAATGTACAGTATTAAAGTGCTGTTTTGTGTTGTTACAAAATATCTTACCAGTAAAATTCTGAGTCTTTGCAGGTTTCTATAGATTTGTTCGGACTGCGGTAACATTCCATAGTTCTGCTTCAATGTTTAGCAGCTGTAAAAATCTTGCAGAATCATTATATATTACACCACTAGATTGTAACGTTTATTGATCTGGTATGGCTTTAAAACTTTTATTGTTCAGTGTAATACCCCTTTTCTGAATTTTTATCGATCGCTCTTTCACAGCGTATCCATATCCTTGTGTGAGTTGAAAAGGAATTCAGGAAAATAAAAGCTGAAATGATGGGATCTCCACTATACAACGCAAGTTTTGAATATAGACAGATAGAAGTTGCCGTTATTGTGTAGTACATGTATATTTCCAGTGTCACAATTATACCTTTTCAAAGTTTCATTCAAAACCTTTTCCTATGCTTTCAATGGCTAAAATATAAAGTATAGAACCTGGTCTAGGTATAAATGAAAAAGAAATCACCTTATAAAAAACTGAAAGTAACTTTGTTTTAAGTTAAATTATTAATATTTACATATTTTGGTTGCAGAATTCTATTTCCCTTTGTGGATTGTTGTTACATTTTTGTTGACCAGATAAAGTTTTGAAAGAAGTACAGTTAAAATAACTGTAAAGGAAGTAAAAGAAACACACAGTTACCTTGTAACTGGAAAACGAAATAGCCTGAGAATAAAAATCAGTCTAAAACTTCTGGTAAAAAGTGGTCTACATCAATATACATGTATTTTCTGCATTCAGGGACATTCTAAAATAAAACAAGAGATAAAAACAAAACCAGAGATTTACAAGCTTGCATCTGACTTTATTTACTCTTTAAAATGTAGTGTACTGATGTACAGACTTTCTCTTAGACTCTGTGTTTAAATTTACAAAAAAACAGTTACTCAAGCAATTGGATAGAATTTGAAAATTTTTAGACGTTTCAATCAGCATTCACTACTTTTTGTCAGTGACTGAAACGTCTGACAATTTTCAAACTCTATCCAGTTGCTTGAGTAATTAGCAACTTCTATTGAGCATTTCTTGTGTATCTCATTACCTGGATGTCTAACCTTCATCGACGTAACTGTGTTCAAATTATTCCCTTTTGGCTTTATCTTCTGATTTAAGATCCAACCAATCAAATTGCTGAAGCCCTATACAGTAAGATTTTTCTTGACTGTATATAGGATGTCTTTAAATGCCAGGACCATACAATACTACCAGGTGTTTGGAGGAGATAACTTTTAAGTTGCCACATCTAGCCCTAAGCCATATACTATTAGGTATAAAGGTAGGTATTAAAACCTGAAGAAAGCTATATGCAGGGTGGTTAAAGATTCCACGGGCAAGAGGCAGCATTTTTATTCCTGCTTTTGCTGCGCTGAAGAAAATGGGAACATAATTCTTCTTGCTGTGTAGGTCATATAAAGTTTCACAGAAGAAATGGAATAAAATTACTATACTATAAAGTAACCAGTATTGCAGTGACTTTTTGAAGTATGCACTGTCACACTTTAAAGATGTAGGCACCACTGCTTTCAAATGGTGCAGAATATAAAGGAACAAACTCAAATGACTGCATGAACGGCGTTGCCTTGAGAGGGGATTAACTGCTGTAATTTAAAAGAGAAACCCAGCAGTTGAAAGAAACTGTGCCTTGCAGGGAATGTGTACATGTGACTGCAAGTATCTTGGGGTGGTGTGGATGGAATAAGGGATTGTCAGAGGTTGTGCAGAGGGGTTTGGGGAAGGATTTTATTCCTAAGGGTTGTGTATGGGGAAGTGTTCCTTTTTCCACTGGGTCCTTGCCTCCATGGTCTTTGAGTTTATGATTTAGATGTCGTATCTTAAGGGTTCCCGTCAGGGGTTTCCAGAGTATAATTTTCTGGTGGGGCTCTGTACAGGGTTTTGCAAAACAAGTCTCTGTGTAATGCTTTCGAGATCTGTAGGTGTTGTCTTGAGTCTTTATGTATTGGGTATCTGCAAGTCAAGTACATGTATTCTTTTGTCTTGGGTCGTTATGTATCTATACTAAATTATGTTTGCATTTAGTGTCATAATTAAAATGGAATTGATTTTGTGGTTCTCGGATTTTAAAAAAATATGCTTGACCGGGAAAACTTAATGAAAAAAGCCTAAGGGCCAGGTTTATACAGAGAGAATACATTCATATTCAAGTTTCCTCCCTGCCCTCTACTTTGTCATGTTTCTTTGTTACATGTATATTATCACTATAAAATGTCTGACAGCCAAGGAAATAAATCAATGGCCTAAAATGGCCTAAAAGGTGACTTTAGAAGATATTCTTGCCTAAAAACAAGATATGAAAGGCACTAAATTCCTATTCCAAAAAGACATGCCACAGATCTAGTTAAGATGTACAGTCAGGTAGAGCACACAAAGGGTGGTGCTACCACAATTTCACGCGCAAACACCCCTCATCTTCAACCTGTCAATACAACAAGATTCGCCATCCATCTCGTTTGATTACGACGCCACAACACCAAGCGTTGGGAAATAGGACGCTAACTTGGTATTGACCTCTCGTGGCCTTGCACGTTATCTGAATAGACTGCTCGTCAGACGAGGCATTGATTACGTCGAGTTGATGAATGGATGAAACCATGCCAATGGAGGGAGAGTGGGTGCATAGTTAGGAAGTTTTACACAAACAAACAAAAATGCTTAAAATCACTGTAAATTGATTTCGCTTTAAAGCGGAACACCACAGATCCAAGACACTTTGATAGACAAAATATACCCCCAAAATCTTCTTCTTTTTAATGCTTTCCCTTTTAACTCTTTAAATGGAACAGGTTCATTGTGTTAGATTCAAGCACATTGCAGATTAGGCCCACAGATTAATACTGGTATCTTTCCTGGGTGCTGAAAATGCTATTGCTGCCTTTCCGTTGTTTAAGTTCTGAAATATGCTGATAATTATTTTCATAGAAATACGTAGTCTAGTAGTAACACAGATACATTGTGAATTGTTTTCATAGAAATACTTATAGTCTAGTAGTAACACAGATATATTGTGAAATCAGAATGTACATTTTGATGGCTGATGCACAGCCCCCCCTTTTTTTAACCTTGCGCCTTGGATCAATGTCGATCTGTTCTAAGGGGCCGACCGAGGTGTATGCTTTTTAACCCGTCATCTTGTTGTATTGTTTAAATGTGTAGTTGATTCAATAAAGATGATGTTGAACAAAAATGATAGGTAACAACTAACAAGGAGGTTTAAAAGTTGGTAAGGAGGTCTTGTGGTTAAAATTTACATCTAGTTCTTCACCCACACAAAGTGCCTAGGACTACTGCCTAGGGATTTCAAACTTTCAAACTTTATTGTGCAATCAACTTTGTAGTCATCAAGACTAAATTGTGCTGATTTTACAGAACATTTATATAAAAAACAATTCATTTATAGAAAATTTCATGTTTAAATTTCAAAGATCATCAGCATTAAAGCGATAAAGCATTATACAAGTATTTTAAAATCTGCCATAACAACAACAATATCAACGTAAACACAGAGTTTTGGGGGCATCACATCATCGACAGTGTTCTTGGAATAAACGAGTTTTTGTGTCTGATTGACAGTTAACTTTGTACTTGATTGACAGGCCTATGCTAATGAAGTGACCAATGGAAGACTGAGCCTTCAGACCATCAATGGAACCCAGCTGATTGAGACATCCACCAATAAGATGGCCAGCTCCATAGCAGTCCGCACCAAGGCACTCAAGGTGAGATGCACTTTAAAGCCTATCATTCATTCATTCGTTTGGTCATTCGTCCATTCGTTTCTTCCCTCCTTCCTTCAATCTTCCATTCTTTCATTCTGCTCACTTTTCTGACTTTGTGATCTCCTGTTCCAATTTATACTTAACATTTGTCCAGTTTGGATCTTTCTCCTTTTTTTGAGTGTACAATATCAAGCATGTATATTGTACAATCAAAAAAGCCATAATGGATTAACTTTATTTTAGTAACTTCCTAAGGTCCTCATACTTTTGCCCCATTGTGTCATAAAATTTAAGATAATTCTATGAACAATTTGTCAGTATTCATAATTTCACTGGGTACCCTAAGACCTAGCCACAGCAACTGTTGGAGGGGTTCTCTTGCTTGCAGTCTTATACATTACCCCTATCAATATGTATAGGACTGCAAGCAAGAGAAGCCCTCCAACAGTCGCTGTGGCTACCTAAGTCCGTGGCTTAAAGAAAAGGTGTTCACCCAGGGTTGAACAAGTTTTCAAAAATCCACTTTCCCTATTGGGCAAGTACATGATCATTTCCACTTGCCCGAACCAACTTTTCACTTGCCCAAAATATGACATATTTCTATGCATTTTTACTTGCACTAAATGCAGCAAGGAAATTATACTTCAGTTTTCAGTAAGTAAAAAAAGCATTTTAAAGTTTATAATGTTGCATGCTTTATTTACCAAAATAAGGCTACTTAGAGACTTGCAAACTTTTTTTGCAATGGATTTTCAAACAAATGGCCATACTTTTGACTGGCATCAATATGATACCTTTATTGGAAAATGGTGAGTTATTTTATTCCAAACACAAAAAATTTACTTTCCCAATCTGGCAAGTCCAGAGGTATATCTACTTACCCGAACAGTGTTTACTTGCCCTGGGCAAGTGGGCAAGTGGACTTGTCCAACCCTGCTATCAAGGCCTTTTCAAGAATATCTTAAACACCTGTATATCTGAAGTGTGCAGACCTCAGGGATTACTGATGTTGCATCAGTGTGTAGTGACCTTAGGGCACCCAGCAAAATTATGAAAGTTGGCGTTGCATGTCCGTTACAACGTTACGGGCACAGGTAGCCTGATGTCCTGACACGACCCCTTTGAAGTTGTGACTACACATGTTGAACTTGAGAAACCTTCCACAAGTTCTAGTAATGATGACCTCTGCAATCCCTTGTGACAGCACCTAAGCCCTGAGATGTATAATTTTCAACGCACTGATGCGATGATTCGCATGTTTAGTGTCCCAGCCGGCTGTGTTTGTGAGATATCGCAAAACTTTGGTATTAAATTGTATGATTCATACAATTCATACTATGAATATATATTTTAATGCTGTTTGAAAATAGTATAATCCTGTCTTCTCTGCGCTGCCATGAATCTGTTTCTGTGAGATATCTCAAAACTTTGGTATTGTAAAACATGAAATATGTATTTCAATGCTGTTTGAAGATAGTAATACTAACTGTATTTCGACTGCGTAGCTATACAATGTACATCTGTTTCCTGGGAGATAACCACCTACTGTGACATTATCATATTCCCGTAAGGTTAGGAACGGAATTCAATCACATATTGATTGATATTTAGGCTTGTGAAGCCTCTGTAAAAGATAACTGAAGGCTGTGGTATCTCTAAATGTGTCCTTCAAAGTATTTTTTACCTTCGTGTATGGAGGTCCTATTTTCATGCCGTGCCTCTGTTTCTATAGTTGCTTGTGTGTTCGTAGTTGGTGAGGAGGTGTTGTGTCCCGAACCGTACCTGAGGCAAATCTACATTCTGGGACACGCGGGGTACAGTTCTGGACACATAAGAGCCTTGTCCCATTCCATGCTTTGGGGGCGGAGCTTAGTGTTTTGAGGGAGAAGCCTTCTCGTGGTGTTGTTTAGCTGTTTTAGCCCGACATATTTGTTTTTCGCCAGGATAAGAATAAGAAAGAATCAATGTAATTCTTGGTCTGTAAAGTACATTTTACATTTCACGCTCAGGCACAGAACGGGACAGGTACGGTTTGGGACACAACAGGAGGTGTAAAATGGGAGTGACAGAAGTTCAGAGGTGTTAAAATTGTAACTACAGATGAATATGACAGAAAATAGAGATCAGAGGTGGTAGAATGTATCAACTTTGGTTTCTGACAGACATTCCAGGTCATGGGGTCAAGGGAAGAGGCCACTAATTCACAGGGAGGTTTTCACAGTGTTTTAAAGTTTGTAGTTGAAACAACTCTGCAGGTAACAGTAGTATCATGCAAAACACAAATTTACAGTCACTGCGAACACCATGAAAATAAATAATTAAAAAAGTAAATTACATAACAGCTATAAGCTGAATTGCATACTATTTATAATAAAACACAATAACTACACACATGATGCCTTTGAAAAAATTATAGAACATCAAGAAAAACAATAAAGCCACCACAACAAACATTTCAAAATTTACTGTATCTCAAAATGCATCCTTCAAAGTTTATTAAATGACATGCACTGCGGTTTCGCATTCGTAAGCTCCTCTGTGGTAGCAAGATATGTCATGTTATATAGTTTATGAGAAGAGATTCTACCAAAGTCTCTATCTGCCTATGGCAAGTGCTTTGTAAAGCCCTGGTGACGGTTCACTCAGCCTTGCGTGTAAGGTGCATTGTCCTTCCTTTAGATTGATGGGGTCTAGAAAAAAATATGTTGTGTTTCTGGCTTCAGTCTCGAAAAAATTAGCTTGACAGTATACGAAATACTTTTTTGAGCCAGGTTGCCCAGTGGCAACCTAGGATGAAAGCTAGGTTGCCCATCAAAATTGCAGGTTGCCCCGAATTTAAACTCTTCTACATTATGATTAGCTTTGTTAGAATGCAATGTGCATTTATACATTTCTGACACAGAGTTGTTTCCCCTTACCTAAAGTGATGAGCTCTTCCATGGGAACTTCTCAATAAACAGTTTCCAATGAAAGAAAGGGGCATCCTTACCACAAAATTTAGGTAGTGCACTGAGCTACCTGGGTGTAGATATAGGTTGCACCAAGCAAAATATGGTTGCATGGTGCAACTGGGCAACCTAGTATTTCGTACGCTGCTTGATGATTTTAGGGGTAGTTGTTTTTTAAAGATTTTGGCTGAACTGATCCAACAAAATAATTAAATGCAGTTTAACAAATGAATGTCAAGCTGACATGCATCAGGACCAGGGCTGTCTCCTGGACCCGTTCGTCTGTTTGCTTGTTGGGATTAGAGACAAATATTTCACTCAAATTACTCAATAAAAATTAGCTACTGAAAATGCCTGAAATAGGGTTTCAGAGGGTTTGAAATTCAGATGCCGGATTAAAAATCTCTGGAAACGACTGTGTATATATATATAGGATTTGATTTTGGTGTGTCTTGTATGTATTTTCCAGTACTGTTTAACTATAGGCCAGTGAGTGCCTGAAACAAATATTAAATGAAATTTTATGGCCTTGCCAGTGGTTGACCCCTCAAAAAAAGGCTAGTGTTGGCAGGTTTTTTGCTAAAGTCGATCAGGTAACCGGAAACACAAGGTTTTTTCTTAGGCCTAAGGTACTACATGTATGTGGGCTGTCCAGGGATGGCTTAGCTTCAGGGCGGATTTCTCGCCTTCAATCTTTCTCAGTTGTCTTGGGTGGAGGTTTCATCATGGGAAGAAAAGATAAGGCAACTCAGAAAAAGAACAGATCCGTCATGTCACGTCCACAATGGACAGAACTCATCTCACCAGTCCCCCTGAAATTTCAACACTTAGGCGTATACCCTCTCCCAGGCTTCAGAGGCAGCTGGAAAGAGTGGCCAAATAGACAGTCTGTGGTTTATTGATAAAAAAAGGCATTGCAGCCAAAGGCTGAATTGTGCCTTCTGTACATAAAGTACATTGTATATTGCACTTATTACATTTAAAAGCGTTTACATATTTAAACAATAAAATAATGTATTGGCGTCAATAAGTACATGATTTGCTGATGCCTTGCTTATAGGTTCAAATTTCAAATTCCTTCAAACTCATTTGGCAGTGTTCAGGAGTTGTAACAGCGATGGTATGGGACTGTTCATAAACCTAACAGTTTGGCAGACAGGTAGGGTTAGCTCGTTGGAGTTCCTATAAAGGGGCCGTCACATTGTGCAAAAATCAAGCTCTAAACGACATTTACAGCAGTAGTACGCCCATGGTTTTGTCGAGCATTGCACGAATTTTAGGGATCGCCAGGATTTTTAGGAGTCAGCCGAAGCTCGCTGACACGCGAAACCTGTTCTTAACATCAGCGACTAGTCGCCCGATTTTTTAGGTCATAGATGTATTCCCAAGCGATCGCCCGAGCCTCGCTCCATGTGACGGGGACGATTTTCAAGCAAAAAATACGCGCGATCCTCTGTTAATCTAAAATCGGGCGACCTTTCGACGATCAACAAATATGGCCGAAGCTCGTCGACAATGTGACGCAGGCATAAGGGACCGTCCGTGTGTTAGTCCCCTCAAATCAGGAATTAACTCGACAGTTCTTTCAGATGCTGCCATGCTGCTGGCAAACTTCGTACACAAGTTGGCTCTCCTGGTAGCAAGCTTCTGTAGATCACAAACAGTGAGTGCTGTGCTGTAGTCTGTGTACGACCTCCCAAGAATGATGCGGCATGCCCGTTTCTGCACCAGGTCCTGTTCAATGGAATCATGCCAGGGGAGTTGTTCAACTAAAGTAGTACAGTTTGCCCCTGGCATATCTGCCTATTGGGCCAATTTCTTTCCTTTTCAGCTGCATCTGAAGCCTGGTAGAGGCTATGCTTAGGCCACACCAAATGGATTTCTTGGTTTCTAGATCTTTGTTGCATGTAGATGGAGCGGGCAATATGTTAAAAAAAAACTACTACTGACAGTAGTCAGTACTAGTCACAAAGTCAACATACCAGACTGGCGGACATTTTAAACAGCAAATTTTTACCTTTTCATATGTTTATTAACCTTTAGCATGCTAATGTAAGGTAGCCATTTGAAACCAAATTTTTATTGGTTATGACTATATTGGCAGCAGGATTCTGGGAGTTTAATACAAAAACTAAAACAACTACATGTAGTAACATGCCGACAAGCATGCTACTGAAGACAGCCTTTTCCATAACAAGACAGCTGAATTTTTCTAGGACACTTGCGCGACAATCCCAAGAATGCCCTCAGTTTGCAATTGTACGATGATTGTATGACATACATGTATTTGACTGGGCCTTTAGGCTGTGTATTACTATTAGATCCTATGAAGTAAAATTCACTATAGTCCTGTCATAAATGTTTCTGCAACTAGCACAATCAATATAAGGCTGCTTCTTCCTGGAAACAACTCCATATATGGCTATGAATGCAAACCATTTCCAAGAATCAGTCCCAGCGTATACATATTTAGGAATGGAACTGAAGTTAAAGTATAAACCCACTGGTAACGCATTAAGTACAATAGACAAAACCATCAGTCAACCAAATATTACAGATACCCTCCCTCTGACACCGAATATGGCTTTCTGCTTATCTCGATTCAGCAGAGCGTCCCTGGATGAGGATTTATGATCTTATTAACAGACACTTGTATGAACTCAGCAAATTTACGGCGCGTTCTTTACAAACAATATCGACAGTGACGCATCGACGCATTACGGCGCAGAAAGCGCAACAGATTATTTGTGAAAAGCCGGCATCATGTTTCATGATTTCCCTATAGGAATATTACCAGGGCTCCTTGCGGAGCGCAGGGGAGTTGATTTGTGGGGAAAGATGTCTCGACGGCGGGGACCAATCAGCCGTGTCTATATTCCGCCTCGGGAGACCCTCCCGTCTGCTGCGTAAGTTTCTCTCAGGTGCGACGTACGGAATCGTTGGCGGTCGCCCGGGAATCAGTTGAAATCCTCCAGCTGTCACTGGGAAAGTTAACGTTACTGCTCATCACAATCTGTGAAAAATACATGTACATGTCACTAATAGTGACAATTTTCACAGTCATTGTCAAGTCTCATAATTTAGGACTCACCCATTTTTATTTTGCTGAGAGGGTTGAAATGAAACAAAGATTAACTTTCCTAATCATCAACATTGATATATTGTCTATTTCAGCAAAACTTAACATATTGGAAATTAGAAAAAGTTTCAACAGTGCCCCTACTAATGATAAGTATTCTTATAGCTCTACATCTAAACTGAAAATTGTACTTAGTCTACTGTTTTTCAACCAAAAATTCAAAACTCTGCAAAAACTGTCACTCCCTTTCTTACCACAAAATAAAACCACCACAAAAGTAAATGCATCAGCAGTAAATTGAAAGCTTTTTATTTTCAAATCAGTAAGCCATTGCAAGCTACAAAGTTACAGTAACTATAATTATTGTATTTCAATTAGAACTATAAGGCCCTGAAGCAAAGAAACCGGTACAGAAAAAACTGAAACAGTTGTAATTGTAACAGTTCATTTATCTGATAATCATAGACCCCTGTCTCTCCTCCTTTGCTAAAGCCGTTGACCTATCAGTCATTGACCCCATGTTCGTGACCATAAATCCATCAGATCGGAACATGAAAGGATTAACCCGTGATGCTGATTTAATCATCTGTCAACTGGATTGAATCAGTCCTTTATCTTTACCGGCACCCAAACAGCACAGGAATAATCTCGTCAGCATTTGACCTGACATCGCTGTGTCACGGTCGCAGTATCGATCGCTGAGCTGAAGAGCGAATGGTTGTGTCTCTCCAATATGTGTCCATATTTCTTTTCTTTTTAAATTAGAATAAAAAATCCTAAGTGTTATGAATTAAGTCTCAGATCTCTTAATCTGAATAGTGCAACTGAACTTCAAGCTTTTGAATTTGCTAGCTAAAATATGTCTCTTCAAAATGTGTCTATATGAAAAAAAGAAAAGAAGCACATATGTGAAAAATACAGTATACTATAATATTTTTCACATATGTGCTTCTTTTCTTTTTTTTCCTCCAAAGTTTCTTTATTTATAAATTTAGGCATCTACTTTCTAAAAATGTGCGACTCAACTTAGAGCTTTTGAATTTGTTTTCCAGCTAGAGTGTGTCTCTTCAAAATGTGTCCGTATTTCTTCTCTTTTTTTTCTACAGAATGCCAATAATAAATGTAGGAATTTCCTCTCTGAATTGTGCAACTGAACTTCAAGCTTTTGAATTTGCTAGCTAGAATATGTCTCTTCAAAATCTGTCTAAAAGATATACATGTACTTCTTTTCTTTTTTTTCCTCCAAAGTTCCTAATATTTATAAATTTAGGCATCTACTTTCTAAATTGTGCAACTGAACGTAAAGCTTTTGAGCTTGTTTGCCAGCTAGAGTGTGTCTCTTCAAAATGTGTCCATATTTCTTCTCTTTTTTTTTTCTCCAGAATGCCATTAATAAATGTAGGGATTTCCTTTCTGAATTGTGCAACTGAATGTAAAGCTTTTGAATTTCTTTGCTAGCTTGAGTGTGTCTCTTCAAAATGTGTCCGTATTTCTTTTCCTTGTTCTCCAGAGTTTCTATATTATAAATTTAGGGATCTCCTTTCTGAATTGCACAACTGAACTTAATTTAAGCTTTTGATTCTGTTTGCCAACTGAGTGTTGATAAGGGATACAATAATACATACAGGTATTACAGAAAGCAACTGTCAAATTTAGAGTTCCTCCGGGCTAGATTTAATCCTTTCCGCGGAAGAGAAACGTTCCCCGCGACCCCCTCATGCGTCACGCACGCCGTCCCACAAGGGTACATGTAGATCGCTGCGATCGGAGCGGAAATTGAAAGCTTGATGGTGATGATATCGGGAGACTTCAGTTAAATGTTCCCTTCTGGCCCATATCAGTTTCATCAGGGACGTTATACAATCTCTTCAGTGTTCCATTAAATTATGTCGGCTTTAGTCCAGCCAGCACTGTGGATGGGAGCACACAAGGGTATAAAACAGAGTCCTACAAAACGGAAAGCAGCTCAACTTTCAACTTAAACTTGACTTATTCAATCAACTTTGATGGCCATGGTGATCTTCTCAATTTACAAATTTAAGCGTATTAGAATTTCACAGTAAGAATACAAGTTACATGTAAGATACCAAATATGAACATTCAAACAGTTCAACTGTGACTCAGACTGGATTTTGTTGAAGCCCAAGTGGTTTGCGTGATGAAGGAAAGAATTGTTCACGGACCTGTACCTTTTATGTTTCTAACCCTATTCAAATGTCTAAGATGTGCACCTGGTAAATCCACAGTCTAAAATTAGGTGCATGCAGCTCTTTTTGGGTAAACAAAAGTGTATGCACCCAGTATTCCCAGTCCTGCTTTAGGTATATATGATGTAGCATGTCAGCATGACGTCTCGTTTAAGGTCATACTCACGTATTTAAACATGACGTCCTTCTGTAGTTTTCAAATGTTGTGTCAAAAAAGATATCATCTGCAACAGGCAAAATTCTGATGCAACCATGACTAAACATCGAATGAAAACCGTGGAAAATTCAGGTTCTGTGCAGGCACACTACCTTCTGCAGACATGTGGTTCAAAGGTTAGGTGTAACAGCTCGGTGTAATGTAGCCAGCTGCCGCCGCACCGCGTGCCTGCGAAGCTGGTGTGTTACACCAAAGGGCAGTTATAACGGCTATACAGATACAGATACAGATATGCTGCTATACGTAATACTGAATTTCTCATTGATTTTTCAATATAACTGCATATTTTTCTTAACACCATCAACACAACCAATCCAATTGCTGTGGCGTAATAAGAAAAATGCCCCCAGTCCTTCCCTACCAGCTAATGGGCTAGAATTATGTTATTGCCAAGAAATATATATTTATTGATTTATGACAACTGACAGATGCTGTGCAGGTATTACAGTTCTGTTACAGTAACTTAATTGCTGCAAGCCACAGGCAAGCTACAATGTACAAATCATTAGTAAGATTTACAGCTTGTACAGTATGGGAAATATTGGTATGTGCTTTTGGCGGAAGCAATTATTTGATTTGAAGATCAATAACTTCCTCTGGAAATAAAATTGTTGTCAGGTCTGAAATGCTTGTTATTGATGTTTGTAAGTGTATCACAATTTAAGGTGATTTGAAGATTGATTATTAATTATAATAAGTGTATGACATTGTGCATTTTTATCGTGCAATAGAGAATGATTCAACCCTTTTTCTGCTGAGATTCATGTTTTTTTAACCAAAATTGTATTAATCGTGAGGATAGGCAGCAGGGAGAATGTTACATATGACCACAGTCAAGCTAGAATTTAATATTAATATATTCTTTTAAATTCATTTAATAGGCCTTTCTCACTTACTAAAATTCCAGTGAGTTTATCAATGGAATGTTTGTTTTTAGTGCTTCTGTGTGTGTTTGTAATTTTGGTAGTAATTCCACAATGTCATGCTATACCAAGACACATTGGGGACACTGACAGAAAGTTACATGTAGGCCTAAGGTCCCAGGAAGGTTCCAGAAAAGGTTATCTCATTTCCTGTTTTCAATTTCCTGCTATATATATTGTGTTGTAATACAGTATGCATATCTACAGCAAGTTGGAAAATGCATAATATACTGAGTCATACAGTATTTGACAGCATCAGCTACAAAAAAATGTAGAAATTCACAATTATAATGAATAAGACAAGAAATTCATTAAAACTGGGAAGTATGAGATCTTCGATTTTTTGTCAAAACTCTGCAACAATAAATCACAGCTAGACACAGCAAGAAATTCACAATATTAATGATGAATAAAACAAGAAATTCACAAACAACTGTCTTGAATATATCTATGAGCTATAAGAATCATCAGTCCTGACGAAGGTTAATGAAACTTAGCAACCAAAAATTTGAGCTTCTTTACTGTGTTGATTGACAGTATCAAAACTTCAACTATGAGATACATGTACATGAGATCTTCGATTTTTTGTTAAAAACACAGTAAAGTCTCCCACCTCTCCTGGGAGTTGGAATAAGTGGCTGTGTTACAGTTTGTGGGGATGTTAGCCTGAGGGGAGGATTTTGTGGCTACTGAGGAAGATTGCTATCTGTGTAATCAGTGATAACAGATGTTACAGTTTGTGGAGCTTAGCCTGGAGACACACTTCTTCCTGCTGGGAGAAACTCTTCACCAAACATAATTATCTGCTTACGTTTGAGAATTCTGTTCGAGGTGTGAGCTAGTTTGAACTAGTATTCTGAGCAAGCTGGAATATTGTGTGAAAAATCAATATGAAAATGTTTGTGGCAGTTTTTATTTCTGAACACATTATACGCCTGCTATGAGAAACTTCACCAAACATAATTATCTGCTTATATATTGTATTTGAGGTTTCTGTTCGAAGTGTAAGGCTACTTTGAAATAGTATCCTGAGGAGCTAAAAGTTGTGTGAAAGATACTGTAAAATTAATCTTGAAAATGTTTGTGGCAATTTTTATTTTCCAACTATAGTGAAATCATGACACAGCAGCTTTCCATTTTCATTGTAACTGTGTAACAGTTAATGGAGTGTAAGTCTGAATTATTTCAACTGACAGTGTGAACTTGAAACACTGTAAAACTCACTCTTCCCTCCTTAACTGTGAAATTAAGTTCCAGCAAAAATACTAGAATTTACAATAACAAGAAAAGGGAGTTCCTGAAGGAAGGGTCTGATGCACTGGAAAAAGGTATATACTATTAGATAGATAGAATGGTTTATTCGGTTTAAATGCCTTGCAGCCATCAGGCTGAATTGTGGACTTACAGATCTAGATTTAAAACTGGACTGGTACAAACATTACTGTAACAGTTGGCATTCTAAAGCAATCGTAGCATGTACATTAAATAATATTTGAGTCCATTTCGTAAATATTTACAGATTTACTTGCCAGATTAATTATTTAAAGTTTCCATTACAAATTAATAAAACAATAAAACATTAATTACTAGATGCACTTCTTACGCAAACATTATACACAAGAATGGATGGTTCAGAGTCTACATGTAACAAAACTCTAACTGCTTCTCAAGCTTAAGTTAAGGCGCAAGACCGAGGTTTCTAGAAACAATTAGGTTCTGAAAAAAAGGGGACGTGATAGAAGAGCTTAATCATTAATAATTGGTATTAAACTGAAAAGTAAAGCAGTCATAAAATCATGCTTTTTTCATGTAGCTTGCATTTTCAGCCTTGTATGCCAGAGAGATCACCCATACTCTTTTTGATAAGTGTGGTGGGTTCTTTTATGTGCAGAGGTTTGAGGCTCGGAGCTTACACCTGAAAGTGCACAGGAGTAGGTTCCTGCCATTGGAAGGACTAATATGGGCAAATGGGATTGTAAGGGCTAAAAGAAATAGTTTCTAGAAGAGTCTGTTCTTAGAATGAATGTCCCAAACGTTCTGTGGAAAAAGCCTTTAGGAAAAAATAGTTCTAATGTTCTTAAAAATGTTCTTTAATAACACACCCCTACAGTACAGCCGAGATTGGTACGTCCCATGGGACCAGCATGGTTCCCTGATCAGAGTAATTATAGTCGTTATCAGCTAATTTGATCAGCAATAGTTGCTGCTGAAGTTTGCAGGCCTCAACTGGTCCCCAGGGAGCCACCACTGACAGGGGATTATGGGCTTAGTTTTTCACCTTCTGTGTAGGAAACTCACTATACAATAGATGTTGGGAATTTTTACTTTGAAGGAAATTACTCCTTTTTTTAAAAATCCAGTATGCTGATCTCCGTGACATCTTTCATTTATCAAATAAAGTTAAAAGTATTATATCCGAATGTTAAATCAATTGGTTACAGCAAAGCTGATATTATACAACTTGAGCTATTTTTGTGATTATATAGAATTTTGTTATCATAATGGTTTGATTAAGTTAAGGAATGTTAACAATGTCCTCCAATCTTGAACATGGGATCGGAATTATGATTCAGAACTGTTTTTTGCAATCTATTATTTACTGAGTCTGTATTTTTTTCCAGCTAATACCGAATTGCAAAGTAACTCAATCTGTAAGTTAATCTTTAAAGTAATCTTAAATCCAAAATGTTTCCACAAAGTTCAGGGTGTACATGTAGGTTTACACTGAGAGTACAATAATATAATTTTGATAAATATTACATATAGTAATATGTTAAGAGAACTCAGCTAATGATATTTCTTTTTTCCAATCTGTAGAGTCTGTCTGAAGCAGCTGAAAATGCAGTTGCCAGCCACAACTACAACCAGAGCATCAAGGTAACTACTTAGTATCCTATCCAGAACCATGTCTAAAGTATCTAGTTTTATGCCTGAATGGGCTAGGGTTAGGATCAGGCATGATTCTGGATAGTCTCTGCGTATCCAACAAGGTACATTTGTCCCAGGCACGGTTCTGGATTCATGTGGACTATCCAGAATTGTGCCTGCAAGATAAAAAAAGTCAATATTAGGGTTATTTCTTTAGTTTTAAAATAAATTAGATCCACCTACATAAGCTTGTCACAGTTTGTCTATAATGATATTCACAGAATACAATTTTTACAAAATTGGCTTTGTTTTAATCTAGAGTACCAGACTACGTAGATGTATGCCGGTTGCCTTTTGGCCATAGATAAATATGTGAAACGGGGCAAAATGACGGGTAACATAATATTGCTTGGAAGTCGTTATAATGGAAAAATGAGAATGTTTCCAATTTTGGCACAAAAATCCTACAATATGGCTTTTAAACCTTTATTTACAATTTTGAAAGAATTGAATGTCTCCCTAGATCTTACATTTATGGAAAAATTTTAGTTAGTGAAAGATGATGTCGTTTTTCCAATGAGCTATATGCTCCATCAGTTATTTCAAGACCTACAAATTATGGCATAATTTATCATTAGTGTGCAATTCCAGCTTTAATTATAGGTAGATGGGACGAGGTGTGCCAACTGATCCGGAAAATCTATCCAATGTTTGTTCCATCTCTTTGAAAAGTTTACGTAGACAGACAGAACACTGGAAGAACACAACTTTTTAGCACAATATAGCATGATTTGGGCTCTCTGTTTAGTACCGAAAATTGTGAAACTTTTGTGGTGGTTTTATTTTAGGAAGGAGGGAAAGGGAGGTTTCCATGGTGTTCTAAATTTGTAGTGGAAACAATTCTGTACAAGGAAGACAAAAATATTTACAATATTTTTAAAATCTGTGAAACGTAATTGTTATGTAAAAAAAATGTGCCTACAACTTACGTGCAATAATTTTTAATGAATCACCAAAATGTCCGATGTACATACTATTAGCAATGTGTAAATTGTAATTGTCTTAATTGCCTTGCGCCCTCCTCTTGGTATTGAGAGATAAAGGGCTGACCTAGGCTTCAGCCAAGAGATTGTTCATCTTTGTATCTATCTATTGTAATAAAGATGATTTTAACACCCAAAAAATTCACTAGTACTGTAGGGAGATCATCATGAAAACTGCGGAAATGAAATTACGGCAATAGTTTGACAGTTCACAGAACTGAATAAAAAGACTCTTTTTTACACAACTAAGTGTTTGATTCATCCAACTTTTCGGTGACTGTCTGTCACCTTTCTCAGGACAATTCTGACTGGTTCACATTACGTTCCCATCTTCTGTATGTAAATTTAACTGTGTGCAATATGTGTGTTCTTTTATTAAGTTATCTGTTGTATGTATGTTTTATGTTTTTATTTTTCTATGAACCCTGGAAGACTAGCCAGATTTGGTTAAAGGGTATTGAAATAATGACAAGACAAGACAAGACATGTTCCCAAAAGTTAACAGCACTCTAGGTGAATCACCCAGACAAACGCATCTGATTTCTGCCATCTGTTATTATCTATTCAGACTGGTAATCAAATTACTTTCAGTGATGAATTCTCCCTTCCGCATTAGGCCGGATTGACGCTTAATTAGAATTGATGGCGGCGTGATCCTTGAGCGGATTAGTGTGACAGTGGTGTTATCAATTATCCCCGTCCAATGGCTGCTGTCAGAGTGTTATCGCGTTAGGAATGTGTACTAAATACCTGGAAATGTGCTTAAGCTCAGGGTGAGTCAGAGTGGAAGATTGATTTCCCAGTTGTACGGCTTCAGTAGTTTATCTGTGAAGCTAACCGGTTTTGACATCATCTTCTGTCATGTAATAGATAATATAGAAAAAGGAAAATAGTAAAACTATGAAGAAAATGATATACTTTGCAAAAAATGAAAAATCTGTATTTTGGAAAAAATTAACATAACATAAAATTAATCTACATTTGAAAAAAAAACTACAATGATGAAAAATGAAAAAAAAATGAAAAATATAAAAATGCGTCCCCCTGTGTATGGAAAGTAGAGGCCATGACGGGTTCACACGGATGAAGCTAACCAATTTTGACATCTTCTGTCATCTAATAGAAGTTATAGAAAAAGGAAAATAGTAAAACTATGAAGAAAATGATATACTTTGCAAAAAATGAAAAATCTGTATTTTGGAAAAAATGAACATAACATAAAGAAAATTAATCTACATTTGAAAAAAACTACAATCATGAAAAATGAAAAAAAAAATGAAGAATGTAAAAATGCATCCCCCTGTGTATGGAAAGTAGAGGCCATGATGGGTTCACATGGTTCACAAGCTAACCAATTTTAACATCATCTTCTGTCATCTGATAAAAGATGTAGAAAAAGAAAAATATTAAAACTATAAAGAAAATGATATACTTTGCAAAATTGAAAAATCTGTATTTTGGAAAAAATGAACATATAACAAAGAAAATTAATCTACATTAATTTTTGGAAAAAAAAACTACAATCATGTACATTTAGAATATATTGAACAACTTGGAGTTGTCAACAAATTAAGTGAACTGTATAGTTATGTAATGAATTATATGTTATGTAAAGGTAGTATGTGACATTATAAATTGCATTGACTTCAGAATGTTTGTAAGAAAGACTGTGACATAATAAAGGATATGAAGTTTAGAATTATATCAAAGTGCCGGTTATGATCCATATGCTGGTTTAATGCTTTATTAGCTTTATAAAAAAATCAATTTCATCAATGCTATTTAAGGGCAAAGGTAGGGGCAAGGGTTAAAAAGGAATTTGGTATAGATTTGTCAAATTAATACCTAAATCCCATGAAAAAGCTGCACCTTTATCAACATTGGCAAATCTGAAGACACTGTAGGATAACCTCCTCCATACTGATGACATTGCCAAGAAGTAACGACATTCCAGCAGTCTCAAATGAAATTTCTCTCCATTTAGCAAAATTGCTGATGGTCATGAAAAACTTCCAGAGGCTTACAGTGTGAATGATAATCATGATAAAGTTGTTGTTACTTCTAGGTATGGAAGTATTGTTTTGGGTGGCAGGGTCGTACGTTTGTGTATCTGTTTGTTCAGACCGAGTAGGTTGACAGCACATGGGTAGGGAGATTGACAGAATAAGGTAAGGTCAGACACAGGAAATGGGCTAAACGTGAAGATCTCTCAATCTGACCGGAGCCAGCTGGAATTAGTGGGTGACATGGGGGAATTCGGGAAGCCAGAATTGCATACTTCTGGAAAGTCTGAAATCTCCCATATCTTGTTTTCTATAAAGTGATTGAGAAAACTCTATTACTTGAAAACTTTGCCCTAGATTGTTATTTAAAATGTGATATGCAAGGTTTGCCAGCTGCCCTTTAGCAAGTTTCAGGTCGCTTCTCAGGTCTGATTAATTTTCTCCCTCCCAGCCCCGGAGGTCGGAACAATTTTCTAATTTTCAGGGGATTAGGTTTGAAGGCTGTCAGAAGAAGGCCTCGGGACAAGGCCGTGAAAATGAACACCCCGTATGCACGGATCAACTTGGAAATAAACTTTCTAATTTCTTCTAGATTCCTGGAGGCATGCTTTAGCACCAAGGACAGGGCATTTCTTGGCTGTTGTTTGCTCATGATTTTTTTGGTCCTTTTGAAATCAATTGACGAAGACAAGTGAGACCAAGAAATGATTTGAAGAAATGATGTTCTTGTCATTGTTGAAAATTTCTTGTTTACTAAACCCACACCGATCTGTTTATTTGTTTCTTTGTTTTAGCACCAAGGACAGCACAATTTTGGCTTTTTTTTTTTTGCTTTTGATATTTTTTCTCTTGAAATCAATTGAAGAAGACCTGAAATAAACAAATGATTTTGAAAATGATGTCCCAGTTATTGGTGAAAATTTCTTGTTTTCTTTAAGGCATCCTTGATTCCTTTCTATGTTTTAGTACTAAGGACAGGAAATTTTTGCTATTTTTATTTTCTTAATTTTCTAGAAATTCATTGAAAAAGACCATAAGTCAACAAACAAATTTTAGAAATTTTAGAAATTATATACATTATACAATCTAGAGGTGAAAATAGGTTACTTTCTAAGGCCATACCAACTCATTACGTTGTCTCTTTTTTAATTTTAAAGTAAAATTTAGGAAGAGAATTATTAAGATCAAACGGCTCTTTCCATGCCTCTTTCCATATTTTTGCATAACATACTACACTATCTAAAACTGTTCATATATATGTCATTATATAGCAAGGTATAGTATTCCCTTCGAAATCTGTTTCCAATGTTGACCTTCTAATTTAATAAATGAGTTTTAATCCAAAAGCCGATGAATTCAATCGGTGTGGCCCGGGATTGATGGATTGACAGTACAAAATCAATGTAATTACTTCTACGGTACACTCTCAAAGCCGCGGGGCAATCCCCAAGTCCCTGTAATTGGAGAGGTAGTGGAATCAATGATCGCCCTAAGTACTCAGTGACACATGAATCCAGCTGCAAATTGCTGGATCTAAATCATGACAATGGATGTAATTTGCAAGTGTTATGTATTGTGCCGGGGGCGATGGTAGCGGATAATGCTCATCCACGACGTTGTTTAGTACCCATTTATTCTGATTAAGAGAGATGAAATTTGTCACTGCTTAAATCGTCCATAACTTGTGAGTCCCCATGTATGGAAAGTAGAGGCCATGATCGTGACGGGATCGCATAGAACTGTCAGGAACAGAACACAAGAACAAAATGATACAAAAAGTTTTTCTTTTACTTTGGAATGCACATTGCTCTATAACAGCAAATTTAATTTTGATGTATACAACATTATTGCACAACAATTGTGCAGGGTACAAAGTATGGCATCTACTGGCACATAACTACAATTTCATAAGGCTAACCTATACCTAAAACAATAGTGTGTGTATAGAGTAAGAATGAGCTTTTACAATTCATATTAAAGTCTTCTTTTGGGTGGCTGAGCTGTGGAATTAGTTCTATGCTTGTCTACATCTACAGCTCCATTGTTCCCGTCCATTCTACCCACAAGTATTCAACTAGATTTTCCAATTCTTGCAGTTTCAAACTACCTAAACCTAAAACAAACAGCAAAAAGCGAACATTTCTCTACCGCGCCATTAATCTATGGAACACCCTGCCACCCAGTATCAAAACACTGACCAGTCCACATGAATTCAAAAAGGCTATCCACCAATTGCAGATAAGTTATATATTTAGTTGAGCCATGATCGTTTTGTTTAACCTGTATATAATTTGTGATGATTATGTATGTTCATGCTCTTTAAATTTGTTGTCTGTATGTTTGTATGTTTATTTATTTAACTTTTGAACCCTAAGTACCCTTGACCTACGTGAGTCCTGTATGCAGAACCCAGTATAGGCAAATGACATTTTTCCCACGCACCATTCCTGAGTGGAACTCTCTTCCAGCAGAGATAGCCACTGCCCCTACTCTGGCATCCTTCAGGGACGGAGTGGCCCACCTGTACTGACTGCTTAACACTAAACATTGTACTTCAAACCAAATATCTACAACCAACACCGACAACTACAGTTGACTTTCTGACCGACGGCAGCAGATTCATCGACAAGCCGATGTTGGCTGCCCATACCAAAGAAGAAGAAGAAGATTAGTCATTGACTAAAGGGTATCAAAATAAACGAAATATAGGAAGTAGGTTGACAGGAGGGGGGTGGGAAAGATTGACAGGAGGTCAAAAGATCAGACTCAGGAAATGGGTGAACATGAAGATCTCAGAATCTCAGGTAGCCAGTTGTGGACATGAAGGAGTACAGGAAGCCAAGGATTGCATATGTCTCGGAAGAATCTATGTTAACTCAAGAAGGCTTACATATGTCTTGATATTTGTTAGGTGAGCAGGTCCAAGACCTCAAAATGAATAGATTCCCCCCGCGCGGCTTGTTATGTTTTGCGACGGGGTTTACCGCATACCTTTGACCCAGTGCTGACGTCACATGCACTTCCGAGCAGCCACGTGACAAGTCTCACTGGGTCAGTCTATTGAAGATCAGAGGTTATGAGTGACTGGTCGCAAGGTCTAGGTGGGAACAATCTTTTGTGTTAAAACAAAAGTTTTAACTTTAACACGTAACCACCAACACAGATGAACTTTCACGATAGTATGTTGTGTTATGTTGTTAGAGCCTGACCTTAAAGTTTAATAATATGTTTGACAGGTTGCAGAATGATGTTCCGTAAGGCTTACATGGATTGTCTTGATATTTGGTAGGTGGGCAGGTCTTGATGAGACCTCAAAATGATTACTAGTAGATTCCGGGCCCCCTGGTGGCTCGTTATGTTGCATTCTGTTGTTAAAGACTGACTATATTTTTGCCAGGTTGCGGATGTCCCATACTACAGTGCCATGGACGGTAACCCTGAACACACACTACCCGGCCTGGCTGACGACAAGTGGCTGGGAGGACAGACTAACCGGACCAACAGCTCCATACACATCCCTGTCAACATCTATGAGCAAGGTAGTACACAAAGTTTTACCATTGACAAATTTACTTACTCATACATGTACTTAGATGCATGCTTCTGGAACGGGTCACAGAAAGGATAACAGCGTGCGAAATACTAGGTTGCCCAGTTGCACTGTGCAACCATATTTTGCTTGGTGCAGCCTATTTTTACACCCAGGTAGCTGAGTGCACTAACTAAATTTTGTGGTAAGGATACCCCTTTCTTCCATTGGGAACTGTTTATGGAGAAGTTCCCATGGAAGAGCTCATCACTTCAGGTAAGGGGAAACAACTCTGTGTCAGAAATGTATAAATGCACATTGCATTCTAACAAAGTTAATCATAATGTAGATTAGAAGAGTTTAAATTTGGGGTAACCTGGATTTTAATGGGCAACCTAGCTTTCATCCTAGGTTGCCACTGGGCAACCTGGCTCAAAAAAGTATTTCGTACACTGGATAATACATAGATAGAATAAATAAGCATAAGAAAAATAAGCATAAGCTAACTAAAGGCAACCATACAAATAATGTCAAATTGTATAAAGAAAACAAAAATGGAACACAAATGGCAAACCAATTATATATTATAATAATAATAAGTTTATTGCAAATTCGTGCCCGAGGGCTAATTGCAAGAACATGATAACAAAAGTAAATAAACAGTAAAACTGATGATAAGTAATGCTAATGCTACTTAATATATACATTTGTAGTTATTGTTGGGTTTGATTTCTTTTCCGTGTGCAGTGGAGTATGAAATGGCCGACATTTTGCGAGATATATGAATTGGGAGGTGTTAATAGAAATACAGTTTTTTGTAGGCTGGGAAGGTGAATAAAGCTAGGGAACATTTTGGTGACTGTTTCAAATAACTTATCTCTTTCGGTGCTATAATGAGGGCAATGACAAATAAAGTGCATTTCATCCTCCACTGCATTTCCTGTACAATATTTACATATTCTATCGTTAACAGACAATTGTTTGTATCTACCCTTTTCTATTTCTAATGTATGTGCGCTAACTCTAAGCTTACAAATGGCTGATCTAACATCGAAGTCTTTGATGTGAAGGTAACGTTCCATATTGTATACAGGTTTCAGATGTCTATAAAATCTTAGCTTACCGACATCAACAGAGAGATTGTAAAGAAAGGTTTGGATATACATGTCAGAGAGTCTACCTCTAAGTAATGTACATATGTGTTGCTTATCGAGATCGACGTTGTCGTTATGCCAGATATATGAGAAACCACTACGGTCAAGTATTTCTTTCACATGGTGTAACAGATTTTTCTTATGGCCATGCATTAACATATGTTTTTGAGATAGTAGAGCGTCAACTTGTAGAGGATGTGTATCAGCGTCTAGTTGACTCAGTCTTAACCAATACTTGACTACGCGTACGGATACGTCTAATAACTCAAATCTCTAATACAGTTCTAAAATTGATTGAATGTACAGAGTAATACATAAAACATAACCAAGGTGCCAGAGTAGGGTTGATACTGGTATCTCTCTGTGGTACTGAAAATACTGTTATTGCCTTTCCATGGATAAAGTGAGGAAATATGCTGATAATTGTTTTTAATGTGCATTATGAATGGCTTGATAGGTTGCAAAGTGGTCTTGAGGTTAGGGTTATCAACTTAGAATCTAAAAGTTGTGGGTTTGAATCCCCAGCAGACCCCAATATTGTGCCCTTGAGAAAGGCACTTTAAACGGTTTCCTCACTCAACACAGGTGAAAAAGAGCAACCTAGTTAAGGGGCCGTCACATTGCGTGAAAATCGACGAGTCGGCAAGCTCTAAACGACATTTACGGCAGTAGTACGCCCGATGTTTCGTCGAGCATCGCATGAATTTTTCGGGATCACCGCCGATTTTTCGGAGTCGGCCGAAGCTTGCTGACATGCGAAACGTGCTCTTTATATTGTCTGCGTCACATTGTCGACGAGCTTCGGCCGTATGTGTTGATCGATTTTGAGGTCGACTGAGGATCGCGCGTATTTTTGGCAATGTGATGGCCCCTTTAGGGATGTCCTATCTTAAAGCCAGACAAGTGTTTGAAGAGAGCCACACCTCCAGCATTTAAAGAACCCACCGCACTTATCGAACATAGCAGGGGTCCTTCCCGGTTTGAGTGGTTCAAACCTTACAGTCTGGTGTCAGAGTTGACATCTTAAAATGTTGATAGTCACCAGGTCCTGTTATGTCAATCCTCCAAGTGATCAAATACTGTAAATCTTTAAATAAGTAAACAAGTAAATATTACACGAAGCAAGGATAGTACACAAGTGGGAACGGCTTTTGGTTTGACCTTCTGTATCTATATCAGATTCTTTATAGCCGGTATAACCACCCTTCGGTGTAACACACCAGCTTCTGTATCTGTATCTGTATAGCCGGTATAACCACCCTTCGGTGTAACACACCAGCTTCTGTATCATTCTGTATAGTCGGAAAACCACCCTTCGGCGTAACACACCAGCTTCTGTATCTGTATCTGTATAGCCGGTATAACCGCTCTTCAGCGTAACACACCAGCTTCTGTATCTGTATAGTCGGTATAACCACCCTTTGGCGTAACACACCAGCTTCTGTATCTGTATCTGTATAGCCAGTATAACCAGCCTTCGCCGTAACACACCAGCTTCTGTATCTGTATCTGTATAGCCGGTATAACCACCCTTCGGCGTAACACACCAGCTTCTGTATCTGTATCTGTATAGTCGGTATAACCAGCCTTAGGCGTAACACACCAGCTTCTGTATCTGTATTGCTGGTATAAATATGCCTTGTCATAAAACACCAGCTTTGCAGGCACGTAGCGTGGCGGCAGCTGGCTATATTACACCGAACTACTTAATACACCTAACCTTTGCACATCTAACTCTAAACATTGTTTAAAGCTATCTAGTGATGATGGGCCTACTGTACTTTGTGGCAGCGAGTTCCACTCGATCTTTTTGTTCTCCCCTCCCCCCAGATGCGCACGTGCTGAACGTGATCGCCTGGTCGTCCCACCTGGACTCCGTGTTTATCGACAACTGGCAGCAGAACCAGGAGAAGCTGCCGTGGCAGGCCTTTGCCAGTCAGACCGGCGTCTTCCGCATGTACCCCGCCAGACCCATGCAGCCACACAGATTCGGCAGCAGTAAGAACTTTGCAATTATTCTATTTTATTCTTAGAACATCATCATCAGACGATCACAAGTCTGTAGGCCATACTGATTTGATTATATGGATGACATCCTCTGGGTACCCTAAAGCTGATGTAAGCTTGCAAAAGAATAAAAGTTGGAAAAACAAACTTGAGTTCAATTTATGAAATCTATGTGGTCAGGAAGGTTGTCGGACCATTTCCATTGTCAGGAAAGACACCCCGTGATTATATTGTATACTTGGAAATGAAATACAGAGAAATGAACAAATAGCTGAACACACACTGGAACAATTGGATATTAAATAGATTTTTTTTAATTTTTCTTTTTTCACATCTTCTTTGACTTTGTAAGACTTGGTGGTGCTAGAAAGTGGTAATTCCAATCCTGCTTCCCTTCCTCTGGCATCTTCTTCTTTTCCTTTCAACCTCTGTCATCCTTCAAGTCATAAGGAAACAGTATGATCACAAACTTTTTTTTGGAAATGGGAAACATGCACATGTGGATGTCATCCATGTATTCAAGTCAGTGTGACCTTGATATTATAATAATATCTACTTGTATCACATGACCCATATCCAAAATACTTCAAAAATACATTATATGTTATCCTTGTTCTACTCAGATACCTGCCTTGTATCATAATTGTCACATTTAATTGTAAACCTTTAAATAGTTATTTTAAAGCGATATTATTTACATCCATAACGATTAAATAAGGGAATCGATCGAAATTCTAGCTTTTACTGTTACTGAAGCAGCATGATTAAGTGGGAGGAGACCATTATAATTGCATACGAGTATTTATGAGCCAATTAACAATGTTATTAGTTCGTTCAGAAATTTATAATCATTATAGAGCCTGCTATTCATTCCCAGGTATAGCCTTAATTACGTAAAATGATCCTTTTTAAGACTTATTCAACTGTTCAACTCGCTACATGCAGCTACAGAACAAAAGAAACAATTTGAAAGCATAGTACCTTTTTTGTAGATGTTTCTAAATAGAGACAGAGAGGAATTAAAACTTATGACAGCAAGGCACACAATGCACAAAATGTAACTTTATGCAATTCCAGGCTTGAAATGCATGCACACTACCACCTGCAAATGCAGGTTAGTGTAGTTAATTAAAATTGGAGTGACTGTCATGTACTTCTGATGTCTACCTGCACCTAACTTGCACTGGTCAATGGTAAAACCAGCCCTAGACACCTGGGTGACATGTGGCCAGTAGTGGCCCCAAAATCCCTTAGTTATTCTTGATTACTGAGCCTAATAGCGCTGCAGTCACAGTCATTGTAGGCCATCGTACAATTTTGATGCCGTAGAATTTTCAATAGGCCGCTATGACAGAATCAACCACCAACAAGGATCTAAAACAAATGAATTTTGTCTGACACATGCATGACTATTCCAAAAATTTTCTGAGTTTGCAATGGCAATCGTATGTTGAATGTGGCTGTGCCATAAGTTAAATATTGTTTGAAATTACACTGCTAGAAACATTTGGAGACCATTTTTATGGACTAAGGCCACACCAATTTTATTAGTTGCTTCTCGGATTTTTTCCAAAAAAATATGAAGCGACAGGGCGAAAAAAAAATAAAAATAAAAACAGGCCTGTACATCCTTTTATAGCCCCAAATGCTAAAATAGGTGCCATGAAGTCAATTCAAAAGGCTGGGTTAAAATTTTTACAATTTAAACAATGAATTTTTAACTTTTAATCAAACCACTGCATTGGTAGATGTAACAACTAGGAAGAAAAGGACTTTCTTCAACTGTTGGAGGCAAAATATGAGCATTTTTGAGTTGATTTAGAACCAGAATTTTTTTTTTTTTTTTTGCAAATCAGAAAAAAATGAAGCGGCGAATCCGAGAAGCAACAAATTAAATTGGTGTGGCCTAAAAGAGAAAGAAAGTGAGTAGTGCAGTTACTTGTTGTTCTTCCTGTCCTAAATTATAACAGAAAAAAGTACTGAACTGAATTATTCATGAACATAAGAAGTGATGTATGTAGTGAGCAAATAAGTTGGATGGCAGAAAGTTTTAAATCCTTGTTCTTATAATTGCTTTCCTCCGATTCGTTACCACTGGGAACTACCGGAGCAGTACCCACAACAACTGGAGTCATATTTCACTCCGTACGCGCTCAATACTATAGAAAAATAGATCGCGCCTTTCATCAGATAGCACCATGTCCCATTACAGGATCTCGACAGGCTGAAATAACTAAAGCTCGGCTGTGGGAACTGTTTTATGAATATAAATGTCTCCCTACATTGACTCATATCGATGGCGAGCGATTGCCTTAATTGGAAAAGTTGTAGTAGTAGTTATGGCATCTAGCTGGTGTGGAGAGGATTGGGGTTTTAAGTCGGCGGAGATTGGATGTTTTGGTAGTGATCTATCTGGGGATTTGCTGCTGTTGCTGCGTTTGCCGGTGTTGGTCTTTAAAGTAGGCTGCTGATCATTGTTATAGGACCATATTCATGTGGAGGATTACCGTGCCAGCTGCACGCACAGTCAAGGACGCTCAGTTTGAGACGACAGCCAATGTGTTAGGGAGGGCTATTTAGGGGAAACGGAAAAGTAGATTCCCAGGCAGCAACCATTGAGCTACCAATGATCTCATACAGAAGTTTCATTGATAAACTAGTAGCTTTCGTCTAAGTTTAGTTTGTTTTGTAAACATCTGTCATGATCATGTCATACTTTTATATAGTCATCATGGATCTGCTTGTACATGTACGCTCAAGGACACTCAGTTTGAGACAACAGCCAATGTGTTAGGAAGGAGCAATTTAGGGGAAGCGAAAAAGTAGATTCCCAGGCAGCAACCATTGAGCTACCAATGATCTCATACAGATTGAAGCTTCATTGATAAACTAGTAGCTTTGTCTAAGTTTAGTTTGTTTTGTAAACGTCTGTCATGATCATGTCATACTTTTATGTAGTCATCATGGATCTGCTTGTACGCTCAAGGACGCTCATTTTGAGACAACAGCTAATGTGTTAGGGAGGCGCATTTTTGGGGAAACGGAATTTAAAGTAGATTCCCAGGCAGCAACCATTGAGCTACCGATGATCTCATAAAGAAGCTTCATTGATAAACTAGTAGCTTTGTCCAAGTTTAGTTTGTTTTGTAAACATCTGTCATGATTATGTCATACTTTTATAATAGTCATCATGAATCTGCTTGTACGCTCAAGGACACTCATTTTGAGACAACAGCCAAATGTGTTAGGGAGAGGCTATTTAGGGGAAGCAAAAAGTAGGTTCCCAGGCAGCAACCATTGAGCTTCCAAAGAAGCTTCATTGATAAACTAGTAGCTTTGTCTAAGTTTAGTTTGTTTTGTAAACATCTGTCATGATCATGTCATACTTTTATATAGTCATCATGGATCTGCTTGTACGCTCAAGGACGCTCATTTTGAGAGGACAGCCTTTATGTGTTAGTGAGGGGCATTTTTGGGGAAACGGAAAAGTAGATTCCCAGGCAGCAACCATTGAGCTACCAATGATCTCATACAGAAGCTTCATTGATAAACTAGTAGCTTTGTCTAAGTTTGTTTTGTAAACATCTGTCATGATCATGTCATACTTTTTTTTGTAGTCATAATGAATCTGCTTGTACGCTCAAGGACACTCATTTTGAGAAGACAGCTAAATAAAAATGTGTTGGGGACGGGCTATTTAGGGGAAGCAAAAAGTTTCATTGATAAACCTAGTAGCTTTTGTCTAAGTTTAGTTTGTTTTGTAAACGTCTCTCATGATCATGCCAAACTTTTATATATGTCATGGATCATATTCCATTTATAAGTAACTGTTATGATAGGACTGCACATACAATACCTGCATCCAGTGCATAAAATGGGGCCTTTGAATGATTCTAACTCTTAATATACTACACAAAACCTTTGAAAAGAAGCTCAAAGTACATTTATGCGTCTCAGCTGGTCATATTGATCTGTTGGGAGCATAGGTCAGTCCAACAGTGTGAAATACTAGCTTCCTCGTATCTTTCCTGGTTACGGTCTGCGGTTTTGAATTGAATCTCGGATGAAAAATTCATTTTACACCTGGCAATATAGATTAGCCATGGTATGCCGTTCGTGAGAGGGAAGAGAAGTTAAGTTTGAAGTGTAAAATGCTTTCAAAAATTGATTCTTTTTTTGTAAAGATTTGGCTTTACTACTTGGTAGGCAAATGATATAAACTGGTAATTAAATGTGCATCTGACTTGATTATGATAAGAGTAGTCTCCTTCCTATGGTATGGTCTAATGTTGATTAAAAAAACAAATGGAATTGTTAGGACAAAATTTATTTTTTGTAACTTTCAGAGTTACTACAAATCTACTGACTGTAGTTAATCTGCAATGACTTGAATATTTTGCATTTGATTTCAACTGTGTTGAATTTTTTTTCACAAATTGCAGGTTGCAGGTGGATATGTCTCACCATCTGTACATGATGTGTATCCTCAAACAAATGCTATGTGCATATATATAGGCCACACCAACATGATTTCTTGGTTTGCAAAATTTTGCAGGAAATCAATGAAGTGGGCAGGCAAAAAATAAAAAAAAGAAACAGTCCTAGGTATCCTGTAATTAGTCCTAAATGCTACCATAGGAGCCATGAAGTCAGCATACTAGAGAAATTGATTTTGAACTTTTAAAAAAATAACCAAAATGCAACAGCTAAACTTTGTATATAGTAAGACAAGGACTTTCTTTCACTGTTGGTGCCAAAATATCAGCATTTAGGGGTTGATTTAGATAAGAATGAGACATTTAGTACATTTGGGGGGTTGAAAAAAATAAAAAGGGTGAATCCAAGAACCAAGAAGTCAAGTTGGTATGGCCTAATTTGTATTAATGATACTTTTTAAAACTAAAGCATTTTTAGTGTTTGTTACAGAATGTATATTAAACATGTGTATGGTAACCTGCAAGTATGTTTTATTAACATTTCTTGGTTACAGGAGCATAGAAAGTGTACCGAATGTTCTCCCACATTCTCATTGAATCTCCAGGTTTCTCCATAACTCTTAAGGTTTCTCCATACGTCTTTAGGTCTCATACAGGTTATGATATTTTAAAGTTGTATTGATAAATTTTGTAATTAAATTCATTAATTTTGGTACACTTTCTATGCTCCCCTAACCCATTTATTTATGCCACTAACACCATGCCCCCCTCCCCAATGCACCCCTCCCCCCTGCTGTGTCCCACTAGGAACCCTAACCCTTGCTGATGTCCCCAGACAGTTTGATGAATTTGATGCTCGTATGACTCAGTGGTAAGTAGATATGGCGCCGCCGATATGACTGCTTGGTTGTCTCAAATTGAATGTTTTATTAATTGTCAAACAGAGAATTTCATGCTTCAAAATTGAAGAACCTGGCACATTTTGAGTACAATCATGTTCTTTGATCTGTGTAAAACAGTAGTCAAGAATGTACATGTAAAAACAGCTTCGAAGTATTATTTTCATATAAGCAAATATTTTTCGTACATCTCCTTGACAAATGAATTTCTAACTGAAAGAATAACAAAATTTGAGACAATCCTTGAGTCACAGTAACACATAGGGGACTGTACATTAGTTTTTTAGTTAAGAGGATGCTGGATTGAGAACAGCTAAAATTAGGTTCAAACCTTATAAATCATATTATCTGTTCTTTACCACTGATTAAGGAAATGTGTTTTGTATTCACTTTTAATCAAAATAAGAACTATCATAATCTTATGGTAAATTGTGTACTACATTTCTGCTGAAAATTTCATTCCTTCAGGTATATCGCTGTCTTATTTGATTAGAAGTGAGACTTTTTATTTCATGTAGCCAGCCTCCTCTTTCTCTGAACCATAATGAGCTGTCCCCTATATGTTCATGTGTATGTGTACAATGTATGTGTGATTCCAAAAAGACCATTGTCAGCCATCTTTTCCCAACAGCTTGTGTCATTGATTTGCATTTGTCAATGTAAACCCTTGGCTAAAATTGGGGTGTTCTAAGATACCCAAACTTCCCGAATGGGCTTACATTGACAATTGCATTACAATGTTGCCTTGCATTTTTTTTTTCTCACAACTTTAACTCACTTGCTACTGCACTGCATTCCATTCCCAACAGTACTGGCAACCGAACGAGACTGCAGCCGTAGAATTTCTGTTCAAACAACAACCAAAGTGTCAACACAGTTGCCATATACATAACATATTAAATCACAATTATGGGTTCTGTGTGTTTTGCTTGTCCGTAGTATCATTGACTGCCGATAGCAGACAATTTGGAAGCTATGATCCACGAATTTCCGCTTGGTAAGAAAATCAGAAATTGAAGACCTTTCCTGTTGTGGGTTACTAACAAGAGGAGGAGATAAAAAAAGGAACAGGGATTGGTGTAGGGAGGGATAAAACTAAGGGCTCTAGCCAGCATCAGTTTTTCCGTCAATTGCAGGAACTTTGTGGCATGTGACGGAAATTTTTTGAAAACCAATCAGTCAAAATTGACGAAAATCTTAGGTAAAAATATAAAAAATCCAAAGGACCACCACCAACCACTCTCAACTCCATGATTTGCCTCTCAACATGTGGGAAATTGCATTGTTAAAGGCTTAGAAATCCAAAATTTGCCCCCGGATCCCCCTAGATTGTGAGCACTCTTCCTTCAGGTCCAATCATGAACCTGCGCTGATGGAAAAAAAATTTGAGCTGGCTAGGTCCCTGGATAATACACTGAGGTGCACTCTAAACTAAGTTTAAATTAAAGTTAATTTTTTTAGGAAGAAAATAGGCCAGTTCACGGTCTAAACTGCACATGCACAAGGTCAAGGGTGAAGGCATCTAAGTTGTAAACAGTCCTTGTCTATACATGATGCACATTCCCCACAATGCCTCACACTGCACATGCGCAGTCTAAACTGTGAAATAGCTCATATTTCCTAACCTCATAGTCTATGTCTCCCAATTTTGGAGCAGTTCTGAATGAAAAAAAGGAAAAGCAGGTCAACCTGCTGGAAAATGTGTAAAATACCAAATTCAAAACTTGGCTGCTTGTCCGATTTCTGAACATTGAAGTCTTTGACTTAACCTCAGGCATTGTTGAAATCTTGAGATTTTTAATGATTTTTCAATCACTGACGCTTCACTGATACTGTCATCACACGACTACATATTATAATTCACTGACCTTCTTGTGATAACAGGAAGAGCTTCTTTGCTTTGCTTCATCATTTGCAACAAAGAGCTTGCTTCAATCTGAAAATAACTCTGTCAGCTTTTACTTTCTTCTTTACAAAATATATAAGGTGATGGCATGAAGGTGGTGGCATCACTTTTGTAATACATTTTTAATTTGCTATGAATTGTGACTTTCTTGTCCCCTTTTTCTACTATTATTAAATTGTACAAGTTTTTTACTGTTTTGTTTTTTAAAATAACCATTAATAAAAGAACTGATTGATTGATTGATTGATTGATTGATGGATTGATGGATTGATGGATTGATTGATTTCTCAGGTACCAGCAGACCATCAGTTCCCCGAAGGACATGCTCATCCTACTAGACACGTAAGTAGGAAAATCCTGACATGGAATATTCAAAGAAGTTTCATGCTATGGCAGATGGCATTGTTGGAGCCATGCTTTACCGTGCTTTATCTAGAACCATGCTCAGGAACGGTTCTGGATAGTCCAGATAGTCCACACGTATCCAGAACTGTGCCTGGGGCAAATCTACGTTCTTACATGTAGCTTGGATACACTGACACTATCCAGAACCGTGCCTGATCCTAACCCTAACCCATTCAGGCATAGAACTAGAACCCTAACCCATTCAGGCATAGAACTACATGTAGATAGGCACGGTTCTGGATACGAAACGTGGAGACTTTCCAGAACCGTGACTGTGCCTAACCCCTAACCCATTCAGGCATAGAACTAGATAAGGCATGGTTCTGGATACGATACGTGGAGACTTTCCAGAACCATGACTGATCCTAACCCTAACCCATTCAGGCATAGAACTACATGTAGATAGGCATGGGTCTGGATACCTGTTGACTGCTAATGGTCAAAAGTACATTGTACATACAACAGTGTCTGTGAGAGAAACCTACACAAATTGGACAATGTCTTCAGCACTCATTAAGACACTTTGTTGATTGATGTGGCTCCAGTCAGTCCTTTGAGTCTCAAATTGAGAGAAGAAAGCCCAGACACTTTCTTGCCTACTTGTTGTCCTTGAAAATCCTCGGAGACTGCTGGAGCCAATGTCTAAGACATAATTAAGACGATATGGGATTTTAGAGTCTCAGAACAATCTACCTTATAGAAAGCAATCAGAGAATTCGACATTTCCATGGCCATTAGGCTGGCAGAATGACCTTACACAGAAATGTAATGAACTTCAAGGAAAATGTGGTGAATTCTATTTGCAGTGATTCTGTCTATGACAATTTCCCCTGACTAAAACTTGTCTGACTTACGTTGAATGAACCTCAGACTCTCAATTACAAACAAGAAATCAAAGATCTCATACTTCAATGAAATGTCCAAGAGTTTTTGTGAATTTTTGTTTTCAGTGTACAATGCGTTTTCCCAATTGCTTTCATAAGGCAACTGACATGCTTATAACAGGAAATGAGATAACCTTTTCTGGCACCTTTCTGGGACCTTTGACCTAACTTCTTGCTTGTATAGTAATTGAATGTTCTTATAGCACTGGAAATAACAGTTGCTACAGATTCTGAAATACAACCAATTGAAAGTAACACACATTCAAACAGGCGCACAAAAACAAAACCACCTTAAATGGAGGGGGGAACAGTGTTCTCAAGCTTAAGGCCTTCTCAAGAATGTCTTGAAGACCTGGATGTCTAAAGTGTGCAGACCTTGAGGATTGCTAATGCTGCTTCTGTATCTCTTTATTTTTTAAGTTCCCTTTTTTCTTGAATGTGGTGGCCATATACATTTAGGGAACTCAGTGAACTATCGAGAGTTAAAAATACTCAAGGCATGTGTTGTACAATGTACAATGTAGGCTCAAATCTTTTTTTACTAACAGAAGTGTCTGTAACGAATTGTTCTAGACCTTCTATCATGATGATGTACTCAAATTCAATATTATTACTTACAGTGTTCGAAATACCCACTAGCACACTTACGTCTAGCAATTGCTACCTGATTTTCTTATTTTCTTGTGCGCTAGTTGCTCCCTGACTCAGGTAGTGCACCACGCAACCTGAAAATATGTACCGCTGAACTCAAAGGTGCACACTGTGCTACCTTGTTCAAAAAAGTATTTCGAACACTGACTTAGCAAGCAGAGAAATCTCCAAAATTGAACCTGGCACATTTTTTGTACATTTATTTTTACTTTGGTCAGTGTAAAACAGTAGAACGTAAAAATAGCTTGGAAATATTGTTATATATTTAATATAAATTAACAAAATTTATATATTTCATAATATTTCTAAATGGAAAGAATGGCAACATTCCCAAAACTTTTTTTGACTGGCAGAAGTGTCTGTAACAAAGTCTTCTCGACCTTCTACCATGATGATGTCTTCCTTACAGCCATAAATATAATGCACTCTGAGAAATCAGCTGCTTTACCTGATGGACTTTTTCGACCTGTTGACCCCTGTCGGTTTCACCTCAATACACAATAAGTGTGACTCACTTTGCCTTTTCTTTTACAGTAACTTCTCCTTGCAATTTGGGAACGTTTCTAAGAAAAACGCATCATATAGGGACATTAAAGACTCACAATGCTTTTTCTTCTACTTCTCCTTCCAATTTGGGAACTTTTTAAAGAAAAACGCATTATTTATAGGGACATTAAAGAGTCACAATGCTTCTTCTTCTACTTCTCCTTCCAATTTGGTAACTTTTCTAAGAAAAATGCATCATTTATAGGGACATTAAGGAGTCACAATGCTTCTTCTTCTACTTCTCCTTCCAATTTGGTAACTTTTCTAAGAAAAATGCATCATTTATAGGGACATTAAGGAGTCACAATGCTTCTTCTTCTACTTCTCCTTCCAATTTGGTAACTTTTCTAAGAAAAACGCATCATTTCTAGGGACATTAAAGAAATCCCCTGCATCAAAGAGGCTTGATAGAAATGTTTTTCGGTGTTAGGGGATTGAGATGTAGAGTCGTAGTAAAGCGTAAGTGGACTACAGACTCAGCCCCAAATCCCCGAGCTCTGCCATCACCATTAAGTGTGAAGTCTGAGCGAGGAACACTCATTTGTCTGAGGTGCTGCCCCCCTAGTTTATGATGCTTGGAACTTTGGAGATTTGTGTACTGTAGCATGCAGTGATGAAGTAAAGTCGAATAATATGTAAAGTTTACTGAAAATCGAAGGCTTGTCTTTGAAACCAAAATGTAACCCAGCAAGGCTAAGGAATAATACTATCAGCATGCAATAGTTATGCAGAAAGTTAAGGTAGAGTTATAGTTCATCAGTGCATGCAGGTATTTCTGATGGCTACTTGCACATAGCCTGCTCTGGTCCATACATTGTACACTGAATGTATGGCAGTACCCTGTGGATTTTTGCCTCCATGTTGTAAGAGATGTTTTTGTTTCGGTGTGTCTGTTTGTGTGTTTGCTTGTGTTTATGTTTGCCAAGTATTTAAACCCAGAAGCTTCAAATTCTAAGTCAACAACCCTAACCACAAGACCACCTTGCCACCTTTGTGTCCCATGTTAGGAGTGGCAATGTACATGTACTATATAAAAGGTGTTGGATCACATTATGTAGCAATTAGCAGGACAGATCTGGAGGGGCTGGTCACCATATTATGTGAAATTGTGTCTGAGTAAGAATAAACAGAGCAGTAGTTTGTTAGGCTAGACCATGTGAAGCTAAACGATATGCCTTTGCTTTACAAATATTAATTTCTATTTGTATGTGAAGGTAAACATTAATGAATTATGCATTTGCTTTGCAAATGTTACCTTTAGTTAATTTCTATTTGTATGTTTGTCTGCCATGTTAGGAGTGGCAGTGTAGAAGGCCGGTCCCTCAGCCTGATGAAACACACTACATGGTTCCTCCTGGACAGGCTGACTGAGGACGATTACGTCGCCACGGGATACGTGAGTTTTACTCCTATCCATGACCAATGTGTTTCTCCACATCAGTGTATGTGTCAATGTGTCTCATTGGTAACATATAATACCTGCCAGGAGAGGTACAATGTATCATCAAGGGCACCTTTGTATCATCAGTCATGATCAGTGCAGTTTGTGTTGAAATCACTAGGAGGCACCACTAAGCAACACTCTCTTACAGAGAGATGGCTACTATTAGCACAATGGCTGTATTTTAGGTAGTTGAGGTTGATAGGATAGGATTGTTGATAGGATTGTTATATCCTACGGGATATCATACATAATAATGGAGCCTAGACACAATCATGTATCATTTTTTAATTCAAATCATTGGTCATTATTTGTAAGAACTTACTAATAGTAACATTGTATTCTGTATCCTAGAAAAATAAATTTTTCTGATTTAAACTGTCATAGATTGGAATTTGTCTCACAGTTCAACCCTAAAGCAACTGTAACAGTCACTATGATTATTAAATGATAATTAAAATATCATATTATAATACAAATTGAATGTATTTCTTTTTGTAGTTCAACGCCTATGCCCAGGCTGTCAGCTGTCTCAGCAGTTTTGTCCAGGCAACCACTCACAACAAGGAGGTGAGATCCTCTGATTCTTTTAAAAAAAAGCTTTTTTTAATTATTGTGGCTTGATAATTGAGGAACTAGTCATATTTCCAGCCATTTTTAGATGTTTTGTAAGAGCAATACATAATACTATGTAATCATATATAATTTTTTTAATGTTTACCTTCATTAAAGGGAAACATATTGTTTTGCTCTGTTTCTTCTTCCTCTTCTTCTCCAAACAAATGAGGTCAATGACCTGGACCAGACATCTGTCTCCATGGTAACTGGTGCTGTAGCAGACCTGTGGTGTTGGGTTACATTATGTAGCAGGACAGAGCTGGTCTCCTTATATCATATACAATGTATGAATGTATTAGAGTAAGCATAAACAGAGCACTAGGCCATTTGAAGATGAACATTATGCATTTGCTTTGCAAATGTCACCTTTCTAGTTTAATTTTGTTTAAAAACGAGAATTTCTGTACTATACTGCTTTGGACTTTTAAGCCACTTGCAAAAATCAGAGTTGTTTACCTTGAGACTACATGTATGCCATCAACCCCCAGGTGATCCACAAGTCCCTGGACAACCTGGAGGCCGCTAACCAGGCCAACTACTACGCAGGCCTGGAGTACGCCTTCAAGATCTTCAACAATGTAAGGCCCGTCTCATACTGTAAATCATGACACTTTTGCAGTGGTTTTATTTTGTGGTAGGATGGAATAGGAGATTTTCACTGTGTTTTAAATGCGTGGTTGAAACCATTGACTGTGTAGTACACTGTAGTTGCACAAGGAAAACATCCAATTTTGTAGTATCATGAATTTGCAGTGGAAAGGTCACTGTGGAAACCCTGAGAATCAAACCACTCCAAAGTTTCACAATCAACAGACGTTGTACGATTGTTTTACAATCAAAAACTAAAGTTACAGTAACGGTTACAGTAACTGTTACTAAATAGAGTTTGAATAACGTATGAGTATTGTGGATGTCCATTGTTTATCTGGATGTTTGTTTTTGTTTGTTTGTTTATTTTTATTTGCAAATGCATATAAAAATAGAATAAAGCAAGTGAATGAGATTCACGAATAAAACAGAATATAAAGTAAATAACTTAAAAGATATATTAAACAGAATGAATGTCTATTGTTTACCTGGATGACGTACCTTTGTATAGATACATGTAGTGGAGCACGTCGGCAGAACGTACTGCGCCTGCGCGAAACCCGTAATGTATTATGCATAGCACTTTGGGAGAACGTCTCATATAAGGTCGAATTCGCGTATATAAGGGTGACATTCCGTCTGTAGTTTTCAAATGTTGTGTAGAAAAAGATATGGTCTGCAACAGGCAAAATTCTGATGCAACGTTGACCAAAAATCCAGCGAAAATCCAGGTTTTGCGCAGGCGCAGTACGTTCTGCCGACGTGCTAGATAGTGGTAGTAACAAGACTGACCACCTTGCCACCATTCATGCATGACTTTCTACGACGTACAGTTTCAAATGGAGGAGCGAAACGAGAACCAGGGAGCGGAATGCAACCGGATCATCGTCCTGGTAACGGAGAACGCTGAGCTGTACCCCGAGGCCGTCTTCCAGAAGTACAACTCAGACAGAAGTGTAAGGAACAGCACAGTCATTGCCATTGTGCCTTATAAGTTTTTGTTTTATTCAGTACATAGATTTTTGAGCATTAGGCAGCAAGCACATTCGTGCTTATTTTTTTTTTTTTTTTTTTTGTATGATTTTTATTTTATTTCAAATTTTACATACAGATGTACATACAGATATATGGTGTGTTATGGCTTACCCCTAGTTACATCACTTGTTCTAAATGTTGGCGCACATTTTGTAATCTAAAAGGTTCGTTTCGTACAATATATTTAAAGATGTGATATTTAGCTAACAACATAGCTTTGTTTAGAAGAATATCTGACGTGTGTCCATAAAGGATATCTTTTTCCTCTAAAGATATTGTGGACTGATTTTTGGTATTCCACCAAGTGGTGAACTCTTTCCAAAAAGATTTAACAATTTTACAATTTACAAATAACACGCGACACTTTAATTCCGGACAGATACTCTAATTCCGGACTACCTCTCACTTTTCAAGCATAGTTTGTCCTGGACAATTGACATTCCACATTGTGACGTAGAAGATGACAACAACTATGTAGATAACAGTGATAGTTCCCTAGGGATCAAATTATTTCTGCAGAAATCTGCAGAATTCTGCACAGAATTCTGCACCCCGCGCAGATTTCTGCACAGAATTCTGCGCGGGGTGCAGAATTCTGTGCAGATTTCTGCGCAGAAATCTACTTTTTAAAGATCTTGTACAATACTGTCCTACAAAATGTATCATTATGGTGATAGGTGATAGATATGCTTTTCGTTTCTTGAAAAAATTATGATCTTTAAATTTAATAATTTATGAAGTAAAACAATTCTCCAAAAAGTGATGATGAGCTATAAACATTACAGACTAGGACATACAATGTAACAGACGTTTCGTTTGAGCTATACAGGCAAGCATAAGACCTGATCCTGTAACCAGCTAGCCCGAGTGTCAGCCTTTTTAGCTTTCGTCTACTCCCCACTATGCTACCCGTAGAGTGTGGGGAGTGGATGAAAGCTACAAAGGCTGACTCTCGCCTAGTAACCTAGCCTGGCTACCATCCGGATTCTCGAGTGTTGTGAAGCGAAAGTCCGGACGGTACCCAGGCTACTAGTAACCAGCAGTATCAGTTGAATGAACCATAAGGGAAATTCCATTGACACACGGGGAAAAGATTTCTGCAGAATTCTGCAGAATTCTGCAGAAATCTGCAGAATTCTGCACAGATTTCAGCGCAGAAATCTAACTTTTAAAAAGATTTCGTACAATACTTAGAAATTGTCCCACAAAATTTATCATTTAATATGGTGATAAGTGGTAGATTCACTCCCCTTGGAAATCTTGCATCAGAGCTCTTTATTATGTAATATAAATGTTACATATTGGGTATGATGATGATTGGGCACGGAATGGAGGTCAGATTGATTGTATACTGTGCAGAATTCTATGCAGTGCATCTAGATTTCTGATTAATTTAAAATAGAAAAATGTTTTTGAAAAATTACAATATATCTACAACTGATTTGTCACTTTATACTATATAGCCTTGGAGTTGGAAGAGCTTGGACATGATTTTAGCAGTAATACTACTTTGAGACCCAGTATTTTGTGTTCAAACAGTGGACAACGTATCCTTGGAATAACTTGTCACCAAGGTACAATGTAGCCTGAGGGTGCTACTGGGTTTGTTTAGCAATTTGATTTGCCCCGCCTTCACACTTATCCAAACAAATTCAGGGCTTTTAATGTAAGTCTTCACAGTAAGGGTCCAGAGAGCCCCTCCTGCCCACCAAGTTGTAATCACTACCACATGTTTTCCATAGCTTATTTATCTAGCCCATAGAGGAGACAAATCTCAGGAGAACAACCTCCTTCTGCCTGTGTAGGTTGTAACCCAACCTTTCGTCTGGAGCCTGTTTAGGGGGGCTGAAAATTAATCAGGTTCAATCTGGCTACATGCAGACAGTACATGGATGAGAAAATGAATTTGATTTTACCTGTAGGTTGGTTATCAAAATTATTTCTTTGCCAGTTATTACTAATGTTAGGGAACTCCATGTATTTCCATTGAGCTCTAAATCTTTAAAAATATTGAGTTAAAAATTGTCCATTCCCAGGCTTGTAACCAGCAGTATCAGTTGCATTGAACCACAAGGGAAATTTGACATTCCATTGACTGGTCACCCAGGGGTCAGGAGTATCTGTTTTATGTCCTGACCCTCTCACAGTTTCATAGGAATCTGTTGTTGCAGGGGAAGACACTAAAGCAAGTCTAAATGTTGGAATTTTTTGAAAAGAATTCTTAGCTGTTATGAGGGTGTCAGTAGTCACAGTGCAGAAAGTCTACTTCTACTTCTAAAGTAATCTCAAGAAAATTTTCTATGCATAATAAGCTTTCTGTGCACAATGTTCCAAGTTTAACCTACTCAAGGTTCTTAAATGATGTCTGGTCCCAGATGCATCACAACAGTCACTGCAACTACAATTGACATTGCAAGAAAGAATATTAATGTTTTTGCCTGCTATCAAGGACTATTCCATGTTTCTGTTATGAAAAAAGACATTATCTCTCCTACATTATACATGTAAATCTGCCAAATACATGTATGCACAGTCGCAACTGGTGTGTGGGGGGGGGGATTAAAGTTGACAACAGTATAATGCAAGCATTTCAAGCCTGTCCCCTTTGCTGGAATGCCTGCTTGAGTCATAAGAATCTACAATGTAATGGGGTAAAGTTGAAGGGAATTGCCACATCTCACAGTTTTTTACTCGTTGAAGGAGGATTACCTCCAGGCGGAGTACATGTGGGTAGACGGTTTTTCGGTGTTAAGTGATCACACACTGTTTACATACACTATACTGTTCTCAATCTGCAAATTATAAAACTTCATGGAGAATTGTCGCCAGCTATGATCAAGACAAATCACAACAATCAAGTAATACAACACATACACATATAAATTTTTGTGGAACTGTTGCAAGGGTCTGTGCGGCTGCCATTCGGCGCCACAAGGTGAACTCAATTTTACGACTTTCCCCAACCGAAGTTTGTATTGTGTGTCTCTTTCTGTGAATCTTAAGTTCATGAATCTCTCGCAGCTTTTCTTTTTAGGACAATCTTTACCCCAAATTTCAGTGCACATGTCCCAATTAAGCCATCTGATTAGAATTGTGTGGTGCTCATGTCCAGACTTCATCAACTCCCATGGCAATTACAGTACCAGGGCTTGACTCAGACCTTTTGAACTCAACAATTTTGAACATTTGCCACTTCTAAATGATTATGATTGGGACCAAACTTTTCACATGTAACATCACCAGTCCTTGAATATTATTATAAAATGAATTTGCCTTTTAATTCTCACTTTGTCATGCTAATTCTCTAACAACTATTTTCCCAAAGGCAGATGAAAAGGGTTGTCATGACCTGCCTCAAAGTACATGTAGTTAGTGATTGGTTTATTGAAAAGAACAAAGAACATGTCAGACTTGCAGTAAAAACTGAATTGTGCTGATATTTACAACTTTTGGGATCATACAATAGATATAAGAGGGCAACTTACATTTATAATATACTAAATTTATATATATATCGTCATTGTCATATTATTATAGCAATATAAGTAAAACAATACTCACGAGTAAGATCACTACTGTCGTTCTGCATTAAAATGACTGAAAGTCTTTAAAGTTTTAAAAGCTTGTCTGGTACGAGCACTAAGGACAGTTGGCGGCAAGGTTTCAATTTGACACAATAAACAATGTTAAAACTGAGATCAGAGTCCAACCCGATTAAAAACTCAGTTAAGAAGTTTGTAGTCCGACCAGGAGTTTTGCTAGTGCAGTAATCGCACTGGTTGTGTAGCGCTTAGTGCCCTTGGCCTGGCAGTAATGGAGAGAGTTCCTTAGTGATCTACCGTGTAGTTGTCCTTTAGTCGGTGGCAGCCAGGAGCGAAAACGTGACGATTGTCTGATTTTGGTTGCAAAGTTACGTAAGGCATAGGTCGTGTCTACGATCAGACAGAGTTGGTAGGTTCAGGGTCTGCAGGGCTTCCACGTATGTAGTGTAGTGACGGCCTAGCATAGTCTTACAAGCCCGTTTTTGCACCCGTTCAAGCTGGTTGACTTGTCTGCGATGTTAAGGGCAGCATTCCAGACGGGTACCGCGTATTCAAGGAGTGGCCGAACGTATCCGCAGTAGATAGCACAGAGGTCGTCTGGTGGGAGACCAGCCCGCCGCAGTCTACACAGGAAAAATAGGCGTTTGCATCCCTTGGACACCATACTGTCAACTTGAGAGTCCCATCCAAGAGCCAACTGAATCTGAATACCGAGTAGTCGTGCTTGCTTCACCACAAGCGTCTGGCCTCCTAGTGTGGAGGAGTTTTCATAAAAAACAGATTTGCACTTATGTACACTCACATGTACAAAATGTACATGTCACTCGGAGAACAAGGTGTCTTTTTGTTTTAAGGCATTCTAAAATGAATGCAATTTCAGGCAGCTAAACTGGAAATATACTCGTCTGATACAGGTCTGGTAATCTGTATATTATTGACACATACTCTCTCACATTAGCAACTTAAATTTGAATCAGTATTTCAATTAACTTTAAGGCATGTAAAACTGCAGAAACAAGCCCCATGACTAGTGCTTTATTTTCTGGGCGGTAGCCTAAAAATCAACCCAGGTCCTTCCAGTAACCGTTTTTCATCAGGAATTTGGGCATTTTTGCTCCATGAATGTCGAAGTACATTGAGACAGTGTTGTTTCAACTTTGTATGTAAGTGACTAGAATAATGACTTAGAGAAATTTAGTTTCCAAGCCTTAAAAACTAGACTGGATTTATGTAATTTAGAAATTTTGTATGCATACAGGTATATGTGACCCATTACATTTACAAGTGACAAAAAGAAACTTAACAGAAAGATCCTTTCACATCAGGTCGTGAAGGCACAATGGTACTTGTGGTTGGGTTTCCCTTTTTGGTGAGTTGCAAGCCATGTGCCAGGGCATTTAGGGGTCAAATCATGTTGACACCTCCCATGAGATGCAACATGTAGCACTAGCTTGTAATTATAAGATGTGGTACATGTAGGTTCCAGGTTTGACATCATAAATTAGTAAGGATGATTTGAACTGGATTCTCAGAGACCCAGATATGGGATCAAACAAACTTCATCCCTGAAAAAACATCTGCCTTGCCTCCTCTGCCTGAGTTGCAGATTGACCCCCTCACTGGGACAAGGGGAGGCAGAGGTCAGACCTTCAGGTCACAATTGGGTACACCACAGTTTGGATGTTACAGAAGCTTTGCTAGCCACCTTGTTTAAACTTAAAATTAAAGTTTTCACTCTTCACTTTTTTTGTAAGATGTGCAGTTCCAGAAAGCTTCGATGAGCAATGAGTATTCAATGTTATAAACAGGATCGGAGGAAACTGGCAGAACTAATCGTTTTTCCTCAGTTGGATGGTAGAGTCATGACCTATACATGAGGGCCTGCACGCCCTTTATTGTAAGGCGTAATCAGGCCTTTTTAGTCTTCATAATCCTTAGGCAGCCACTCCAAAAATGTAATTTGTAATTATAGTACATTACCTGCAAAGCGTAAAGTCGTAATCAGCTCTGAAACTTTGATGTAAGTCATAGTCGGCGGCGAAAATTTGCGTAATTCGTAATAACTTAGCACCCCCATACAGGCCCTCATGTACATGCTTTCCTGTTACAGTAAGTCTATCCTGCCTTGGCCCCTCTGGCCTCTCTTAGGCCCTACTAGTACTGGCACGGGCATGATCTCCTGTGAAAAGGTGTCTTTTCCTTTGGGGTATACGTGTCATGTAACCTACTGATGTCAGAGAAAAGCACAATTTGAGGGTAAGGGACTCATGTCATGGACATGTTCATTCAGCATGCCTGTCTGATCATCTCTCCACTTTAAAATAAAGTTTGTATGAACTTGTCAGGGTCCACAAATAACCTCCTAAAATCTTTACCGACTGGCAAGCAAAATAGCATATTTTCTTTAATTAGAAGAATTGTGCAGTTGTTACAGAATATCTAACTATGGGGAAATTAAGTAGATAAACATGTCAGTAATTGAAAGCAAGACTGCTTTTTCTACATAAACATTCAACATGAGTCGTGTCTAAGTGTGTTTGAGAGCTGGCTCAGTAGTTAGGATTCTGGCTGTCTGAAGCTGAAACTTCAGACTAGTAGTCCAAAGTGTGAGATAACCCAAGTGCAATGATGGAAAATTGCAATTTACATGCTATCCCCTGGAATCAGCTTGGTATAGTGTTGTTTTAGTCCAGCATGGCTGTCTAGGCTAATGAGGTCAGACTAGTGTCCAGGGATTTCAGCCTGGCCTACTCTGGGTACTCAACATGTCACTTTCTGCCAAATCCAAAATCATTGGAAATGGGTCACTGGGTGTATCAAGTTCCTGTTAAACTGACCATACATGTAGATATGTAAATCAGAAGTATACTAAATGGCCTACAATTGCAAGCAAAAGTAGTATTTCCCAAGCTTTCTCAGTCCATGTATTCCCAGGCCAAACAATTCATAGAGGCATATAGATTTTTGGCTATTTGTAACAAAAACAAGCTAAATGATAGCCTTTGAGAACCTGCACCTGAGGGGAAAAATTGCAAATGAACAAGCACATGGTACCAACTTGAAAGTACATTGAATCTTCAATTTGCAGATCATTGGGCCATAATATATTGTGGCACATAGGCCTCAGTGAGTTACATACATTTTTGGCTATTTTTACCCAAAATAACCTAAATAAGGCCGGCATCTAAAAAAGGGAAAACCCAATTCTTCACACCTTTCACCAAGGTACACTATCATTTTTCCAAATTTAAATTTCAAGTCATTCGACAGTACATTGTAATATAGACGCGCAGAAGCCAGTAATATAGATTTTTTACTATTCTAACCCAAAATAAGCTATACATGTATATAACCATTTGCAAGACTTGAATCAAAAACTTGGAAAGCAAAATCTTAGCATAATATTTATGCAAAGCTATCCCCATGCCAAATTGCAGGGTATTGGGCTGTCATAAAGTGGAACAAAAGCAAAAATATATATATTATGCATTTCCGACCTTTTTACCCAAAGTAAGCTGATGTAGCATTTAGGGGAGTGAATCTACCACTTATCACCATAATGATACATTTTGTGGGACAATTTCTAAGTATTGTACGAAATCTTTTTAAACATTTAAGATTTCTGCACAGAAATCTGCGCAGAATTCTGCAGATTTCTGCAGAATTCTGCAGATTTCTGCAGAATTCTGCAGAAACCTTCACCCCGTGTGTCAATGGAATTTCCCTTATGGTTCATTCGACTCTTACTGCTGGTTACTAGCCCGAGAGTCAGCCTTTGTAGCTTTCGTCCACCCCCCACACTCTACGGGTAGCATAGTGGGGAGTAGACGAAAGATATAAAGGCTGACACTGTTACAGGATCAGGTCTTATGCTTGCCTGTATACAATGTAGCTCAAACGAAACGTCTGTTACGTTATATGTCCTCATCTGTAATGTGTATAGCTCATCATCACTTTTAGGAGAATTGTTTTACTTCATAAATTACTTTAAAGATCACAATTTTTTCAAGAAACGAAAAGAAAAGAACAGCATACAGTGCAAAGCTATCCCCATGCCAAATTGCAGGGCACTGGGCACTTTAAAGCCAATGCATTTCCGACAAGTTATGCCCAAAATATATGTAACCTGATAGTAGCATTTGTAGGAGAGTATACATTGTGTATCTACCACTTATCACCATAATGATACATTTTTAGGACAGTATTGTACGAAATCTTTAAAAAAGTAGATTTCTGCGCAGAAATCTGCACAGAATTCTGCACCCCGCGCAGAATTCTGTGCAGAAATCTGCATGGGGTGCAGAATTCTGTGCAGAATTCTGCAGATTTCTGCAGAATTCTGCAGAAATAATTTGATCCCTAGGGAACTATCACTGTTATCTACATAGTTGTTGTCATCTTCTACGTCACAATGTGGAATGTCAATTGTCCATGACAAACTATGCTTGAAAAGTGAGAGGTAGTCCGGAATTAGAGTATCTGTCCGGAATTAAAGTGTCGCATGTTAAATACATGTGATATTGTTTGTTTTTCTGAACAAAAAGGACAGAGGTCAGACTCTTTCACATTTATTTTCTTTAAATAGGTGTTTGTTGGTAGAAAACCGTGAATAATTTTGTATTGAAAATATTGTACTTTTGTGTTGTTTGTACATTTATAGGGCATTGTATATACATTTTTTAATTCGTTTTCATCTTTAACATGTTGTATAATTTCTGTTTGACAAGTAGGATTTACAAAGGTCTCATTGACAAGGAATGTGTACAGCTGTTTACATGTAAATCTTGGAAGTTCAACCTTAAACTTAAAGGCCTCCTCTTGGTTGTAATTCTGCTGATTCTTTCTTAGAACATTCGTGCTTATATGATCCTTTGCTCAACATAAGACATACAGAATACAGATTGAAGTCAAATACAAAATATACAATGTACAATGAACATAAGATGAAAGAGGCTGGCGCACCAATAAAGATAAAATGAATAACGTTGATATGATAAATTAAATCTTCCAGACTGAGAAATGAAATTGAAAACAATATAAAAAATACAGCAATTGGTAGAGTAAGGGAGGGAGGGGCTACCGTCAAGGAGTAAATGTACTTAATGTGTTGTCGTTTGAGTATTAAGTTAGAGTTTGAGTTAGCCTTATAAGTTTGCATGAAAATAGAAATAAACATTTTCAGCACTATACTAAATTAAGTTAAATGTAGATAGCTGACCTTTCTTCCAACACACAATGCTTACAGCTAAAACTTGCAAAGGCAAGGTGTAAGAAGTCGTTCAGTGTATTATAGATAGCTGCCACCGCACCGCGTGCCTGTGAAGCTGGTGTTACGCTGAAGGGTGGTTATACAGAATCTGATACAGATACAGAAATACAAGTCATGCCAACTAATCTCCAAGTTTCATGTAGATTTTGGTAAATTTTTTAAAATTAGTGTGAGTGCAGCACTAACTGTTATGAAGAACAGGCAGCTGAGAAGGGTGGAGAAAACTGGTTGTCAGATCTTCAGCGGTGCCCTAAGAGTCAACTATGTAGACTATATTGGTATAGGTGAGATTAAGAGAATGATACAATGTACATGTAGTGCTAACATTAATCATCTGTTGCACCCTGTTTTCATTGTTCGTTAGATCCGTGTGTTTGTCATTGTTGTGGGGGAACCCATCCATGACTGGAGCGTGCTGCAGAAAATGGCCTGTGACAACAGAGGTCAGTTTCACACTTAGAATATTGGTTGGATTAGAAACTTTAAGAAATCTATATCAAAAAGCAACCCTTGTGTTAAAAAGCAACCCTCGTATTAAAAAGCAATCCTTGTATTAAAAAGCAACCCAGTACTGAAAAGCAACTGTTGTATCAAATAGCAACAGTTGAGTAATATCAAGCAGCCACTGTTATATTAAACAGCAACTGTTGTATCAAAAATAAGCAACGGTTTACCATTGTTAAGAACTCATTAAAGGTTCTTTCTGTATCTTGAAGTGTTCTATTTGTTGCAATAATGATCAGAATTATGATACATAATTCGTTCAAGCTACTGATGTGTGTTTATTCTTTGTTTGTTTGTTGTTGTTGCCAGGGTACTTCTCGACTGTCAGGAGCGACGGTGCAGCCAGGGAGGCTTCAGGGGTAGGAATATGAATTATGATTTATTATCATGTAGACTATTATCATATAGTAAATACCTATAGATAAAGCAACATGCTGGCATCTCTTGTGTACTTTATTCAAGTTGCAATACAATACACTAGGCAGCAATAAATCTCTTAATATGTAAACTTTATACCAGATTCAAACCAAAAGATTAGCAACATACTTGTAAGTCCCATTAGGAAAGAAACCCACAATAAACTCATTTACAGTAACATTCCAATTTTATATTATTGTAAGTTTAACTTAGTAAAATTTTTATGTTTTGTCAATATCTTTTGGATCAAAGAAAACCGTTCAACAATCATAATTATACAGTACAGTAGGGGTATTGTCACTAGATAGTTTTAAAAATTGTTTAGAGTTAGACGTTCAAAGGTTAGGTGTAACATGTCGTTCGGTGTAATGTAGCCAGCTGCCGCCGCGCCGCGTGCCTGCGAAGCTGGTGTGTTACGCCAAAGGGTGGTTATACCGGCTATACAGATACAGATACAGATATATATTTAAGTTATAAAGTTAACATAAAACAAAAAAACTATAATCTTAAATATTGGCTTATTGAAAAGGCTTCAATTAATCAATGTCCAGCCTTAGGATACCCGGTGGAGTTATGAGAGTTGATGTCACGGTTTACTGTCTGCTTTTTACCACGCCCAACTCACAGGTGGTGGGGACACATGGCTTAAGAACAGGCAGGTGTGGTGGTTTGGTACCTGTATACGGTGTGCTAACTGTCCTCTTCTTCACCTGTCCATGCAGGTGTAACCAATTTCAGCTGTACTAACAGTTCTCTATATACTCTGTCCCAGCATGTCGGCAGAATGTACTGCGCCTGCGCGAAACCCGTAATGTATTCGGCAGAACGTCTCATATAAGATCGAATTCGCATATACATGTATAAGGGTGACAGCCTGTCTGTAGTTTTCAAATGTAATGTGTAGAAAAAGATATGGTCTGCAACAGGCAAAATTCTGATGCAACGTTGACCAAAAATCCAGCGAAAATTCAGGTTTTGCGCAGGCGCAGTACGTTCTGCCGACGTGCTCTCTGTCCCTATATGGTGATGGGCATGTCCTACATATAAGCTGATTCATGGTATAAACTGTGCATGTGATGTGGGTTATATGGGAAAGTTAAAGGCCCCTAAAACATAAACCAAACATGTCTGAACATGACTGTATCAACTATGGACTACACAAGAACTGTTTACAAGTTAGGGGCCTTCACCTTTGACCTGGTGAATGCGCAGTTAAAACTGTGAACCATCTTATTGTTCTCCACCTATCTTGCTACTTTTAAACACCTTGATTATCCTCAGTTACAGATACATGCTTTGTTATATTAATACTGTTTACATTACAGAGACTGTCTATTGATGTTTAACACTTAGTCTATTATTGAGGGAGTAGTCACATTCGTTGTAAAATAAAGGTTCAACTTTAAAAAAAATTGAGGGCATTCTTGGGAAAGTCATTATGATAGTTTTTTTGTACAAAATTCAGCTGTGTTGTGACTACAGTACAGAATCCTTTGGTTGTAATTTCTCGTAATCAGTGTGACTGCACCTCCACTGACAACTCACTAACCTTTTCCCCCATGCACTACTAATGACATTAATGTTTGTCTCCTTGTCTCTCACTGTAAACTCTCAGCCTCTTGAATTCCTGTAAGGCTCCATACATGCAACAGGTCGGCAGAACGTACTGTGTGCACGAAACCCAGATTTTCACGGTTTTCATTAAACGTTTGGTAAACTGCATCAGAATTTTGCCCGTTGCATATTATATCTTTTCTGACACAACATTTGAAAACATAGATGGAATGTCATCCTTAGATTATACGTGAATACCACTTTAAACGAGACCTGCTTAATAAGTGCTAATATGCACAATACATTACGGGTTTTGTGCAGGTGCAGTACGTTTTGCCGACGTGCTCAATACATACATATACATTCACCAGATTTCATGAATCTGTCTTTATTAGAATTAAGTAGAGTGGATACATTCCTCAAGCTAACCAACATCTATCACAGCGCAGTCGTCCCTCTGTGTTTAAAATTTGTTATGTTCCTTCCTGAGCATCATATATTAACTGAAACAATGAAGTAATTTACACTCCCTCTGCTAAGAGTGTTGTAATGTTGTTGTTGTTGTTTTTATCCTGTTGCATCTTATCCACAGCAGGCCACAGCTTACACTGTTTTTATGCATTTCTTTCCAGGACTTTGGCCAGGTCCTGAGCCGACCAGTCGCCCTCGAGAATTCCAAGGAGGTCACTTTCTCCAAGATCTTCATGAGTGAAAAAGTGAGTGTAACTGTCTGTAGTGGCCTTACAGAAAATCCTATGACAAAAAAATCATACAAAGAAAATACATTTGTAATAATAATATTGTGGCTGCATCTTAACTTATTCCAGAGTTATGTACTGAATGATGATGAACAGTCACCCAAATGCCCGATTTTTTTATTAGTACATCGATGAAGGTTAGACATCTAGGTAATGAGATACACATTCAAGAAAACAGTCACTCAAGCAACTGGATAGATTTTAAAAACTGTCAGTCAAAGCATCCATTACTTTTCGTCAGGGACTACTGAATTCTGTTAGTCACTGCCGAAAAGTAGTGGATGCTGCTTGAATTTAGCCTTGGATACTTGCCCTTGACAGTTTTCAAAATCTATCCACGTGCTTGAGTAACTGTTTTTCTTGTGTATACATATAAGCATAATATAATAATTACAATGTACAGTACATGATTTAGTACAAATGTCAGTCTCACCATACCTCAGTTAACTTATTTTTGCCGTTGCCAGGGTGACGACTTTGAGGTGTACGTCAGCTACCCAGTTATCAACACCACCATGGTAAGGACTACACATACTTATCTCACTTGGAGAGCATTGGGACGTCCCTAACCAAAGCTACGACTGAGTGTACATTTTTAGGTTCTCTTGTATCGAGTGGGGAAGTATTAATAGGTGGATGCTGTCAGTAGCTTTCCAGCATGTCGGCAGAACGTACTACACCTGCGCGAAAACCGTAATGTATTGTGCATAGCACTTCAGCAGAACGTCTCATTTAAGGTTGTATTCGTGTATATGGGGATGACATCCTGTCTGTAGTTTTCAAATGTTGTGTCAGAAAAAATATCGTCTGCAACGGGCAAAATTCTGATGCAACTTTGCCTAAACATCCAATGAAAACCGTGAAAAATCCGGGTTTCGCGCAGGCGCAGAACGTTCTGCTTAGCTTTCCCAAGGGCACAACATTGGAGGGATTCGAACAAATACATTGTGTCAGAAATATGAAAAAGATTATGATAAGGTCAAACAAGACAGTCACTATATAGTGTAGCATTGAATGGCTGAGTGGCTTAGGCTAGCGGACACGACATCGAGAGGTGACGAATTTGATTCCTTGCATTCCTGGCTAGGCATTGTATCCTTTAGGGGCACTTTTCACAAAGTTTCTCACTCCACCCAGGTGTAAAATGGGTACCTGACTTTGGTTGGGGAGGTAAAAGGCAGTGGAAGGAGAGGGATGGGGTCCACTTTTCAATACCGAGCCCTAGACAAAGTGGACTAACAACCCACTGTCCCTACAGGCTCAAAATCTAAGGCTATGGGACTACCTGTACATGTACATTTTATCAAACAAGACCAGGAGATGAACATGGGTTTGCTAATAAAAGTGACAGAAGAAATTCCTGTTAGTGTTACAGTAGTCCTGAAGGAAAATATTTGCCTTTGAATCGCCAGGATGTTATTTCTTTTTTTTTTTTTAGGATAATCCGCTCTATATGTCAAAGGACGGTTCATGTAAAAAAAGTAATGATGATGGGACTTGTGCAGATGTAAGTACCTGTGTATGGGTGGGGCCTGGTGTTACCATGGTGACGGATCATGTGATCTGTGCTGTATCGGTTGGGCCTAATGTTGCCATGGTGATGGAACATGTGATATGCACTGTGTGGGTGGGGCCTCGTGTTACTATAATGGTGATGGAACATGTGATGTGTTCTCTATGGGTGGGGTCTGTAGGGTAACCATGGTGATAGGGCTGGCATGTCAATCATGGTGATAGACAATGATTAATACGATTAATATTTGATTTCCATATGGGTGGGGCCTGGTGATTGCATGTGGGTGGCATTGCTTCTGATCAATGTCATTAACACAATGTAAATTACAATTAATCTGTATATAATAATCTTTGATAGTAGAAAGTAGCTACAATAATAAATTATGATTATTCAGTGTTATTATGTTCAGTTACGGAAGTATTGTTTTGGGTGGCTGTACGAATTCTCTTTCTGCCCTAATTGCTTTGGTTGCATGGTGGGTGGGAGGTGATTTTGACCGATAATTGATAGGAAGGTCAAACCTGAAGGTGACCCAGCACACCCTGAGTGGCAGTAAGTGGGCAGTATATGGAGGAATTCAGGAAGTGGTGTAATAGCCAATTAAATTACATCATACAGTACGCAGTTCCAATACATTCACAAAACCCAAAATACTTCCCGGAAGTCTGAAATCTCTGATTTCTTGTTCTAACAATTGTTGGTTGTTTTCCTTCCAGAACCAGGCGGTACTTGGAGTTGTGTCTGTGCCATGGCCAGTGAAAGAAATGAGGACATCTCTTCCATTAAGAGAGGTGATTAATGACATTTTCTTGTTGAACATGTTGTAAACTTATTTAGTTTATCATCTTTCTCTCAGCATCTGGTCTTTCAAAAAGTTTCAGTGTATAGTGAAGTGTTAGGATGATGTTCCCAGACTTAACAGTGCAAATTAAAGCTATCACGGGACCACAGTGACTGTAAGTTTGTACACCATTAAAACCTTGCACATTTCATAAGTGTAAAGTTAACCAGATGTGATTCTGGGCACACTTCAAGGTATGAACCAAGTATTGCTGTTGTATGTAAACTCGTTAAAATGCAACTGTTACATTTAGTACCCATGGTATAGTATGAAACTGTTTTCATGATACTAGTATTATGTTTATGGATGTATTGTCACCTTGGTGTAACCTAAAACATTAGTAATACACAGAAAATGCTTTTCAAACTCAAAACTGGTGCTTGATTCCTCTCTTTACTCTTTCTCTTTTTCTCTCACTCTCTCTCTCTCTCTCTACTCCCTCCTTCTTATACAACATGGCAAGCAGCGGGTAAATATAAGCATTGGTTTCTTTAATTTCTTTTTCTTGTTTCAAGCTTTTTCTTTCTTTGTCGGACCTGTCCTGTGTCCGTTTGCACAACATACCCGTGGCACCTCCATCCAATATCTGTCTACAGGCACATTATATACTACTTTTCTTGCAAAACCTGTCTACTTCAATCTTTTTATAACACATCAGACTACTGCACATCGTGAAACTTTTGCTTTGTTTTTGATTTGCGACAAGAGGAAAAAGGAGGTTTTTGTTGTGTTTTAAATTTGTATTTGAAACAATTCTGTAGTAAAGTAGTCATACAAGGAAGACACATTCGTGCTGTCTTGAATTTACAGTGGAGAGGTCACCGTAACTACAAAAATAAAATCAACGCAAAAGTTTCACGACTTACAGTAGCACCTCCTGATTGACATTACTCCACAAGCACTTGGTGTACTACTTTCTTACAGTGTCTGTGGCCACAGGTACATACCTAGTGCACTGTTAAAAGACCCCTTTTAAATTCCCAGTGGTCCTCCCTACATACCCTCAGAAGCATGTTATGTACTCCTAGACCCTGAGGACATACATTGTACAGTCTATTGCAAAAGCTACAATTATTATTGTAACATCTACATGTATATACATGTAGCAACTGTCACTTCTGTTATATGTGTTATAAAAAAGTGAAAATTATTGAAGATGATTAACAATTATGATTTGCAGCTTGGCCACGGAGGTTATGCCTTCATCATCAACAACAATGGCTTCATTGTTCTACATCCACATCTTACACCTGAGGTAAGCCTGAGATATATACATCATGTACATGTATCTCTCATTATATTATATCCGGGCGGCGATAAAGTGTTCCCGACCGTGTTGTATTTTACTGTACGACCGGGCTATCAACCGGGCTTCCGTAGAACGATTCGAACGCATTTCGCCCCAACCGTGTGCGCCGCTTTCGAAAATTCGAATACAGGATTCAGACGTTGGAATTGATGTTGTTGCAGTTTTTCTGTTTAGGGACACCAAATTTTCACTCATTTCGCATTGAAAGACGTGTTTTCTAGGGTGGGTATGATATAAATACAATACAACACGGTGTATTCCGCATCGCCCTAGGTCTCCGCCCTCTCGCGAGTCAGATCGCGGTCGGGCCGATACCTCGGGCAATACGGAATACACCGTGTTGTATGCTATATCTAGTTCGTTTTTTTTCCCTTATAAGGCCACACTGACTTTATCTTATGGATGACATCCTCCGAAGACCCCCAAACTAGTGTGCGTAGGCGAAAAAAGCCCCCCCCCCCCCAAAAAAAATGTTGCTAAACCACAGGAATGCAAAGCTGGTATTGTGAATTTGCGGTTACGTAGTACATAGCGGAGAACAGGCGAAAATCAATGCGTCTGCAGATGTCATCCATAAAATCAAATCAGTGTGGCCTAATTCTCATTGACAATGCCATGGTGATTATTAAATTGTTCTCTTATGCCTGCGTCACATTGTCGACAAGCTTCGGCCGTATTTGTTGATCGCCGAAAGGTCGACCAATTTTAGATCGACCGAGGATCGCGCGCATTTTTTGGCTTGAAAATCGTCCCCATCACATGGAGCGAGGCTCGGGCGATCGCTTGGGAATACATCTATGACCTCAAAAATCGTGCGACTACTCGCTGATGTTAAGAACACGTTTCACTTGACGATGATCCCTAAAATTCGCGCGATGCTCGACGAAACATCGGGCGTACTACTGCCGTAAATGTTGTTTAGAGCTCGCCGACTCGTTGGCCAATCGATTTTGGCACAATGTGACGGCCCCTTTAGTAGTATACACAACCATGAAGCAAATTTTCAAACAGTCTAGATTGTGCTTAAGCTGTATTTAAGGTATGAAACAAACATTGCTATGATCATACTGTAGTGATTATGAAGCAGAAATTTCAACTGCACAACTCCAGTCTTTAGAAAGTAATGGACTTGACAAAGGCTGGAGAGAAAATTTCTTGAGTTGGAGAAGTCCAATTTCTTAAGTTGGAAATTACAGTTCAAACTTGCTTCATAATGACTTCTACCAACACAGAGGAACTTTCAAGATAGTACTGAAGTGATGCCTACATCATTTACCATGAAAGTAACCCTACTAATAATTACAACTCATTTGTTACATCTGTTTTCGAGTCTAGGATGCCTTCTATTCAAAGCCACCAACCCTCGACCTTCTAGACATCGAGTTCACGAACCAAGACAAGGAGGCCATGAGGAACAAGATGGTGAAACTGGAAACTGGCAGTGATGTCATCAACACTCTCACCAAGACACATGACCATGTGAGAACCAATCAGAGAGAGAAGACTTGTTTTACCATCATGACGCATTATAACCAATCACAGAACAGATTACAAAGCACCATGATGTTGGAACCAATCAGGGAAGAGATTACAAATAGTCTCAACCAACCAGAGAACAGTTTGATTTACCAATTTCAAAACCATCATGATATTAGAACCAATCAAAGAACAGATTACAAAGCTCCATCATCATGTTGGAACCAATCAGGGAGAGATTACAAAGAGTCTCACCATGTGTCAACCAACCAGAGAACAGTTTGATTTACCAATTTCAAAACCACCATGACATTAGAACCAATCACAGAACAGATTACAAAGTACCATCATGATGATGTTGGAACCAATAAGGGAAAAGATTACAAATAGCCTCTCCATGTGTCAACCAACCAGAGAACAGATTGATTTACCACTTTCAAAACCAATCAGGAATCTTTTTAGTTTTACGGTGTGAAACCCAATCAGAGTACAGATTAGTTTTACCACCATGGTGTCAGAACCAATCAGAGAACAGATTAGTTTTACCATCATGTTGGTGGAACAAATCAGAGAACAGATGAGTTCTGAGTCCCAAATGTCAGGCTCAAGTTTACAATGCCATGCACTCCTTCAGATGGGGTATTGAAGTCACAATCCCAATTTCAAGGTCATCTTCTCTTGGCCTGCCTGCGGTGACCCATAGCTGAGGGCATCAAATTACTCTATAGATTTTGTGTTTGTAGAGTGCAGTGTTGTATTTTCAGGGGTGACTCCAGGTTGTAAAGACTGTGAGTGAAAATGGTCTTGTGATGTGGCTAATAGACTGATTCCAAAGCACAGCCCGCCTCCATTAAAATGTAGAAATGCAAAATAGAAAGTTACATAGAAATGCAAATATTTGACGGACATGCAGCCACTCTCTCATTGGTTGAGCTGCTAACTGCTAATTGTGATGGACAGTCGGGGTCGTCTGTTGGAAACCGGAGCGTCTAATTTTGGAAATGGCTATTGACAGGGTCATCCTGTCAATAACAGATTGAATATTTTGCACAATTGACAGGATCATCCTCCCAGGATTGTAATGGGCAGTCAGGATCGGTCTATATTAAGGATATTACACGTTACGTCGGTGAAGGTTAGACATCCAGGTGATAAGATACGCCAAATACAGTTACTCAAGCAACTGGATATGATTTTGGAAACGGTCAGACGTTTCAGGTAGCATCCAGTACCTTTCGTCAGTGACACTAAAGGACTGCAGGAGAATTGCTGGTTTATAAGCACAAACCATTGATTGATATGCAAATAAGTAAAGACAATTTTTTTTTGTGTGAAAGGCCAAAAGGAAACAAAAGTCAAGACAATTTTTGTGAAAGGCCAAAAGGAAACACAAGTTAGACAAGTCAAGACAAGGATAATGCAAATTAGTGAAGAAGCTCCTGTTGTTTCATGATCAGAACAGGAGCTTAAGTGTTGTCTGTCCTTGGGGCTGGGAGCGCCAAATCCCAAGTTCCCGAGAGGTCTACCCGTATGATATTAAACGTCGTGTTTGGATTTCAGTCAAAACTTTTACATGACTAACTCTTGAATGTGCGTTCAGTTTCTTTGTTATACAATAAAAATCATGTCGTGTCCAGCATCATTGATGAAATATTTACATGTATTTGTAGAGCTGAATATGGAAAGTCTCTCAAACATGCTAACCAGGAAAGTTCTGTATTGTTATCATTGGTTGAATTTTGATTACATTTTGTAAAATGAGCCAGGGAAATTAAGCATATTAAACAATCCTCGTATTATAATTATACCATTGTACGTGTAGTAGAAATAATGCTGAGAATTCTGTATGGCTCATTTTTTTTTTTCCTAAGGCCATGTTGATTTGATTATATGGATGACATCCTCTGGGTACCCCAAAACTGATGCGAGCGTGCGAATAAAAAAAAAGTTTGGCAAAAAAAAAAGTTGCCTTCATTATGAAATCTACGTGGTCATGGAGGTTGAACAAAATGGCTAAACACACAGATTATGGTATGGGGAATAATAGACTCTTCATTTTCATTTCTTCACATTTTCTTCTTCCTTTGGAATTGATTTTAGTATTCTACGATATTAGTATAGTTTTCCAATATTTTTTTTTCTATTTACGACATATATTTGCTCATTTTGCAGCTGCTTTGTACGATTTCCAGTATGGTCGAAAACTTTTTTTTTTTGGAAACAAATGAAAATTGATGCGCGCGCGGATGTCATCCATATAATCAAATCAACATGGCCTAACTTGGATAATTTGGTAAATTTTTCAGCACTACATTGATGAAGTGCAGATGACGTACCACTATGGTCCAGTCACAGGCACAGGTTTCAGGTAGGTCTTATTAAAGTTTACAAAATCATATTTATAACAAATTATGCCTCTCTGTTAAATTACACATTACACATTAAACTTACTAGAGATTATAACATATTAAACATATTGTCTTTTGCAGCTGTTGTGGTTTTGTCCCAGAATGATTGTACAATGTAGTTCAGCTTATGTGTCAATAACTCTAAGTTATTGTGTTTATTAAAAAAAGACAATTGATATTAAAAAATTTTAATAATCCCACACTAGTTATAGGACACCATTTCTGTTGGTTGAAAATTATGGCTTATGACCCGGTCAAGTTTAATTTTTATCATTCAGCAAAGTAATACGTGGGGTCGTGTGGCGCAGCGGTAGCGCGTTCGGCTCAGGGCCAAGAGGTCCCAGGTTCGATCCCCACCCATGTCACCGATCTTGTGCCCTTGGGAAAGGCACTTTACACGACTTTCCTCACTTCACTCAGATGTAAATGAGTACCTAGCTTCGGTTAGGGACGTCCCTCGGATAGGACGTTAAATGGAGGTTCCGTGTTTGGGGAGAGCCACACCCCACGCACGTTTAAGAACCCACCATACTTATCGAAAAGAGTAGGGGTCCTTCCCGGTGTGAGTGGTTCAAACCTTACAGTCTGGTCTCAGGTTTGACATCTTGTAGAGGTGATAGTCACTTGTTATGTCAATCCTTCCACAATGTGGTAAATCTTCATAAATAAATAAATAAATAAATACAGTCAGAAAATACTAAATTTTTTTTTAATTTTTATTTCCAGCATAGGCCTGGGTATTCCTCACTACCACCCTGGGTCGCTGGATGTGTCAAGGGTCTCATACCAGCAAGGTTGGTCTCATCAGGATGTTCTTTACCTCAGGGATCTCACACAGTGACTGTAGTTTTCAAAACTTATGAATATAGATACATACAAACTTCATGAGGAAATGATCTTAGTGCAATTTTATTCAGACTGACTTACAATGTATATTAAACTTCTGTACGTATCGGGGCAGAGACCACATCCTGGTAGCCTCTACCAGGCTTCGGAAAGCGGCTGGAAAGAGTAGAAATCGGCCAAAATAGACAGATAGCACGCCGGCGCCAGGAGAATTGGTCCGCGAGAGAGTACAGTTTGCTGCGGACCTATTCCCCTGGCGTGGTATCTGTCTATTTTGGCCGATTTCTACTCTTTCCAGACGCTTTCCAAAGCCCGGTAGAGGCTAACATCCTGATAGAATCGTCAATTCTACCGGCAGAGATCCCGATGGGAGTCTCTGTCAACAGAAACTGTTACGGGTTACATTCAGAACTTTTCAACTTTGATTCCTGTCACTTTAGATCAATGGATTGACTGAAATTTAATAGGATTAAATGGGAATTTCAAACCACCCTAACACAAGACATTAACAGCATCCTGATCAGAGTCTATGTTGACAAAAAGACTCCAATCGGGATCTCTACTGTTACATGTTAGAATCAGAGATTCTACCAGATCAGAGTCTCTACCCTAACATAAATGTATGTATGAAAAAAGGAGGTTCTCCAAGGCTTCTAAAATCAAAATAACAGTCTAGCAAGTGAATGTTAGTGAAAGCAATGTCTTGCTTGCTTGAATGCAATGAAATATATTGTAAATTTGCAATGTAGCATGTTGATTTTTACTATTTTGCAGGATTCCAGGCCTTTGAAAGCAACGCTGCTGGAAAGTTGGTTATGACACCACTGTGAGTGAATGATAAAAGTGGTCTGCATATAGAGAAGGGGGGAGGGTCTTTTCCTATCATTTTCATATTTTACTATTCTAGGGCGTGTGGTATATTTTTTTCTGTCTTATTTGGGGGGTAGATTTGGGGAATTTTTTTCACGACAGTCATATCTCCATTTCTTTTCTGTCTGTCATATTCAGTCAGGTTTATCGTGCTAGTTGTTAATACATGATTCATGATACACATACTATATTATATTAGGTTCACTTTGTTGGGAATGACAAGAAAAATGTAAATAAATGAGTAGATACATGTAAGCACAACAAAATCTGTAAACAACCCTTGTTGTCTTCTGAGGTCATGTATACCAGTACTAAGTAAATATTAGCCACAAGAAAGACACATCCTGGCAACAATCTTTATCTTTCCCAGAAATAGCTCTTTGAAAATGGAAAGTATTATCTTGAAGCTCATTATTTCCTAACTAAATAGAGGTAAATGAGCAGGCAAGTATTGCAAAACCTGTAAACTTACTAGAACTTGTTGTCTAAAGAGGTGATGTACCAGTAAGTAGAATTTAGTTCCAGAAAACATCTGGCTGGCAACTCATCGAAAAATCCTATCGGAAAATAGCTCTTCGAAAAATAGTTAGTATTATGATATAATAATTTCTTTATTATTTCCTAGATATTACTGTGCCAATTACTCGTCCAGTCCGCACAACTGCCAGGACAACCTGAGCTGTAAGGTGAGGGAGAAGATCGCCGAGGCACACCACCTGCAGCAAAACGCACCTGAACACTGTAAGTATGCACCTGGTGACACCTGAACACTGTAAGTATGCACCTGGTGTAGGTTAAGGTGGTGGAAGTCCTCCCTCTTGTTGTCAATTCATCTCTTCCATGGTCGACCTCATGGGTATGCTTGTGTAGAATGATCAATAATTTCAAACTTAAGATATATTTCTGTCGCAGGTAGACATGAGTGGACCCTAGAGTGGACAGTAGATTTATACCCTATAGATGAGTCAAATTAAAACATGGTGACCTATTTGTTAGAATCATTTAAATAATCTATGTATTTCTTACCCATATTTTGATGTTTCCAGGTGATGAGAAGATGATACAGCATGTGATGCTTGACGCTGTCGTCACCAGCAGCCATGTCACCAACCGATGGCAGAGCCTCACTTCCCAGTTTCCGAGGTCAGTCCTTTTCCAGCCTATGTTTCACAATCACCAGGGATCACACATATTACAGTTAGCCTGTGTTATACAATCTCTCACTGTCAGGTTCTGATTTGGCCTCCTCCTGGAGAGCTTGTGGCCATACACCTTTAACTACAGACTCTGAGAACCATTCCCATTCCCAGAACTACCAATGGGAGCTCAGGATTCTTTATCACTATGAAAATCAGTCCAATAGGAGCTCAGGATTCTGTTTCACCATGGAAACCAGGATCACAGCCTCCAACACCACGGTAACAGACAGTTTTCAGTCTGAAAATGTTTGGTCCACGTTAGTGTATATAATTGCATAAATCAGCAGGATTAAGATGTTCCCAATTCTCCTGACTTAGAGGTGTTGGCTATCAAGCCTTTAGGGGCCTGACCAATCAAAGGGCTGCTAGAAGCATGATGTAGTCAGGCTAGTTTCTTCCCTTTCTGTTATGTGTGATAATCATATGATAACAGTTTAATTGTATAGTCCTTTATAATAGCCACATGCTGGTTGGGAAGCCTTGGCTGTACATTCAGTAAAACCAATAAATATATATAAAAAAATTAATGAAGTTCTTTTCTTGCCAATTTTCTGTTTTCTACAGTCAAGGAATCGAGTCCTTGTTCATCAGTGGTGCCTCCGGTCTGACCAGGGTGTTTCCTGATGGGTAAGGATATTCTCCTTACTGACCTTTATTTGTTTATTTGAATTTTACTATCGTAATGTTACTCTCATTGTCTTCTTCTCTAAGACAGTTTGCTACTGTAACAGTACCCTAGTATCTTGAAATTCAGTTCTATACTGGTCAGATAAATTCAACACAATTGCCCAGATTGGACTCTGCTAATAACGAACACCATTGCTGTCTACTCCCCTAGGGAAACCCCCTTCCACCATGAAGACAGCTTCTCTGCCACCTATTTCACCCGTTCCCTCAGCAACAAAGATGTTTACATGTTTCACACGCCGCGAGACGACGGTGGGTTTCTTCTGAAATAAAAAGTTCATGGATTCGAAGGGCAGGGGTTCGATTCCCAGTTCAGACTTGGTGTGCAGGATTGCATTTGTCATTTTGGATGGTGACATAAAGCCGACAGCCCCGTGCATGGGGTACTTTCAGGCTTTAGCCTCAAGTATAAAACCTCTGCATGCAAAAGAAACCAACACATAATAAAAGGATGGATTTAAAAATGATACATACAACTTACTACGGTAAAAGCATTCTCTTCACACCCTCATCGAGAAGAATAGGGGTGACCAAATGTGCTATGAAAGCAAGTTGATGCAAAGCCACATTGCACTATTAGCTATCAGAAAAGCATTACACTTGAGTTTGATGGGGAAAAAATGACATAATTGACATTGATTTATCAGACTGCTCTCTTAAATAGATTTTGGTCAACACATTATTTCCCACTAACATGATAATAATTCCTGTTTTTGCAGATATGTCTCCATCTGACACACTGAACATTGTTGGAGCCAAAGCAGTCAAAGTGCCTATACAAGGACAGGACGTTCTGCCTGCAGGTAAGATAACAACTGAAGTTTGTAATAAATAGAATTAAGGCATACTCAGTGTACAAAATACTTTTTTGAGCCAGGTTGCCCAGTGGCAACCTAGGATAAAAGCTAGGTTGCCCATCAAAATTCCAGGTTGCCCCGAATTTAAACTCTTCTACAATATAATTAACTTTGTTAGAATGCAATGTGAATTTATACAGAAATGTCATTTCTGACACAGAGTTGTTCCCCCTTACCTGAAGTGATGAGCTCTTCCATGGGAACTTCTCAATAAACAGTTCCCAATGGAAGAAAGGGGCATCCTTACCACAAAATTTAAGTAGTGCACTGGGCTACCTGGGTGTAGAAATAGGTTGCACCAAGCAAAATATGGTTGCGCAACCTAGTATTTTGTACGCTGCATACTGTTTGTTGCTGTTGTTGCCCATCATTTACTTTGACCATGTTGAATGGCATGCACACAAAAACCCTGCCCACCTCCCTCAAAACATAGAAATGCAAAATGAAAGCATGTATCTGCAAATATTTGATGGAGATGCTGCCACTCTCTCATTGGTCAAACCTTTAATTGCCATTCTTTCATTGGTTCATTCATTCATTCATTAATTTTTCGAAACCTCCACTGATAATTGCCATTTTTTCATTGGTTGAACTGATAATTGCCATTTTTTCATTGGTTGAACTGATAATTGCCATTTTTTCATTGGTTGAGCTGATAATTGCCATTCTTTCATTGGTTGAACTGATAATTGCCATTCTTTCATTGGTTGAGCTGATAATTGCCATTCTTTCACTGGTTGAACTGATAATTGCCATTCCTTCATTGGTTGAACTGATAATTGCTATTTTTTCATTGGTTGGACCACTAATAGCCAGTTTTTCATTGGTTGAACTGATAATTGCCATTCTTTCATTGGTTGAACTGATAATTGCGATGGACAGACAAGATTCGTGTATTGTTGATGTCCTTGGTGCTGAATGCTTCGTAGTTTTCATACTAAGAACTTTCCGTTGAAAATGTCACATGTTTACACTGCAAAATTTACATTTTTACATCCGGTAAAACGGTTTTCCTTACTGAATGGTTAACACATGTTTCCTTAGTTGTTGACGCACTCTTTTATCCCCATTGCTGAGAACAGCTTGATACCAATATGTATGTTGTTAGTGCTGAATCCATTCAAACCTCGTAGTACTTATTTTTCACCTCATGCTCATATCTAATAACATACTTATGATATTCTATTTTATTCTCTACAGTTGCAGGAGCGAACATCAATGCTGACAAAGTCTCCGATGAAATGAAGCGTATTTCAGAAAACGTCAGTAAATTTGTCTTTTTCCCTTCATTTTCGTGACATAATTTTCTTCATTACTGTCCTCTATGGGAAATGTTGAATCTTCTGGGAAGTAGCCTGCAACCCAGCCTCTGGACTAAGAGGTTGGGAGTTCAAGTCCCGGCTGTTGTCGCTCACCCGACATGCACGCTACAGGAGAGGGTGGCAGTCCTTAGGACGGGACGTTAAGCCGTGGTCTCATTGTGCTTGTCGAAAAGAGCTAGGGGAATTTCCCCGGTACAATGAACCTGTAAATACTGTACATACATAGCGTCTGTCTTCTCTGTCATGACCAGTGGGAGAGTAGCTCTTCAGTGAGCTAAACTGGTTCGAGATCACTTTGAATTCATTTTTCACTTTCTGGGAACAGGGTGTTGCAGTGTAGTTGTAAATGCAAAACAACGTAGTTTGTTTTATGGACAGCAATTTTTCTTCAGACTAAGTAACTTCAATGTCTGTTTTCCAGTGTGGGTGTGGTGATCGGATCAATTTTCACTCTGTACGTATCCTAGTCTTCTCTATACCAGTGTTCCCGCCAGGGGCGTCCCAACCGGAGGGCCGCAGGCCCGACCGCGAGCGCCAAAGGCGCAAGCTTTCTAGGGAGGTATGGGGGCATGCCCCTCCGGAACTTTTGAATTTTTTAAACACCATTTCCCGCATTCTGAGAGGCAAATAGTTGTTGAGTAAAGGTAAGTTTAATGCCAATCAAACCACAGACTTGCAAAAATTTGGCATTCTAATATCAGTTTTTTCTGGGACGGCCTCCTCTCGGGCTTAGGCCGTCCCCAGTGGGAAGAGGGCGTCAAAGGACCGTGGGACGTCGGACGTCTGGCGGGAACACTGCTCTATACCAAGTCCCTTTGTCTTTTAATCTTATCTCTTACATCTTTCCTGTCTTTCTTGTCCTCTGAAAATCAATAAGGAATGTTAAGTGAGCCTTACGGTGTAGTCACATTCGTCGATGGTCTCATAGAAGATTTTGAAGCCGTAGAATTTTCAGGAAGGCAGTGACAGAACCAACTGACAAGGTCTTTTCCTTAACAATACAGCTGAATCTTGCATAACTGTCCCAAAAATGCTCTCAGTTTGCAATTGTATAAAGATCATACGGCGTATGTGACCAGGCTGTAACATGAATGCCGTAACGTGTTTGCTTGCCAAGTTAACATCATTCTGTTTGTATTGTTTTGTAAATTTGCAGAAGGGTTGCCAATTGTACACACCAATATCCTGTATGACCTGCGCTGATTCGGTAAGTGTTTTCGGTATATGGTGTAACTCGGTTGGTTCACAGGGTGGTACATAGATACAATAAGAGAACATTGCAGCCAAATAAATACTTAACAAAGGCCATTGTATCTGTTATCAGGGTTTGCCTGCCAACAATGACATTTTACATGTACCAGAATTCAATATTGCAGGGAGTTGATTTCATATGAAGGGAAAAGGAGGTTTCTGCAGTGTTTTAAGTTTGCTGTTACAATTCTGTAAGTTATACACATACTCACAGTGGCATGATTTTGCATTGCGAAGGTCAGCATAGAAACCCTGAAAATAAAACTACGTACTGCAAACAATTCAAGCTTTACAGTTACTGTAAAATTCTGCAGTTGATCTTGTATCTAATGATGCTACACCTGCACAAAGCCCGAATTTTTCACAGTTTTCGTTGGATGTTTGGTCAATGTTACATTAGGATTTTTGCCTGTAACAGTTGCTAATGGTATCTTTTCCGACACAACATTTGTAAACTACAGACGGGATGTCATCCTTAAGTTCGTGAATATGTCCTTAAATGAGATGTTCTGCAAAAGTGCTATGCACAACACATTAAAGGTTACACACAGGTGCAGTACATTCTGCTGACGTGCTGTTATATGTTGTGTACCACTTAGTGGACAAGTTGATGGTTAGATGTACATAGATTTAACAACAGAATAGGTCACTTTAAATGTGAAACACTATTGCAACTGCAACAAAGTGCATACACAGTTAGATTCAAGTCAAGTTCAGGTGTTTGAAGAACGGTTTGTATCGTCCTAATGTTACACAATACAGCTTTTTGAAGATGTTTTCTCCATGTCCGCAGAATGCAGAGTGTTTCCTGTTGGATGACGGAGGTTTTGTTGTTGCCACCACCAGAGATGACAGCCAGGATGTGGTATGTCTGCACATTACAACTGTTGGCTCATTTGTGATACATAGACACATCGTGTTCAAGCTTCATTTAGTTTAATAAAGTTTAATAATAATAGTTTATTGATCAACAGTCCTGGTACATGGCAGCGTATACAATCGCTGAATTTTGCACGCAGGCTTTAAAAACAGACTCAACAATGAGGTAGGCTAAACAAACAAAGGACATTAACAAACTAGGTACAAACATAAAGAAATACTGACTATACACAGTTATAAACTTAAGATAGATCAGAAGTACCAGCTAATGGATTAAAAACTATGAATGATGGTATTGGGAGATTTCAACTTGCTTGTTTATTTAAAAGGTCAACGAAATAAGGGATTGGGCTCGTTTTGTACCGCTTTGTTTTCGTCAAGAGGATGTCGAGCTGATTTGCCCCCTTCAGGCATCTGCCATGAATGTCTGAGTAGGATGGGGGTAGCCAATATCGGAACGTTGGGGAGTTAAGGAGGGACTTTGCAAACTTAAGGCTTCTCTTCCTTTCTCTAGGGACGGCAAACATAATTGGGACAGGGCGATGACAGGGCGATTTCAGTGGACTGTTAAAGGGGCATTATGTATCATTTTTGTACCAAAATTGAAAATTGACATTTTAATTTCTGAAAAAATATTCGTGTTTAATTTGCTTCCACCTTTTAACATATTTGTGCTATTTCTGATATACATGTACAGGATTTTTTTGTTGTTCTTTTCCTACAGGTTGGGACATTTTTGGGAGACAAGGATGGATCCCTGATGATGTCGCTGCTACAGCATGAGGTCTACGAGAAGTAAATAATGTTATTTGTGTTATTGTATTAAGACAGCATTTCACAGTACAATATTCAACAGTTACTGTAACATTACCTCAGACTTAGTTTAGTTAGTACTTAGACTTAGGGGTTCCCTTGTCTTCCAAACCCTTGCAATATTGGTGGTAGATGAAATGACAAAGTGTACTACGAATTTTAAAATACTTGAACTTAGAATACCTAGATTTAGAACTAAGACCTCTGGCCCCTCAGCACAATTTGTAGTCTTACCATGTTGTAGTTAAGTTAAGTTTAGCAGTGGGTGTATATACATTGTCAAATGTATTGTGTAGCTTGGTATAGTGTATGTACAAATGTACGTGTAACAACACTCCAGGAAGACTAGTATGTACATGTATAGATATTCTGTACAAACTAATGGAGATCCATGTTCCAGCAAGTTCAATCAACAGGCAGTCTCAATACCTCTTTCAATTACCACTAATATGTAAATACATTGTGAAGCAGACCAATTACTAATAGCTATTTCAACAGGCATATAGAGTGTATCCTAGGCTGGAATCCACCCTAAGCTAGCTTTGGCTGCTCCTCTGCCAAATACAATGTAGTCTGGCACCTATGAAATAGAGACTAAGCTTTAACTTCCAACACTGACTACAAAGAATTGGGACTTACCCCAAATTTTCAGTTGACTCCATCAACCTTGTTCACGGAACGTTCTAAGAGTAGACGGGTCCATTCCGTGAACAAGGTTGATGGAGTCAACCGAAAATTTGGGGTAAGTCCCTGGCCAATTCTTTGTAGTCAGTGTTGGAAGTTAAAGCTTAGTCTCTATTTCATAATGACTTGTACCAACACGAATGAACTTTCATGCTTAGTCTGGCACCTGTAAATAAAGAAACAGCTGGCATATGAGCATTTGCCTAAAATGTTTTAAGAGTTCTGTTTGGCCAGAAGTTGCACAGTCTTCGTAACGACATGGTAACAGGGTTTGAAGAGGCATTCGAAAGTTTGATACCAGTTAAACTGCTTCTGAAAATATATGGTTCCAGAAATAAAGCAGGACGTAAGAACCAAACATTTTAATTGGGATAGAGACCAAACTATTCTTCTTTTATCTATTGTTCAAAAGCATAGAAGTTTAAAGCTGGCAAGTTGGTCTTGTGGTTAGAATTATTGTAGACTTAAAAGAATGTAAAGGTTCAAGGGTCAAATCCCTAGTAGGCCCTAATGATGTGCACCTACTTTTTGTATTTCCTCACTCAACTCAGGTGAAAATGACTACCTAGCTTTGATTAGGGACGTCCTCTTGGAAGGGACGTAAAGCCAGAAGTCCCATGTTTGAGGAGAGCCACACCTCAATCATGTTAAAAGATCCCACTACACTTTTCGAAAAAAGTAGGGATCCTTTCCGGTGTGAGTGGATCAAACCTTACAGTCCAGTTTTACATGTACATAGCTTGTTCCTACTATACAAGACTGGTCTGTTACACCTAAAGACAGTTTTCTAGTTGAAAGACAAAGTGTGTCCTATAGGGTGTTGTTCTGTAGACCTGTACTTATGCATGTAACGTTTTATTTTTCTCTTGCCAGAGTGGAGTCGTACGACTTTGCACATCCTATAGATGACACTGCCTGTGCTCAACTGCACAAGAAGGACAATGCAGCTCCCAGGCTATTTGTGGTCAGTATTCTTCTCTGTGTAAATAGATAGTATCAATCTTCTATCAGCAAGAAGATGTTATATTACAAAATCTTCATTATGAAAATCTGACCCCCAAAATCTCATGCCTCTATGAAATACATGTATTTAGAGTTTTTGTAAATTTCTTGTTTTATTCATTATGGAGAATTTCTCGCTGATTTCTGTCCAATAAATATATTTTCTCACTGACTTCCATATGGGCAACAGACACGCATGTACATGTAGGATATTGAAGGCAGCAAATAAGATAACCTTCTCTGGGACCTTTGGCCTGACTTCCTGTCAGGGTCCTCGACATGCCTAGCATGTTGAAATAACTAGTTGTACGGAATTGTAATCCAATATGATCGTAAAGCCTGTTGTCTTTACTGTGGATTATATTTTAGCCAATCACAGCCATGTTTTCTTTGATCTGTATATATTTCAGCCAATCACAGAGTCTAAAATATTTTCTTTGATCTGTTTTAGCCAATCGCAGAGCTGCTAAGGTTAGGCTGGTGGACCACCTCAGTGGCCTGGTAAGTTGTAATACATTGGAAATATATACTATTAGTTGCGGGGTTATAGATTTGTGCTAGAGATATCACCAAAAAAACTGCATATTAGATAAAACCTCTGCAAACATTTCAAGATTTGCAGTATTTAAAAATCTGACTCTGATCATTTTGTTTTCTCAGGGGTTACTTGAGGTACTATGTGTATGGGTGAGTAGAATTTAACCATTATCTTTAAGTTTTGAGTATTAATTAGGTTGCAAAAATATCGTAGATTATGCAATGCACTTCTACACTTTTGTGTACTTGTATTGGTTTGTGTTGTGTTACGTATGGGATAACAATAGAATGTGTTAATTAACATAATGACCAGGCATGCCAGAATCATTCTATAACAATAATTACATATTAAGTCAGGTTAAAGACTGACCTTGGTACTATGACGATAACACAAGCTAAAAAGTCGATCTCATTTTCCAATAGATGATGCTATTAAACCGCTATTCTAATGTGTATGTTGCTTCATTATATTTGCTTTTTTGCTCACATTTTATTCCTCTTTTCTCCATAGATCCCTGATGTCAGCTTGGCTGAGTGTTGGTAAGTTTTGCTTGTATCAATTTTTAACAGTGTGGCAATTGAAACATTAATCGGTTGAAAATACAAGCTCTGGATTGGTTGATAGCTCTGTTTGACATTTCCTTATGTACTCAGTGAAACTCTCACCCTTTGTACATAGAGCATACAACACGGTGTATTCTGTATTGCCCGAGGTATCGGCCCGACCGCGAGTCGGATGACTCGCGGGAGGGCCGAGACCGAGGGTGATGCTGAATACACCATGTTGTATGCTATTTATATCATACCCACCCTAGAAAACACGTCTTTCAAGGCGAAATGAGCGAAAATTTGGTGTCCCTAAACAAAAAAACTGCTACAACATCCATTCCAACGTCCGAATCCTGTATTCGAATTTTCGAAAGCGGCGCCTACGGCTGGGGCGAAATGCGTTCGAATCGTTCTATGGAAGCCCGGTTTATACACCTGTGTTGTATGGGTGAATACAACACGGCCGGGAGCACTGTATCGCCGCCCGGGTATGATATAAATTGTTATATATGACATCTACTGCTATACATGTATAACAACACACACACGAGGAGACTAATCTACCTTACAAAGATATAGGTTGAGAATGTGTTTTCACAATCGATGGTGGAATTTCTAGTGTTGACCTACATTTTTTACCTGTATGTACAATGCATGGGTTGTCAAATTAAATTTTCTATCTGCATTCATTGATAAAATCCTGATGTAAAATCATAGCATTATATAGTGAATTACACATACCAATGTATTTGGGACATAGAAAAAGTGATAGTTGAATTCTGGATGAAATTGGCAAACTTTTTGGTCAACAGGTAATTTTTATTTTCTGAAATCTCCCGGTTTCAGTACTCAGTTTGTGTCGGCCAATCCTGAGCTTAATGATTCGCTCTTTCAGTTGGTGCCCAGAACCCCCCCACCCCCACGCCGACCACCATTTACGTAGAGGATCCCGACGAGTTGCGGCATCACTGCGTGGCCAAACAGACGCAGTACCGCTTCTTCGGCGACTTCGCCACGAATGACGGTTTCAGACCGTGGTCATCGTCAGAAGGGATAAAGAGGGACGTCCCCAACTGTAACTGCACACGGTAAAACTAGCTTTTTATAATACATACAAACATTTTCACAATGGTCATGTACATACATACATAAATACATACATACATACATACATACATATATTATATATATGCACAGTGTGCATATATATCTATCCATCCATCAATCTATCCATCCATCCATTCATCCATATAATTTATTTGGATGGAAGGATGGATGGATGGATGGAGGGATAGATTGATGGATAGATAGATAGATGGATAGATAGATAGATAGTCAGACAGATAGATAGAGACTCTGATCAGGATGCTGTTTATGTGTAAGGATGGTTTCCCATTTAAACATCCTAAATTTCAAGTCAATCCATTGATCCAAAGTGACATGAATCAAAGTTGAAAAGTTCTGACTGTCTTTTAAAGGGGGGCAAAACTAAATTTTTTTTAGTCCACTGCAGTATAATAAATATACCACAAAGTACAATTCTTACTTGTTTTACATTAGTCCATGACAGATTAGCGTTGTTACACCATTTCAAACTCGCACCTTTAATCTAATTTAATCACTGAGGTCTCACGTCCTTTGACCCTTGTGACGTCAGGCCGCAGCCACCACGCATCTCACAGCACTAAGTTAATCTCCAAGCAGATCTTACGGTGGCCAAAGACAGTATCCAATTGGCCAGACAGTTACCATTAGCCACCGGTGTCTTTGGCCACCGTAAGATCTGCTTGGAGATTAACTTAGTGCTGTGAGATGCGTGGTGGCTGCGGCCTGACGTCACAAGGGTCAAAGGACGTGAGACCTCAGTGATTAAATTAGATTAAAGGTGCGAGTTTGAAATGGTGTGTAACAACGCTAATCTGTCATGGACTAATGTAAAACAAGTAAGAATTGTACTTTGTGGTATATTTATTATACTGCAGTGGACTAAAAAAAATTTAGTTTTGCCCCCCTTTAAGGGAACATCTTAAAATTTACGGACTTCAATCAGGATCTCTGCCGGTAGAATCGCCGATTCTACAAGATCAGAGTCTCCACCTGGACACATTTATGTAGAAGTGTTTCTATTTAAATTTGCCTAATAGAAATATTAGTGGTATGTATCCACTGCTTTACACTGGGGCCCTGGGGCCTCCCTTATTATTCTTATTTTATATATATTGTGCTTATTGACTTCGTTCATTTTACACCAAAACACATGGCAGCGTCTTCTACTGTTCTCCTGCAGAGACGCTGAATTGCGCATTTAAGCATCTTAACATTACATAACAACTAAATTAAAAACATGTATGCAATTTTATATCATACCCGGGCGGCGATACAGTGTTCCCGACCCGGTCGTACTTTACTGTACAACTGGGTTTACGACCGGGCTTCCATAAAACGATTCGAACACGTTTCGCCCCAACCGTGTGCACCGCTTTTGAAAATTCAAATACAGGATTCGGACGTTGGAATTGATGTTGTTGCAGTTTTTTGTTTAGGGTCACCAAATTTTTGCTCATTTCGCATTAAAGGCGTGTTTTCTAGGGTAGGTATGATATAAATAGAATATTCAGGCCGAGACCGAGGGCGATGCGGAATACACCATGTTGCATTCTATATATATAAGAAATTAAAGAATACGGAAAAATTTTTAATACTTATAATTAAGCTGTAATAGTTAATAGTTATACAATGTCATGTAGCTTTAGTAATAGTTAATGTATTGATTCTGGGAGATTTTAACAGGTGTATTTGTTCAGTAGGTGAGTAAAGTATTTATCTGGTCTGTCTCCACAGTGAGTTTGCAGCGGTGCGTCTGGCCAACACTAACCTGTTGTTTGTGATTGCTGATGAGAACTGTGGAACGTGTAACAACACCAGACTGGCTCAGAGCCAGAGCTTCGATATCCTTTTTCAGTCTAGTACTCTCAACCACTTGGTTCTTTTTTTCTTTACTACAGGGTATTGTTTTGGGTGGGTGGGTTGTGTGTGGGTTTGTGTGCAAAGAGAGTAGGCTGGCAGCTCATGTGGGTGTTGTGGTGGATTGGGAGTTAAGAAATACTTGAAAATTGATCTGCGTCAAAATCGTACAACGGCCTATGACAAATGTGACTGTGCCATCAGTAAACAATATAACCTACATGGCTTGTACATACACAGTGTTTGTTACGTTAGAAGGAAAACATATTGTTTTTGCTCAGTTTCTTCTTTGTCGTCGTCTTCTCCAAGCAAATAAAGTCAATGACCTGAACCAGACGTCTGTCACTATGGTAACTTGTGCTGTAGCAGACACCATTTGGTGTTGGGTTACATTATGTAGCGGGAACAGAACTGGTATATAAATGTGTTAAGTAACAATTAACAGCAGTCGTTTGTTAGACTAGACCATGTGAAGGTAAACATTATGCATTTGCTTTGCAAACGTTTTCACATTGTGAAGGTCATGCCCTTGACCCCCCTCCCCACATGTGGGTCCTGACCTGTGTGCCTACCAGCCCCGTTTCAGGAGACGACCTAAGAGGTCATGTCACAAACAGCATCAGCAGGTATGTCTAACTCCCTGGAACTATTGATTGATATGCAAATAGGCGAAGACAACTTTTTACTAGTGCAATAGGAAACAAAACTTCACCTATTTGCATATCAATCAATAGTTCATGCTCATGAACCTGCTGATTTGGTTTTTTTCCAGTGTCACTGACGAAAGGTAGTGAATGCTACCTGAGAAGTTTGACCGTTTCCAAAATCATATCCAGTTGCTTGTGTAACTGTTGTTGTTTTTTTTGCTTAATGCTGCATTAGTTCTAAAGCCTGCTAGCTGTGGTGCTGATAGTACAGCAGTAGTTACAGTACAACTTTCCGCACATTGATGTCTCGTGTTGTACCATTTTTTCTAACCTCTCTGCTACAGGAGGACAACACACAGTGTATGTCTGGTTCCTCAGTACTCTACGCCAGTGCCAGCCTCCTAGCAGTGGCCCTGACACTACAACTGGTGAACTACAGATTGCAGACAAACATCATGTAGTCTCAACCGGTCTGCTTGCAGCTGTGCTGCAGTTCTCAAGAAACCTGCTAGATGTCACTGTGCCACCTGACCAGAAAAATTCTGAGGGGCATCCCATTTGTAAAGCACTGGGAATTTCTAATATGCCCACGAAACAAAGGAAAAGGTATAATTTCAAAATCCTGCTAGACATAGGAATGATTGAATTATGAACTTGGCTCTAAAATTTTCTCTTTCACCTCTTTAATTATCTTTGGAATAGTCGACAGTGATTGACAGGTATTATACATATCACTCATAGGTTTTTCCTGCTATTTCAATATACATGTCATAAAGGCCTTGTCAAGTAACCAATAGGAGCAGGAACAGTGTGGCCAGTGAAACTGATTTTGAACACAAGCTGGTTTGGGCTTTTCCAACGTAAGCAACCTGAAAGGGCAAAATGGAAACTTTCCTTCCAAGCCTGCACCCTATCTTATTTTGTCTGGATCAGCCCTAGATTGGCATGGCATTACAGTTGCCATTGCACAATGTGACTAATTGTGCCATTTCAACTATTTTCTAGTGGTATTTCGGGCTACAACATTATGAAAAAGTTATACAATATATCTGGCCAGTTTTGCGCTTGCAAACTTCAAATTGGTGACGTTTAAAAACTTAAGGTGTATTTTAATGTATAACTATGCTGCAGATCACACTTTTTTACTATAAAAGAATAAGACTAAGTGCATTTCCTACCAAGTTTGTAGGGTTAGATGTAGGGTTAGTGGTTTAGGTACCGTAGGGTCAGAGGTAGTGGTGATTTAGTCTGTGACATTTTTTCGGTGCTGGAATTTTGATTTTACAAAGAATGAGTTTGTATATTGCTATAAAGGTCTAGGTGGAATAGGGAAGAATAATAACAATACATACTCGGAAATTATCATATTTAAAGAATTAAGAGTTTCTAAGTAAAATGTTACACAAGGGACAGAAGATAAGCATAAAAGATAGGTTTACAAATATTACTTTGTCTTGTACAAATCTAAAACTGATGCTCACAGACATTAAGGGCAATGTACCAGTACAGATCGTAGATTAATGATATACTCAAATATCATATCAACTTGATGAACATATCAGATTAAAAAGCATCATATCAAATACTGTATCTGAGAATGCCGTATACTGAACACTAGGATCACCTCAAACTAGTTTTGCCATTTTATGTCGACGCTTCTGATTAGAGACAGAAGTTACATTCTGTATGATATTGCTTGTACTTCGCATATCTATGTCAAGCTAAGGGGGGAAAGGGGTACTACTGTAAGTCTTGAAATGTTTTTGGTGGTTTTATTTTTGCGGTAACGAAATCACGACTCGGGGAATGTGCGTTTTTGTCACATTTCTACTGTACCACGAAATTTGTTCGAGCTGCAAAACTTAAAACACCACAAAAAAGTGTTGACTTTACAGTATGTATGCTAGGGCGAGGCAAAATATCTCATCGTGCGATCAACTACTGTTTAATAACGCATGTTCAGAGAGCAAAGAGTCAGCTGATGACCAATTTTCCTGATACGGTTCGATAGAACTAAGCTGACCCCTTACCCCTTCGTGCTTGACCTTGACACTAGCACATGCCTCACGTGTTTACGTCTGACTCCTTACAAACAGCCATAAGGGCCTTACAAGCACAGGCGAATCACCAGGACACTCACTACTCATCTGCGAGCAGATCTTTTGGTGGCTGCAAGACAGTAGCAAATTGGCAGGGCGGTATCAAACTGCCAAGACAGTAGCAAATTCACAGGGCAGTATCGAATTGCCAAGACAGTATGAAATTGGCAAGACGGTATCAAATTGGCCAGGCAGTACCAAATTGGCAAGACAGTATGAAATTGGCAAGACAGTATCAAATTCACAGGGCAGTATCAAATTGCCTAGACAGTATCAAATTGCCTAGACAGTATCAAATTGGCAAGACAGTATCAAATTGGTAAGACAGTATCAAATTCACAGGGCAGTATCAAATTGCCTAGACAGTATCATGATCGAATTGGCAAGACAGTACCAAATTGGCAAGACAGTATCAAATTGGCCAGGCAGTACCAAATTGGCAAGACAGTATCAAATTGGCAAGACAGTATCAAATTGTCAAGACAGTATTAAATTGTCAAGACAGTATCAAATTGGTAAGACAGTTTCAAATTGGCAAGACAGTTTCAAATTGGCAAGACAGTATCAAATTGGCACGGCAGTATCAAATTGGTCAGCCAGTATGAAATTTGCAAGACAGTATCAAATTGGCAAGACAGTATCAAATTGGCAAGACAGTATGAAATTGGCAAGACAGTATCAAATAGGCAAGACAGTATGAAATTGTCAATACAGTATCAAATTGGCAAGACAGTATCAAGTTGGCAAGACAGTATCAAATTGGTAAGACTGTATCAAATTGGCAAGACAGTATCAAATTGGTAAGACAGTATCAATTGGCAAGACCGTATTAAATTGACAAGACAGTATCAAATTGGTAAGACAGTATCAAATTGTTAAGACAGTATCAGATTGGCAGGGCAGTATCAAATTGGTAAGACAGTATCCAAATACGCCACCCGAAGTTTGGCTAATGAAAAAAAGACACCAGTACAAAAACGAAAGCCGGATAAAAACGCCTTAAAAACGTATAAAATAAGATGAAGCCTAAAGCTCTGCTTGGAGAGTAACTCACAACTCCCTTCATTAACTGTCTTGTGGTAGCCTGGGTGCCAGCCTTTTTTAGCTTTAATACGATTTCTTCGTCGCTTACCTGTCAAAGGCATTGGACCCGCACACGATCTGCCCATCTGTCATTTGGATATTTGTTCAGAATTTGAACAGGGGCGCTTATTGGCCAAACGTGAGTGGCGGTACCTGGTCATCCAACCAGCAGGGGCCCCACTCAGCGCGCAACGGTTGAATTAGCTCGTTACGTGACGTCATCACCAGACGATAAAATGTGTGGGTCCAATGGTCTTTTGGGAAGGGAAGCGACGAAAAGAGCGTGCTGACGCTAAAAAGGCGGGCATCAAAGCTAGTTTATTGTGTGTTAATAGCCCGAAAACAGTCAGTATTACTGTTACAGAATTTTCATGTACAATTTATTATACGAAGACCTCTTAGACCAAGACCTGTCTGAATGTTAGAATTCTGTTCTGAAGATTTTATTCTTTACATCTCCCCTTGTATCTTCTTCCATGTCACTTATGACCACGATAATAGTGTCTTACAGCGTTTGAAATAGTATCAGCTTTCTTGATATCAGTCCTTTGTCCAGTAACTCTGGATGTCATTGAAAGCATGTGCCATTAATAAAAGTGTCCTATTATACATGTAATACAGTAATTGTATAAAGAACACAATCCACAGACATTTTAGTGTATACTGTATTAAATATATAATGTTTTTACGCAATCGATATGTTTACCTTCCCATACGGAAAACATTGTTTTTGCTCTGTTTCTTCTTCCGTTCCAAACAAATAAGGTCAATGACCTGGACCAGACGGCTGTCACCATAGTAACTGGTGTTGTAGCAGACACCATGTGGTATTGGGTTACATTATGTAGCAAGTGGAAGGACAGGTCTGGTCACCATATATATGAATGTGTCTGTATGAAGAATAAACAGAGCAGTATTATGTTGAACTAGACCGTCCCCATGTGAAGGTAAACATTATGCATTTGCTTTGCAAATGTTACCTTTCTAGTTTAATGCAATTTTGTTCATTAGACACGTTATGATTTTCTATGAGTAGAAAAAAAGCTCAAGGCTGACAACCAGACAATAGAACTGGAAATGCCTGAAGTGTCTTTTTAGAGAATATTTAATAGACAAAACTAACACGTACTTCTTCATGTGTAAATAAGGAGCATAAAGGAAGAAGCGGTGACTTTGTGGTACATTTTGAAGAATGGGTGTTTTATGACTAACTGTTTCCATGGACATGTAAGTTTGGGTAGGGTTTTAATTGGATGACAGTTATACATTACACTCTTAAGAGATGTGGTTCTTTCAATAAAGGAGCTGACAGAAACTTTTTGGCTATTTTGCTCCCCTCTCCCGTATTGTTTGTTTGCTTGTTTGTTTATACTAACAATGTTGGATAATTACATATGAGATGGGTCGAGTGTGGATTTGCCAGAGGGTTTATTAAAATGGGATGATAAATGAAATAAAATATACAGGAAGATTGACAAATAAAGACAATAAATGCATCTAACATTATTGTCTTTTCCTGGCGCGGTATCATTGCCTCTGGAGACAGATGGTTGTCAACAATTGTCTCCTCTGAATAGCAAAGTTTTTTTGTATTCACAACTAGAGGTCGGTGAGCTCAAGCCTTCGTCAGTGGAATTTTGGTTTCGTGATATGGATGTTTGTATGATTTATGTGTTGTGTAATTAATTTTTTTTTAATATTTTTACGCTGGTAAGGGGCACTAAGTTACAGGTTGTTGATCTTTGTTTTGGGTATTGGTTGGGTTTTTTAATCAAACAACTGCGAACGTAGTTTATGGTGTCCACAACAGTAACTAACCTACCAAAATACATGAACATCCATCCACATATACACGAGTTATCCTGTTAATAACAGTGTCGCAAAATGTAATAAGAGAAGGTGTGATGAAAGGAAAGAATCAGAATAGGGCGACTGCTGCTGTTAAGTTGAATTATTTATATGCTTGTTTGTTGTTACACTGTGTTTCATTTAATTTGTTTCCTAACATTTGTACTTCTACACTCATTTAGTATATTCCAAATCTAGGCATCTTGTTTTTTCAACCTTTCAGGGCCATATAGGTAATGACCTGACCAACCTTTCCTCCTCCCACTGAAATTACAGAACAGTCCCTTAACATTCCCAACATTATATATCTCATCCCCGACCGTAATATTTATGGGGGTTTTCCAGCTGTCTCCAAGAATGGGTTGGTGGGGGAATATCGTTACATATCGCCACAAAAGGTCCATTGCAGAAACGTAGGGACCCCCCACGAGGCCCATTTTTGAACTTGACCTTGGCCTCCACAATGGTAACTTGCCTACCAAAAACCATGAACATCCATTGACATATACAAGAGTTATTTTGCTAACAAGCAACAAACACAAAAAGTCCAATACAGTGACGTCCCCACGAAGCCCATATTTGCACTTAACAAGGGTAACCTGCCTGACAAAAACCATGGACGTTGAACCATGCCTTCAAGAGTTATGCCGCTAAATCCTGGTTACCCAAACTAAAAATGGATGATTTTAAACCATTCTGACGAAGGCAGCTACTTGTTTTTCAAGAGCCGGTGTATTGACGACAGTCTGTGCTCTTAATCAGGGCAATTATGACTGGTTCCCTGTACCCTGTCATAATTGCCCTGATGAAGATGACAGGCGGTCATGGAACGTCGGCTCTAGTAAAACACGTGGTTGTTGATAAGGAACGTTGCTATTTGATCATCTTTCAACCTGATGAACTTCCTCTATCGATAATTACCTTTTCTAAAAACCGATCTTTCTGTCAGCCGATTTTTTCCACTGCACGAAAAGTTGGAGTTGCCAATGGTAGTAAATGCCAGTAAAGTCGGGTAATGTTTACTTTGTACATAGTACCGGACTTGACAATGGTAGTAAATAAAAGTCAAGTCCCGTAATTGCCTTCGTCAAGAAGGGCTTACTTCAATACAGCTAGGTGGCTGCTCCCCTGACATCATCAGCTGCTATCCGGTCATCCTCGGAGGTTTCGCCCCTCTAGCAGGACCTCCTCCTCCCGGTGGGGCGACAGTACTGGCCAGGTACTGCCTGTCAGGGGGTTGTTGGTTTCCACGTGCTCGCTCTGTTTCTCCACACCCAGCGTGATGCCACTTCTGCTGTCTCTGCCATCTTTGAGACTGTATCTCGCCGTTGCTTCCCCACTATTCCTAGCGCCCCCAGCGCTCTCCAAGCCGACTGTGCCACAAATCCTCTGCATCCTATTTCCACGGGGAAACACCACGATCTCCATCCTTTCTCTACACAGTCCTGCAGAAGGTTTTGGTATTTCCCCGCCTTTCTTTCATACGCCTCCTCTATCCTCTCTTCCCATGGGACAGTCAGCTCCACTAGAACTACTTGCTTTGTCTGAGTAGACCACAGCACTACGTCCGGTTTCAAGTTCGTGCTGACTATGTCTTCTGGGAATGACAGTCCCCTGTCTAAGTCGACTCTGAGGTTCCAATCGCTAGCTGTGGGCAGGATACCTCTCTCTCTGTCTTGAGTACCTGTCTTTCTCTTCTCTCGTTCTCCTTCTCTGACGAACCCTATGAACTTCGGCCCTTTCCTGTTCTTCCCTCTCTTCTTCGTTCTCTCCTCCTCAAGTGTGCCTGCCAGCACTCTCAGTACTTGGTCATGCCTCCATCTGTATCGCCCCTGACCTAAGGCGATTGGGCAGCTTGACAGAACGTGACTTAGCGTCCCTCTCTTCTCACATAGCTGGCACTTCTCCTCCTTCTCCTTCCCCCATCTCTTCAGGTTCACTGGAGTGGGCAAGAGGTCGTAAACTGATCTGAGGAGGAATTGGATTCTCAGTGGTTCACACTTCCACAAGTCACTCCACTTCACACATCTACTTCTCACTCCCTCCCACTTCGTCCAGGCGCCCTGCACTCCTTGGCTCACAGCTAGTGATTTCCTTCCTTCCTCCTCCTTCCTTCTTACTTCCCTCTGTACCATGTCCCTTCTTTCCTTAGGGCCCGCCGTGCCCCATCTCTGACTTGCCACCTTTCCTGCACCTAGTCCTAGTCTGCCTTGTGCCACGACACCAACTATATCACTGTGTCTGAGTCTACTCTTCGCTTCGTCCACTGCCTTATCCACAGCCCACTTCCGACCTGATCTCAGCTGTATTCCTGCTTGACTGACCCTCGGATCTCTACTTCCTTCTAGGGTCAGTAGGGCTCTTGCCTTTCCTACCTTGAACTCTTCAGTCATCGCGGTTATCGGTAGTTGCAGCTTCGCCGATGTGCTGTACAATCCTACACTGGTAAAACTTGGCGGCATCCCCAGCCACTTCCTTAATCTGCTGTTCACCTTCCTTTCCATTTCTTCTACTGCACTCAGGGGGATTTCATCATCATGGGCCACGCTATCCTTGGGAGTAGACCATACTGGTAGATCCACACCTTGAACTTCCCTGGTAGGTCACTGTCTTCTATGGCTTGGAGGCCCTTCACTACTTGTTGTTTGAAGTCTTTACAGTTTCCTCGATCTCCTAGTGAAGCATCAAACTTTTTCCCCAAGCTCTTTATCGGCTGTTCTGAGACAGAAGGGATGTCCTCACCCTGGATCTTAAGCTGTAGTCTGTCGCTCAGTTTCCCCTTTCTCATGACTAGCTTCCTACACTTCCTGGCCTTGAACTTCAGTCTTGCCCATGTCGCTGTTTTATCCAGACTTCTTAACATCCATCTAGCACTCAGCACACTTTCCGTAGTAATGGTCAGGTCATCCATAAAGGCTTTCAGGGGAGGTTGTCTTAGCCCTGCCCTCGTCATTGGGCCTCTACTCTGTTCTGTTGCAGGCTTTATCACCAGGTTCATCGCAGCTATGAAAAGAGTCACAGAGATAGTGCATCCTGTTACTATGCCTCGTTCCAGACGCTGCCAGTCAGTTGTAGTTCCGTTTACTGTAAATCTGAGTTTCAGCCCATTCATATACTGGTTTATGATCTGACGTGGGTGTTCTGGCACGTGGTACTTCTCCAAAGCTGTTTTGATTAGTTGGTGGGGGACGGAGCCATAAGCGTTCTCCAAATCTAGCCATACCACTGCCAAGTCCCCTTTCCCTGATTTAGCCTCTTGAATAAGCTGCGTTATTACCGCCGTATGTTCCAGGCATCCCGAGTACCCTGGCACTCCTCCCTTCTGCACTGCGGTGTCAATGTAGGCATTCTTCAGCATAAAGTCTTGCAACCTCCTTGCTAATATGGCGAAGAAGATCTTACTCTCTACAGATAGCAAAGATATTGTCCGGAATTGCTCTATCCTCTCTGCATTTTCCTGTTTGGCACAAAACAATCCCTCCGCCTTTTTCCAACTCTCCGGTATTTTCTTCTTTCTCCACACCACCTTAAGTAGTTTCCAGAGTCTTCTTGCTAACTTTGGGCACTTCTTGTATACTTTATAGGGAATGCCACTTGGACCGGGAGCTGATCCTGCCCTTGCTTTCTTGATCACCTCTTTCACCTCTGCTAATCTAATCTCGCTGCAATCCATCTCATAACTGGGTTCCTCTGGGTCTGGCAGGCCATCCAGATCCCCTAGCGGTTTTTCTCTGTTGTCATCTCCATGTGTTTTCCTAAGATGGACCTCGATATCTTCCTTGCTGCATGTCAACTTCCCGCTCGTTTTAGCACCTAGTAACTTCTTGGTGAAACCAAAAGGGTTGGATATGAACGCCGATCGTTTTCTCTGCCTTTCTCTTCTCTTTGCCCTTGACCTTTCAGCTTTACTCAGGCTTTTTAATCTTCCTCGGAGATCTTCCCTTAGCTTTCCTAGCGCTTCTCTTTCCGCTTGGTCTGCTTTCTTCCATCTCTTCTTCAGGGTTCTCAAATCTTTCCTAATCTGCCGTCTTTCTCTTTCTCTCTGGTTTGTTCGTTCTTTCTGCTGACCTTTCTTGCCTACTTCCTTCTTTCCAAAGCGTTCTGCACTTACATTGTACACAATTCCCACCATTGCGTCAAGTTTCTTTTCTGCATTCCCTGCTAACACACTTTCCAGGATCCCCTCGAGGTCTTCGTCTAGTTGCTCCCACTCTTTTTCTGCATTACTCGCGGGCCACTTAACCTGACTTTTCCTGGGTTCATTTTCCCCTTCAGCTCCCCCTCTCACTTCTTCTACCGGGTTGATCATCGCTGGGTTTGGATCTTCGTCTTGAGTTTCTGCCCGCAGGTGACCCCTTGCTTGGTGTTCCTGAGGGCTGTGGTTTTCTTCCTGCCTCTGGCCCACCGTCGTCTTACCAAGCATGCTTGTACGATGCTCAGGGTCCTTAGGGCATCCCATCTTAGTCTGGTGAATCTTGAGCCCTCTTAAGTTCTTACAGACCTTGCCACAGCTGCATGTTTCTGTCTTTACCCCTCCTTCTAGGCCAGATCGTATCCGTATAGGTCGAGGTTGTTGCCTGTTCGTCACCGTCAGGTCCGTCCGTTCAGGGCTCTCTTCCGCCCCCCCTCTCGGGAGCCCCTGGGGGTGTTTTCCTCTTTGTTTACTTGTTGCAATGTAGTGAGTGCCATCGCTCTGGCATGGCTGCAAGGGTAGGCTGCCAACCTTCTTGCCTCGTACCAGTCTTTCCTGATTGTCAACGGTCTCTCCCATCGTCACCCCACTGTTCAGGGTTGTCATCCAGTCTTTCCTGGTTGTCACTGAATTCCTTCAGGAGGTTGACTTACTTCAATACAGCTAGGTGGCTGCTCCCCTGACATCATCAGCAGCTATCCGGTCATCCTCGGAGGTTTCGCCCCTCTAGCAGGACCTCCTCCTCCCGGTGGGGCGACAGTACTGGCCAGGTACTGCCTGTCAGGGGGTTGTTGGTTTCCACGTGCTCGCTCTGTTTCTCCACACCCAGCGTGATGCCACTTCTGCTGTCTCTGCCATCTTTGAGACTGTATCTCGCCGTTGCTTCCCCACTATTCCTAGCGCCCCCAGCGCTCTCCAAGCCGACTGTGCCACAAATCCTCTGCATCCTATTTCCACGGGGAAACACCACGATCTCCATCCTTTCTCTACACAGTCCTGCAGAAGGTTTTGGTATTTCCCCGCCTTTCTTTCATACGCCTCCTCTATCCTCTCTTCCCATGGGACAGTCAGCTCCACTAGAACTACTTGCTTTGTCTGAGTAGACCACAGCACTACGTCCGGTTTCAAGTTCGTGCTGACTATGTCTTCTGGGAATGACAGTCCCCTGTCTAAGTCGACTCTGAGGTTCCAATCGCTAGCTGTGGGCAGGATACCTCTCTCTCTGTCTTGAGTACCTGTCTTTCTCTTCTCTCGTTCTCCTTCTCTGACGAACCCTATGAACTTCGGCCCTTTCCTGTTCTTCCCTCTCTTCTTCGTTCTCTCCTCCTCAAGTGTGCCTGCCAGCACTCTCAGTACTTGGTCATGCCTCCATCTGTATCGCCCCTGACCTAAGGCGATTGGGCAGCTTGACAGAACGTGACTTAGCGTCCCTCTCTTCTCACATAGCTGGCACTTCTCCTCCTTCTCCTTCCCCCATCTCTTCAGGTTCACTGGAGTGGGCAAGAGGTCGTAAACTGATCTGAGGAGGAATTGGATTCTCAGTGGTTCACACTTCCACAAGTCACTCCACTTCACACATCTACTTCTCACTCCCTCCCACTTCGTCCAGGCGCCCTGCACTCCTTGGCTCACAGCTAGTGATTTCCTTCCTTCCTCCTCCTTCCTTCTTACTTCCCTCTGTACCATGTCCCTTCTTTCCTTAGGGCCCGCCGTGCCCCATCTCTGACTTGCCACCTTTCCTGCACCTAGTCCTAGTCTGCCTTGTGCCACGACACCAACTATATCACTGTGTCTGAGTCTACTCTTCGCTTCGTCCACTGCCTTATCCACAGCCCACTTCCGACCTGATCTCAGCTGTATTCCTGCTTGACTGACCCTCGGATCTCTACTTCCTTCTAGGGTCAGTAGGGCTCTTGCCTTTCCTACCTTGAACTCTTCAGTCATCGCGGTTATCGGTAGTTGCAGCTTCGCCGATGTGCTGTACAATCCTACACTGGTAAAACTTGGCGGCATCCCCAGCCACTTCCTTAATCTGCTGTTCACCTTCCTTTCCATTTCTTCTACTGCACTCAGGGGGATTTCATACATCATCATGGGCCACGCTATCCTTGGGAGTAGACCATACTGGTAGATCCACACCTTGAACTTCCCTGGTAGGTCACTGTCTTCTATGGCTTGGAGGCCCTTCACTACTTGTTGTTTGAAGTCTTTACAGTTTTCTCGATCTCCTAGTAAAGCATCAAACTTTTTCCCCAAGCTCTTTATCGGCTGTTCTGAGACAGAAGGGATGTCCTCACCCTGGATCTTAAGCTGTAGTCTGTCGCTCAGTTTCCCCTTTCTCATGACTAGCTTCCTACACTTCCTGGCCTTGAACTTCAGTCTTGCCCATGTCGCTGTTTTATCCAGACTTCTTAACATCCATCTAGCACTCAGCACACTTTCCGTAGTAATGGTCAGGTCATCCATAAAGGCTTTCAGGGGAGGTTGTCTTAGCCCTGCCCTCGTCATTGGGCCTCTACTCTGTTCTGTTGCAGGCTTTATCACCAGGTTCATCGCAGCTATGAAAAGAGTCACAGAGATAGTGCATCCTGTTACTATGCCTCGTTCCAGACGCTGCCAGTCAGTTGTAGTTCCGTTTACTGTAAATCTGAGTTTCAGCCCATTCATATACTGGTTTATGATCTGACGTGGGTGTTCTGGCACGTGGTACTTCTCCAAAGCTGTTTTGATTAGTTGGTGGGGGACGGAGCCATAAGCGTTCTCCAAATCTAGCCATACCACTGCCAAGTCCCCTTTCCCTGATTTAGCCTCTTGAATAAGCTGCGTTATTACCGCCGTATGTTCCAGGCATCCCGAGTACCCTGGCACTCCTCCCTTCTGCACTGCGGTGTCAATGTAGGCATTCTTCAGCATAAAGTCTTGCAACCTCCTTGCTAATATGGCGAAGAAGATCTTACTCTCTACAGATAGCAAAGATATTGTCCGGAATTGCTCTATCCTCTCTGCATTTTCCTGTTTGGCACAAAACAATCCCTCCGCCTTTTTCCAACTCTCCGGTATTTTCTTCTTTCTCCACACCACCTTAAGTAGTTTCCAGAGTCTTCTTGCTAACTTTGGGCACTTCTTGTATACTTTATAGGGAATGCCACTTGGACCGGGAGCTGATCCTGCCCTTGCTTTCTTGATCACCTCTTTCACCTCTGCTAATCTAATCTCGCTGCAATCCATCTCATAACTGGGTTCCTCTGGGTCTGGCAGGCCATCCAGATCCCCTAGCGGTTTTTCTCTGTTGTCATCTCCATGTGTTTTCCTAAGATGGACCTCGATATCTTCCTTGCTGCATGTCAACTTCCCGCTCGTTTTAGCACCTAGTAACTTCTTGGTGAAACCAAAAGGGTTGGATATGAACGCCGATCGTTTTCTCTGCCTTTCTCTTCTCTTTGCCCTTGACCTTTCAGCTTTACTCAGGCTTTTTAATCTTCCTCGGAGATCTTCCCTTAGCTTTCCTAGCGCTTCTCTTTCCGCTTGGTCTGCTTTCTTCCATCTCTTCTTCAGGGTTCTCAAATCTTTCCTAATCTGCCGTCTTTCTCTTTCTCTCTGGTTTGTTCGTTCTTTCTGCTGACCTTTCTTGCCTACTTCCTTCTTTCCAAAGCGTTCTGCACTTACATTGTACACAATTCCCACCATTGCGTCAAGTTTCTTTTCTGCATTCCCTGCTAACACACTTTCCAGGATCCCCTCGAGGTCTTCGTCTAGTTGCTCCCACTCTTTTTCTGCATTACTCGCGGGCCACTTAACCTGACTTTTCCTGGGTTCATTTTCCCCTTCAGCTCCCCCTCTCACTTCTTCTACCGGGTTGATCATCGCTGGGTTTGGATCTTCGTCTTGAGTTTCTGCCCGCAGGTGACCCCTTGCTTGGTGTTCCTGAGGGCTGTGGTTTTCTTCCTGCCTCTGGCCCACCGTCGTCTTACCAAGCATGCTTGTACGATGCTCAGGGTCCTTAGGGCATCCCATCTTAGTCTGGTGAATCTTGAGCCCTCTTAAGTTCTTACAGACCTTGCCACAGCTGCATGTTTCTGTCTTTACCCCTCCTTCTAGGCCAGATCGTATCCGTATAGGTCGAGGTTGTTGCCTGTTCGTCACCGTCAGGTCCGTCCGTTCAGGGCTCTCTTCCGCCCCCCCTCTCGGGAGCCCCTGGGGGTGTTTTCCTCTTTGTTTACTTGTTGCAATGTAGTGAGTGCCATCGCTCTGGCATGGCTGCAAGGGTAGGCTGCCAACCTTCTTGCCTCGTACCAGTCTTTCCTGATTGTCAACGGTCTCTCCCATCGTCACCCCACTGTTCAGGGTTGTCATCCAGTCTTTCCTGGTTGTCACTGAATTCCTTCAGGAGGTTGACTTACTTCAATACAGCTAGGTGGCTGCTCCCCTGACATCATCAGCAGCTATCCGGTCATCCTCGGAGGTTTCGCCCCTCTAGCAGGACCTCCTCCTCCCGGTGGGGCGACAGTACTGGCCAGGTACTGCCTGTCAGGGGGTTGTTGGTTTCCACGTGCTCGCTCTGTTTCTCCACACCCAGCGTGATGCCACTTCTGCTGTCTCTGCCATCTTTGAGACTGTATCTCGCCGTTGCTTCCCCACTATTCCTAGCGCCCCCAGCGCTCTCCAAGCCGACTGTGCCACAAATCCTCTGCATCCTATTTCCACGGGGAAACACCACGATCTCCATCCTTTCTCTACACAGTCCTGCAGAAGGTTTTGGTATTTCCCCGCCTTTCTTTCATACGCCTCCTCTATCCTCTCTTCCCATGGGACAGTCAGCTCCACTAGAACTACTTGCTTTGTCTGAGTAGACCACAGCACTACGTCCGGTTTCAAGTTCGTGCTGACTATGTCTTCTGGGAATGACAGTCCCCTGTCTAAGTCGACTCTGAGGTTCCAATCGCTAGCTGTGGGCAGGATACCTCTCTCTCTGTCTTGAGTACCTGTCTTTCTCTTCTCTCGTTCTCCTTCTCTGACGAACCCTATGAACTTCGGCCCTTTCCTGTTCTTCCCTCTCTTCTTCGTTCTCTCCTCCTCAAGTGTGCCTGCCAGCACTCTCAGTACTTGGTCATGCCTCCATCTGTATCGCCCCTGACCTAAGGCGATTGGGCAGCTTGACAGAACGTGACTTAGCGTCCCTCTCTTCTCACATAGCTGGCACTTCTCCTCCTTCTCCTTCCCCCATCTCTTCAGGTTCACTGGAGTGGGCAAGAGGTCGTAAACTGATCTGAGGAGGAATTGGATTCTCAGTGGTTCACACTTCCACAAGTCACTCCACTTCACACATCTACTTCTCACTCCCTCCCACTTCGTCCAGGCGCCCTGCACTCCTTGGCTCACAGCTAGTGATTTCCTTCCTTCCTCCTCCTTCCTTCTTACTTCCCTCTGTACCATGTCCCTTCTTTCCTTAGGGCCCGCCGTGCCCCATCTCTGACTTGCCACCTTTCCTGCACCTAGTCCTAGTCTGCCTTGTGCCACGACACCAACTATATCACTGTGTCTGAGTCTACTCTTCGCTTCGTCCACTGCCTTATCCACAGCCCACTTCCGACCTGATCTCAGCTGTATTCCTGCTTGACTGACCCTCGGATCTCTACTTCCTTCTAGGGTCAGTAGGGCTCTTGCCTTTCCTACCTTGAACTCTTCAGTCATCGCGGTTATCGGTAGTTGCAGCTTCGCCGATGTGCTGTACAATCCTACACTGGTAAAACTTGGCGGCATCCCCAGCCACTTCCTTAATCTGCTGTTCACCTTCCTTTCCATTTCTTCTACTGCACTCAGGGGGATTTCATACATCATCATGGGCCACGCTATCCTTGGGAGTAGACCATACTGGTAGATCCACACCTTGAACTTCCCTGGTAGGTCACTGTCTTCTATGGCTTGGAGGCCCTTCACTACTTGTTGTTTGAAGTCTTTACAGTTTTCTCGATCTCCTAGTAAAGCATCAAACTTTTTCCCCAAGCTCTTTATCGGCTGTTCTGAGACAGAAGGGATGTCCTCACCCTGGATCTTAAGCTGTAGTCTGTCGCTCAGTTTCCCCTTTCTCATGACTAGCTTCCTACACTTCCTGGCCTTGAACTTCAGTCTTGCCCATGTCGCTGTTTTATCCAGACTTCTTAACATCCATCTAGCACTCAGCACACTTTCCGTAGTAATGGTCAGGTCATCCATAAAGGCTTTCAGGGGAGGTTGTCTTAGCCCTGCCCTCGTCATTGGGCCTCTACTCTGTTCTGTTGCAGGCTTTATCACCAGGTTCATCGCAGCTATGAAAAGAGTCACAGAGATAGTGCATCCTGTTACTATGCCTCGTTCCAGACGCTGCCAGTCAGTTGTAGTTCCGTTTACTGTAAATCTGAGTTTCAGCCCATTCATATACTGGTTTATGATCTGACGTGGGTGTTCTGGCACGTGGTACTTCTCCAAAGCTGTTTTGATTAGTTGGTGGGGGACGGAGCCATAAGCGTTCTCCAAATCTAGCCATACCACTGCCAAGTCCCCTTTCCCTGATTTAGCCTCTTGAATAAGCTGCGTTATTACCGCCGTATGTTCCAGGCATCCCGAGTACCCTGGCACTCCTCCCTTCTGCACTGCGGTGTCAATGTAGGCATTCTTCAGCATAAAGTCTTGCAACCTCCTTGCTAATATGGCGAAGAAGATCTTACTCTCTACAGATAGCAAAGATATTGTCCGGAATTGCTCTATCCTCTCTGCATTTTCCTGTTTGGCACAAAACAATCCCTCCGCCTTTTTCCAACTCTCCGGTATTTTCTTCTTTCTCCACACCACCTTAAGTAGTTTCCAGAGTCTTCTTGCTAACTTTGGGCACTTCTTGTATACTTTATAGGGAATGCCACTTGGACCGGGAGCTGATCCTGCCCTTGCTTTCTTGATCACCTCTTTCACCTCTGCTAATCTAATCTCGCTGCAATCCATCTCATAACTGGGTTCCTCTGGGTCTGGCAGGCCATCCAGATCCCCTAGCGGTTTTTCTCTGTTGTCATCTCCATGTGTTTTCCTAAGATGGACCTCGATATCTTCCTTGCTGCATGTCAACTTCCCGCTCGTTTTAGCACCTAGTAACTTCTTGGTGAAACCAAAGGGGTTGGATATGAACGCCGATCGTTTTCTCTGCCTTTCTCTTCTCTTTGCCCTTGACCTTTCAGCTTTACTCAGGCTTTTTAATCTTCCTCGGAGATCTTCCCTTAGCTTTCCTAGCGCTTCTCTTTCCGCTTGGTCTGCTTTCTTCCATCTCTTCTTCAGGGTTCTCAAATCTTTCCTAATCTGCCGTCTTTCTCTTTCTCTCCGGTTTGTTCGTTCTTTCTGCTGACCTTTCTTGCCTACTTCCTTCTTTCCAAAGCGTTCTGCACTTACATTGTACAGAATTCCCACCATTGCGTCAAGTTTCTTTTCTGCATTCCCTGCTAACACACTTTCCAGGATCCCCTCGAGGTCTTCGTCTAGTTGCTCCCACTCTTTTTCTGCATTACTCGCGGGCCACTTAACCTGACTTTTCCTGGGTTCATTTTCCCCTTCAGCTCCCCCTCTCACTTCTTCTACCGGGTTGATCATCGCTGGGTTTGGATCTTCGTCTTGAGTTTCTGCCCGCAGGTGACCCCTTGCTTGGTGTTCCTGAGGGCTGTGGTTTTCTTCCTGCCTCTGGCCCACCGTCGTCTTACCAAGCATGCTTGTACGATGCTCAGGGTCCTTAGGGCATCCCATCTTAGTCTGGTGAATCTTGTATGTTTTCATGGGCGTGCGTGTGTGCGTGAGTCTGTCAACAGTATAACTCAAGAAGGCTTAAATGGATTGTCTTCATATTTGGTAGGTGGGTAGGTCTTGATGAGACCTAGAAGTGATAGGAATATGGCCCCCTGGCGGCTCGTTATGGTACTGCAGCAGAACTTCCGGTTTTGATATATGGTGATCTGGACATGGTAGGGTCATGATTTTTGGGTGGTAGATAGCTCTTGTGCTCTGGAAGACGTGACATAAATTTGGGCCCCCTAGCGGCTTGCTCTGGAACTGCAGAAGCATTTGTATGAAAATGTTTAAAGTAGGATAACTCAATAACCGGTCGACGGATCGTCCTGATATTTGGTGTGTAGGTAGCTTAAGTGATGCTTGACATAATTAGATGACAATTAAGCAAATTATGATCTAATTTGCATAATTAATGAAGCAATTCCATAATTCAGTTACCTTCCATGTGTCACAACCTTTGTTGTGACACATGGGCTACAGGCTGTCCCAGAGGGAGAAAGTCCCAGAGGGGATAGTCATTAAGCAGTCCATGTGGCTGCAGGTGGTGTTGCCTTACATGTATGTCCTGCACAGATGTTTTCTCTTGCCCAATGCACGATTGCAGACTGCATCAGCAGGGGTAGTTTTCAAGATCCAACTTCCATATTTAGGGGGACTAATATATCACTTCTACCTTCTTAAGTTATATAACGATAACATCCTTTGACGAAGGCATGAGATCGCTGACCTCTAGTTTCATTTACTACCGTTGTTAAGTCCTAATTTACCAGACTAGACTTTATCTACTACCATTGTCAAGTCCGGTACTATTTACAAAGGCAAAGTAAACATTACTTTACTGACATTTACTACCATTGGTAAATCCAACTTTGGTGCAGTGTTCTGACCATAGCTGTGCCAGAACTGGGGTAACTGAACACCACCAGTAAAATAACACCCCCCTGCGGTGTCCACCAATTGACCTGGGCGGGCTGGCAACAAATCAAATCAAACTTTATTAAAATCAACATGGCAGCCATGTACTCAACATTGTACATCACTGACTTTCACATCATTGACTTTCACATTACACTGTGATTAATACCAATGTCAGTTATAAAAGGCATAAAAAATACATTACTATTACGATAAAAATTCATATTCATACATTATGATTAAAATTGATAAGATATAGATTTATAAAGTACATAAGACAATGTTTGGACGGGCGGACGCCGCCTGTCATGGTCACAATTAGGTTACGGCTTCGTCCCGGCGTATTTTTCTCGCCGGGGCCCGGAGTTAAGTTGGAAAACTCGGCACCCGCGCGGGGACAAAAATATACTGGCAGCCGTCGGGATCTCCGCCGGGCCCCGTCCGGGTCCCGTCCCGACGCTTCCCTTCTCCGAGGGTGGCTATGTTGCCACAACACTACAATCTCGAGCACAGACCCTAAAGCTTACGATAGATTGTTCACCAGGCCAGGCTGACTGACTCTCCGCCTCAGCTCAAACTCCTGTTGACCCTGCCGTGCCACGTGTCCATCCTGTATGTCCTGTCCACTTCCACTAGCTGCAGGACCGCCGTCCAGATGCGCTCCAATCTCATGTACAGGCGGTTCATCCTGTGGTGGATGTGGATGTGCCCGACTTCTTGACATCAAGGTGTCGAGTACCCGCTGGATGCATGGACAGTCCAGCGACATTCCCGGACCCAGAGCCGGCGTGCGAGTGAGGCTCGCGATTGGGTTGATCGCCGAGTTGAAAACCATCAGCACGGCCAACACGCCGGGCTCTTCAACCATTGGGCAGTCGTCAACGTCAAAATGGCAGGCCGTGACCACCACAACGCGGGGTAGGAACCAGGAAACAAACGCCACAACAGCGTGGATCATAACAGTCCTGGCGCGATGGTCGAATTCCTCGGACGCCTCTTGTGGCTCGTCTTCCCCAAGCCTTCTCCTCCTTTGCCGATTTCGGATCGCTGTGAAAGCGCTGATATTTGTCATGGCGACGATGATAGCTAGTGAGCCGATCATGGTTGCCACAGCTGTAACGAAAGAACTGTGGAAAAGTCCGAAACAGTTTTGTGTTGGCTCGTCCAAACAGTTCCAACCCATGATGATGGGCAGGGAAAACAGCAAGGAGTGAACGAACCACCAAGACACTACAGCCACACGGGTGTAATGGTTTAAGTCTTCGGCATAAACGAAGACGAATATGGGGTGGTTGATCGCGAGATAGCTGTTTATGGACATCAGCGTCAGACCTGATGCCGACATTGCCTGGCTGAACATCAGGAACGTCAGACTCTGCATGACCCTGTGGTGCGTGCTGTGTCTCAGCACAGACGTTGTGTACCCTAGAAGCCCTAAACCTGACACGAGATCGGAAAATGCCAGATTCGCTATTGAGAAGTAGGCAGGGTCGCGAGTTGCGCTGACTCTCCGGAGCACAACGATATTGTTGACGATGGTAAAGACTGCCGTCAGCAAACAGGTGAGTGTGCTCCCTATTCCGAAGACCTCGATGTCCTTGTAGAGGAAGCAAGAGTCTTGGGCCTGGTCGTAGGAGACGTTCTTGTGTCGCAGGTGCCACAGAACGCAGTTGAGTAGTCCACTGAACTGCGGAGCTGATGATGTTTCTCCAAAAGGCACCGTATGGCCCTCCGACATGGTGGGGGATGACTCTGGTTTCGAACTGTCCTAGACACAAACGTCAGCAGGATTTTGTTTTTTGTTGCAACATATATTGACTTGGTGGCGACCCACTCAATTCGTTGACTTAATTTCATGCTGCCACCAACACAAATTAAGGAAAATGCATAAATACAAAGTAAGCAAAGCAAATTACATAAATATAAATGAACAGCTACGAAATAAACAAAGCTTTCCCAATCCATGGAGACTGAAGAATTAGTTGTTATGAAAGCGTTTGGTATCAGTCAAAAATGTTTGGCCATGAAGTGAGATTTGAGAATTGTTTGCCATGGACAAGAAAGATTCATTTAGAAATAAAACAATAAAGAATCATCTAACAGATAATCAAAAAAATGTAAAAGAAAACTACCTGTCTTCTTAAATTGTCGTCAATAGGTTGTTATAACACGTGAGACACCTGCGGAAATCACGTGAGACGTCTGTGTAGATCACATGAGACATCCGAGGATATCACGTGAGACGTCTGTGGAAATCACGTGAGACGCCTGTGGAAATCACGTGAGACGTCTGTGGAAAGAAAGAAGAATGCATAACAACAGAAACGATATACCTATAACCTAACTTAAAAAGAACTACCCTTTGAAAACAAGATTTACAAAGTGCCTCCAGAAAGTGGTGTGATTGTACAAGTCTGAGTGGACGAGGATCTGGGTAATGGAATTATCGGAGCAGAGAAGTCAAGATACAAAGGGGTGTGTCAGTTTCCTGCGCAAAAGCTATCAACAGTGTTACTGGCAAATATCAAACTAGTGCTGGTCTGCCTATTCGCGGCAAAGAGCAACTTAAGGGCGCTGTGGTAGGCAACGCGTAGTTCAGTCATCCTCGCTTTAATTGACCAGATTTTGACCGAACAATACACAGGGGAATAGTAACTTCTCAACAAAATTCTCTGCGCGTCTACTGAGCTGTAGCGGAGCCTACCTGGGAGCGAGTTCGCTCTAGAATAGAGACTTCTAACCTAGCCTTGGATGGCTGAGTCATCAGAAAGGTCAGGCGTGATACAATAGCCAAGATAATTGGCGGACGAAACATACTTCAAAGTGGAACCGTACAGTTTCAGTTGTTGAGGTAGATCAGTGACCGCGACCCTAATTTCCGTCTCGTAAAAGGTCGCTGCCATTTGAAACGGTCGATGCACTATAGCAGAACGGCACGCTTTAAATGTATTAGAACGCGCGGTCAACACCGTGGTGTTTCGTGGCGTAGAGGTTAGGGTTTTAGGGTTAGGCTTTTTGACCCGGATTCACATTCGAGCTTGTGCTCTGTCTTTTTTCAATTATATCTTGAAGTTTACTATTTTTCACGATGGTGTCCTGCATTTGCAATGGAAATATGTTTTTTATACGTTTTAAATGTTTTTGCCCCTCTCAAAAAGTGATGATGCGCTTGGATATGGCATTGACCATTCGGCGATACGGCATCGACCGTTTCAAATGGCAACGACCGTTTACAAGACGGAAACCCACAGTGGCGATATATCGATATGAGAAAACATACCATGGTTTTCTTTTCATTAAGCCACATCTCGATCAGTACCATTATCATATCCATTCTTCTTCTTCTTTAATCATCCTCTGGTGAGGTGTAGCCGGTGAAGTTTCGTCTCCAATACGGTCTGTCAGCCATTACGGATCGAAGTTCCGCTCCTTGCAGACCCGTTTCAGACTCAATGAGTTTCTTAAAGGTCATACTTGGCCGACCAGTCCTCCTTTTTGCCTCCGGAGACCAGAGTAGGAGTCGTCCCGCTGGTTCTGTGCCACGAGTCACGTGCCCCGCAAGGCTGAGGCGACGCCTTTTCACAACCGTGGTGATGTTTGGGAGTGCTCCATATAACTGTTTGTTTGTGATGTGCTTACACCAGGGTATGTTATAGGCTACCCGCAACATCTTAGTGTAGGTACCGTTTAGTTTATATTATATCCATACATACGCGTAAACAACCTTGATGGCTGACGGACGCAGCGATCCGGTTTCGTGCTGAGCGGATTCATTAGTACTTTGTCTTGCAAACGCAGCTGCCGTCCTAGGAGCTGTGTACGTATACGTCAGCTACAGTCAAACCTGCCCGAGAGGACACCTGCTTAAAAAGGACACCTTCAGTCAATGGACACATTAGAACAGCCCCGTCCATTTTTACATCTATTAGTTAAGACCCTTCCAAGGAGGACACCTGTCTTCCCCAACCAGAGGACACTTTTTTTCAGTCCCAAGGGGCACTCAGACCTGTCTCAGAGGACAATATAAATTGACAGCAGCACCCAGCCAGGCGAGCCCAGAAACAATAAGTTCATTTAGCATTGGGCAAAAACTTAAAAGCTAAAACAACAGCAGCCAGTCAACGGTGCCAAAAAAGAACAAGAGTTCCACGATCTCATACCTTCGCCAAATGAGGTTACCCTTTATGACTGACGAATGATAGATTTCACCCCTAATTATGCAAATAAGATCATCATTTGCATTAATTACATCGGTTGATCATATTCTCCTCCCAATGACAGTATTATCTTAACAACGAAGGTAATTCTAGCATTTCCTCATAAATTATGCAAATGAGGTACTGATTTGAATAAGTTATGTTGAATGATGTTCACCTCCAGTAAACTTCGAAATGCGCAAGTATGAAATTGCCAACATCAACCACTATGGAATTATAGTATTTTCTCATTAATTATGCAAATTAGGTCTTCATTTACATAATTAATAGATGGCGATGTTCCTCTCATTCTTAATTACACATGTCACAGGGTAGAATAGTCATATCATGGAAGGAAGCTGAATTATAGAATTCCTTCATTAATTATGCAAATTAGATCATAATTTGCATAATTGCCATCTAATTATGTCAAGCATCACTTAAGCTACCTACACACCAAATATCAAGACGATCCGTCCACCGGTTATTGAGTTATCCTACTTTAAACATTTTCATACAAATGCTCCTGCAGTTCTAGAGCAAGCCGCTAGGGGGCCCAAACTTATGTCACTTCTTCCTGACCACAAGAGCTACCTACCCTCTAAAAAATCATGACCCTAGCATGTCCAGATCACGAGATATCAAAACCGGAAGTTCCGCTGCAGTACCATAACAAGCCGCCAGGGGGCCCAAAATCTAATCACTTCGAGGTCTCATCAAGACCTACCCACCTACTAAATATGAAGACAATCCATTTAAGCCTTCTCGAGTTATCGTGTTTACAGACAGACGGACAGACACACACACACAGAGACAAACACACACACACACACACGAACGCCTGCGAAAACATAACCTTCTTGGCGAAGGTAATAAAAGGACTTTTTACACAATGATTTCTGCAGGTATGGGGGTTCTCACCTGGTCCAGAGTAAAAGGAAGTGAGAACAGACAAAGGGGACAGAGCTTGGTTTATGACAATGGAGGGTGGAGGGGTGATAATGAAAAAATAACAATAGGCTCTGTGCAGATTTGCTAACGCTCAAAAATTGAACTGTAACAACTAGATCTTTTTGTCTAGCAGGAACAGATAGCAAGGAGGTTGAATATAATAACCTCCTTGCAGATAGAAAGCCTACATTATTCTGTGATTCTAACTTAACATTAGTATAAATGTGCTACACATACATTTGTACTTGCATAAGCCTATTACTGGATACATGATATACATCTGCCAATCCTTCGGATGACCAACCCTGTCTGGGGAGGACACCCTTTCTCAAAGGACTTTTTTGTTCAGTCCCTTGAGTGTCCACTACTGACAGGTTTGACTGTATTAGCCACCACAAGGCCTTCCTAAGGGGTTTATGGATAGTAAAGGTTGGCAAAAAAGTGGCAGTAATTGGCCAAGAGTGTGAGCTGCGGGAATGGTAACATCTCCCATTGGGCAGCGGGGGCAAAGGAACCCTACGGTGGCCAAACTCCCCTGGCCAATTTGTTCCCACTTTTTGAATAAATTTTACTATTTTTGAATCCACGTTGTTAGTCTGGTGGAGAACTAGTTATCTATATTCTTGTAAGGAGGGCCAACCATACAAATGGAATTTTATACAACAAACCAAATTACAGTACTTTTAGTACAAAGTTATACATTAGGTTCTTGACTACTAATGTGTATTTTAGTACAAAGTAACAATAAAATATTGAACAGATGTTATGTATCCTACTGGCAAAATATTACTTGTTCTGTACCGCCATTAGTAATGCTAAACCTACGTTGCATGCTGTGAAACTCAAGCTAGAAAAAGGCTTAAGTTAGTAATCTTTCTTTTCTGCTTCGACGATATCTTGCATCCTTCATTGCTTCGAATCTGTAGTTTACGTTTTGTAATGTATCAGTAGTTCACGTCTTAGCCCAGTTATATTAGCCTTACTTCCTAATATTTATCAATGACATCTAATGTAACGTTATATGTCGCAGATGACTGTATAATGTACCAATATGTCTGCGTTTTTTTAAAACAAAGTTGAAATAAAAAAAATACAAATGGAATTTTCTCACAATCTTTCATGTAACTCTGCGGGAAGTTAACGCTGCCACTGTGGAAAGGTCACAATTCTATCAGATTAACCTATATATAGCTCGACCCACGCTTCAATTTGTTGGGTTCTCTTTGGTGTATTCATCCAATCATCCATACACACCACATCAAAAAGAAAACCACAAACCTCCGTCAAAACGTAGAAATGCCAAATAAAAACATAAAAAAAGGAAATATTTGACCGACATGCAGCCACTCTCTCATTGGTCAAACATTTAATTGCCATAATGTTATCATGGGTTGGACTGATAATTATGATGGGACAGTCAGGATCGGGCTATTAGATAAAAATGGGAATGGACTGGTAAAGCCACTGTCACACATTCAGAACCTTCCTCCGAACACAGGCCAACCATCATCCGCCACCATAACCATGGGTGGCAAGGTAGTATAATTGTAGTTAGGGTTGTTGAATCAGAATCTGAAGGTTCTGGGTTTGAATCCCTGGCAGGCCCCACTGTTGTGCCCTTGGGAAGGGCACTTTACACCTATTTCCTCACTCGACTCGGGTGAAAATGAGTACGTTACTAAGCTTCGGTTAGGAACGTCCTCTCGAATAGGACGTAAAGCCGGAGGTCCTGTGTTTGAGGAGAGCCACACCTCGAGCATGTTAAAGATACAACCGCACTTATCGAAAAGAGTAGAGATCCTTCCCGGTGTGAGTGGTTCAAACCTTACAGTCCGGTCTTACTCAGCTTGTACCTACTGTACCAAACTGGTGTGTTACGCCTAAAGGTTTACCGGTCATGCGAAACAAACAAACAAATAAATAACCCATGCTGCTACTTACTTATTTCAACAAACGGTAGAGCTTTGTCTTCCTTGCGGAGAGAAGAATTCGGCGCCACTGTCTGATTCTTGCTCGGAAACACCGACCGTAGATGTTACACCTCAGACCCGGGACAGCAGTGCAGACGGGCTCTCCCTATAAACTGTATTTACCGACGAATCAAGCACGCGGTTAGTCTCATGATCACGTTTTCTTGTATGCGGCTGCCCTGGTTGCTTCAAGTGCGTTGTTTCCTCCAGTGTCACCCTGACAACCCATGCGTACATGCTTTTCACTGGCTTATACGTGATGCACAATGTCTCAAAAGTACGAAGGCCCACAACGACAACTTCCATACACCTCTTCCACGGCCCTTCCATAGCGCTCTTGCGCGGACCATACCTTCCATAGTGCTCTTCTGCGGACCTCCCATAGCGCTCTTCCGCGGACCTTCCACAGCGCGCTTCCGCGGACCTTCCATAGCGCTCTTCCGCGGGCCTTCCACAGCGCGCTTCCAAGGGCTATACCTTCCGTAGCGCTCTTCCGCGGACCTTCCATAGCGCTCTTCCGCGGACCTTCCACAGCGCTCTTCCGCGGACCTTCCATAGCGCTCTTCCGCGGACCTTCCATAGCGCGCTTCCAAGGGCTATACCTTCCATAGCGCTCTTCCGCGGCCTACGGTGGCCCCTAAGTCCAGTATTTATTTTCATGCCACTTTTATTTTCTGTGGGTAGTTTTATTTTCTGTGGGCTACTTCCATTTTCTGTGGGTACTTTTATTTTCTGGAAGGTCCGCGGAAGCGCGCTGTGGAAGGTCCGCGGAAGAGCGCTATGGAAGGTCCGCAGAAGAGCGCTATGGAAGGTATGGTCCACGGAAGAGCGCTATGGAAGGGCTGTGGAAGAGATGTATGGAAGCTGTCGTTGTGGGCCTTCGTACAAAAGAGTTGTCATTACCACCTGCAGGTGAACTCCAACTTTAGTAACGTACATGATACATATCATGCAAAAGACATATGGTACTGTCATGTTTTTCGACTCAGGCGCCTTTGTGAGTCCGCACGTTGCTTTGCTAATGAGTCCAATTCTCGATCGGAAATACCGACCGTATAGATGCTTACACTTCAGCCCTGGGGTGGCAGTGCAGAAGGGTTCTGACTCTCAGTATATTATGTACTAATGAATCAAGCCCGCGGCTTCCCTCATGTATGGTTTCATGTGGCTTCCCACGCGTTTCCACCAAGAGAGCCCGGGCGTACATGTTTTTTACTGGCGCATGATAGAGGAATACACTTTAAGCTTCGTTCGAATATTTTATTTATTCAGATTTACCGCACATTGGGGAAGGATTTTGCAGCCGAGGAAGTTTCCCGGGGAGAGAGGTTGGTCCGGCGGAACTTCTCTCCCGGGCAAACTCCCTCGGCTGCAAAACCGTCCCTCAAGTCCCTGTCACACATACACGACCTTCGTCCCCGAACGCCAGCCGAACACCAGCCGAATAGGTCGGCTGGTGTTTGTGAGCACTCTGACCAGATTTAGGCCACGCCTACCTTTCTATATGAATCGAAACGAATTTGGGTTCAACTGGAGTCAAATTTGATCCCTGAACACGCCCTGAACACTGCTTACTTACTCCCGGATGGCTGGCTGGTGTTTTGCTGACTTACGGTCGAAAACCAGCCAGATATGATAGAACCTCCCGAACGACTCACGAATACTTTAAACATTTTGAAACATTCGGCTGGCGCAGCCGAACCGTAGCCAACCCAGCCGAACGCTAGCCAACCCAGCCGAACGCCAGCCGACTCACTCCTAACCATGGTTGGCGGGCGTTCGGCTAGCCTTCGGGAGGCCAAATTCGTGAATGTGTGACAGGGGCTTCAGCGGCATAACTCGCGTCGCCCGTCGGAAACAAAATTAACGCCACCCCACAAGTCTGCGAAGGAGGCTACGTACAGACATGGATCTAGGGCACGGTTCTAGATACGATAGATCGCTTACGAGACGGAAAAGCACGTCGCTGACAGTGGCACTACAATCGTTACAAACGAATCGTGGATTGCACTGTAGACAGTACACAAAACAATGGTGGAAATATTTATCCACAACCATAATCTATGCTACTTACTTATTCCAACCAAGGACATTATGTAGGGACCAACACGAGACGGAGCTTTTAGTTCAGTGTCGGATATGGCAATATGGCATCCACCGTTTAAGATGGCAACTGCAGTTTACCAGACAGAAAAGCACATCGCGGGCAATGGCACCACATCTTGCAGAATGTTGGTAGTGCTGTTTTTATGACACGAAGCAATGGTCACCGTTGAAATAGTACCACCATAATCCATGCTACTTACTTATTTCAACGCACGATTGAGCCTTGCCTTTCTTGCGGACAGGAGCTTTCGGCGCCTCTGATGCTGTTGGTGAGTAGACAGGCTTAAGCAAACGTGACAAGTCAGTTCTATATGATTATGATGGTGGTGATCTTGCACCGTATCTGAAGGACACTCCAGGCGCCTCTGATGCTGTTGATGAGTACTAGTAGACAGGATGCGGCAGAGACGTGACAAGAGGACTACATAATTATGATGATGTTCTTTCACCGTACGTCGTGCAGAATCTTCCCTTCAGGCGCTTTTGTGAGTCCGGTCGCGGCTAATGAGCCCGATTCTTGCTCGGAAATACCAACCGTAAATGTTACATGTCACAACACAATTCAGCCATTCTGGCTGCTATGTTTGCGACAGTGTTGAAATAAACCATGCATATATATGTATAACGGTATATATATATAACGCCCAAAATGTGAAACAATGGACGAAATGTGCTAGAAAGTAATAGTGCATATCAATGACTTAAACCATGGAGTTAAAAAAAGATTAACTCGATGGAGGTTCAATAAACCTACTTGCTTAAACATTTCCTTACCCGGAATTTTTCGGGTTTTGCGGCCGGATAAACGTTTTTGCTTCATCCAAGCTGAGTCGATAAATGTGATACCATCATATGTATTCCGTATGCTTGAATGAATAAATGGTTTAAAAACAAACAAGAAGGATTTCACAGCCTCCCGACTGAATTACACGCTTCTTTACAGGTTTCATAAAATCAAAATTCTTCATTAGTCTAAAATACTCAAAATTAAAATTCAAAACAAATCGTCCGTTCTGCACATCAGGTAGCATGCTTATTGATATGGTAATCATAGTGTGATTAAGGCCCCGTTCATACGGATGCGCGTTGAGCTCGATTCGGGTAAACCACATTCCTCACATCTGGTCCACGTGCCACACGTTCCTTCTATAACCGTGCCCGAGAACGATTCGCCTAAACTACATTCATTGTTGTTTGATGAAAACACGCAAGGTGGCATCTTGCCGCGTTAGAGGTTAGGGGTGAAAGTGCATCATGCCCTAGAAGTTGTCGTGTTTTTTTATGGATAATCGCTTGCAACCGGCTCAGAGGAGTACGAAGGAGACGCAGGCTATGGGTGGCCCTTGTAAGAATTCGTTGCCGACGCCACCACTTGTTATTTGCGGACCCCGAGGTCAATGACCGGGTTGATATGCAAAGTAAACCTGATGAAAGCGCTTCGGCGCGTTCAGACGCAAATCGCGATCCAGTCAAGGCGGTTTGAAACCACATCCAGATGTGGTTTGGGATCGAGGCGCTTTCAATGCGATTCGGAGCGTTCAGATGGAGCCACATGAATCCAGAATCCGGCCAAACCACATCGAAACCGCTTTACGCGCATCCGTATGAACGGGGCCTTAGTGTTTAGCTGCAGGAAGTTACAAATCATCTCATACAGACATCACGTGTGCGTCAGTAAACGGCATGTGCGTCTGGGTTATCATGGTGATACTGGGGAAACAAGACGTCAACGGCCTCGTACGTAAGACAGCTTCACTTTCTCCTTGACCCACGCTTTTCTTGAGGGTCGGGGACTACGGTTTCGTAAGACAGCTAAATTAAAGGCTTAGTTGGAATAAACGAATGTTCTGGTTGTGTTTTAACAACGTAAAGCTGACATGCATCAGGACCAGGGCTGTCTCCTGGACCCGTCCCTCTGTTTGCTTGTGGGGAAGGGACAAATATTTCACCTGATTTACTCAATAAAAGAAAGTTTGCTTGTGAAAATGAATGACGTAACAAACGTTTGAGAGGGCTTGAAATTCAGATGTCAGATCAGGGCCTGGCCAGGGGTTGACCGAATAAAAGAAGACTAGTGTCGGTTGGCTTTTACTAGGGTTGCAATTAGTCGAAAAAGCGGAAACACAACATTTTCTTCCCTAGGCCTAAACCTATCGAGTACGTAATAAGGGACAGGAAATAAGTACAATTTTTGAGAGCCTGGAACCAACCCTGAGTTAATGGAAAATGAGCCTGACCCATCCTCTGTTTTTTTTTTAACATAAGGAAATATTGGGGATTGAAGATAAGCAAAAACAAATTAACTCGAAAGCTTGACATCAACATTATAGTTTTTTTCTCCAAAAAGCATTTAATTGTAATCCCCTGGAAAACGTGTCACCACACACACGTTTGTTCAAGGACGTGATAAGCATCAATTAAATTAAAAGCCACTGAACTCTGGAGACACACAAGAAGGGACAGTATGTTGGGAGCCGTGACAGGATATGGTGAGAGTCGTGCAATGCTTGAGGAACCCTTTGGCGTAACACATCAGCTTCGCAGGCACGCGGCGCGGCGCGGCGCAGCTGGCTACATTACACCGAACGACTTGTTACACCTAACCTTTGAATATTTAACTCTAAATAAACATTGTTTAAAACTATCTAGTGATGATGCCCCTACTGTACTTGATGGCAGCGAGTTCCACTCTACGATTAGTTCTAGCAAAAAATGAGTTTTTGAACACCTTAATCCTTGGTTGATAACTCTGGTACTTGAAGGCATGACTATTTCTTGTTCTTTTCTGAGCTGGTATTAGGTACTTGGTCATTTTGTACATCATGCATGGTCTGGATATTTTCCGCCTGTCATCCAGTGACGCCCACTGTAGCTTTCAATTAGCGGCAGGATGTGCGCACAACAATGCCAATCTCCTAAAGCGTTTGAGACGACGAAATGTAGGAGGCTCAAAAGAAGTGATATACCAGAAAGAAGGCGCATTATTAACAATGCTTAAGAAAGAACACCGCGGGGCAGCAGTGTTATGCCAAGTTAACAGGCGTTTTTCCACACCTGGCACGGTCCGTTATTAAAATGTAAAACATAATCAAAACTAGAGTTCCACGATCTCATACCTTCGCCAAATGAGGTTACCCTTTATGACTGACGAATGATAGATTTCACCCCTAATTATGCAAATAAGATCCTCATTTGCATGAATTAATCAGTTGATCATATTCTCCTCCCAATGACAGTGTTATCTTAACAACGAAGGTAATTCTAGCATTTCCTCATAAATTATGCAAATGAGGTCCTGATTTGAATAAGTTATGTTGAATGATGTTCACCTCCAGTCAACTTCGAAATGCGTAAGTATGAAATTGCCAACATCAACCACTATGGAATTATAGTATTTTCTCATTAATTATGCAAATTAGGTCTTCATTTACATAATTAATATATGGCGATGTTACTCTCATTCTTAATTACACATGTTACAGGGTATAATAGTCCTATCATGGAAGGTACCTGAATTATAGAATTCCTTCATTAATTATGCAAATTAGATCATAATTTGCATAATTGCCATTTAATTATGTCAAGCATCACTTAAGCTACCTACACACCAAATATCAAGACAATCCGTCAACCGGTTATTGAGTTATCCTACTTTAAACATTTTCATACAAATGCTCCTGCAGTTCCAAAGCAAGCCGCTAGGGGGACCAAACTTATGTCACTTCTTCCCGAGCACAAGAGCTACCTACCAACAAAAAATCATGACCCTAACATGTCCAGATCACGAGATATTAAAACCGGAAGTTCCGCTGCAGTACCATAACAAGCCGCCAGGGGGCCCAAAATCTAATCACTTCGAGGTCTCATCAAGACCTACCCACCTACCAAATATCAAGATAATCCATCTAAGCCTTTTCAAGTTATGCTGTTGACACACAGACAGACAGACACACACACAGACACACGGCCACGAAAACATAACCTTCTTGGCGAAGGTAACAAGGCAATTATAATATGCATAAAATACATAATATCATGTACAAATGTAGATGTAATGAATGAAGTTTGCAAGTATGTTTCGAAATGTTTCAAAAAGAGAGAAGCCGTGAGATCGTAGATAAATACTATTTTATATAGTTTGTAGCTTATTTTATACCTTAGATCTAATGTTAACCTTTTATAATTACCTTCGCCAAGAAGGTTATGTTTTCGTGGCCGTGTGTCTGTCTGTGTGTCTGTGTGTCTGTCTGTGTGTCAACAGCATAACTTGAGAAGGCATAGATGGATTATCTTGATATTTGGTAGGTGGATAGGTCTTGATGAGAGCTCGAACTGATTAGATTTTGGGCCCCCTTGCGGCTTGTTATGGTACTGCAGCGGAACTTCCGGTTTTGATATCTCGTGATCTGGACATGCTAGGGTCATGATTTTTGGATGGTAGGTAGCTCTTGTGCTCAGCAAGAAGTGACGTAAGTTTGGGCCCCCTAGCGGCTTGCCCTGGAACTGCAGGAGCATTTGTATGAAAATGTTTAAAGTAGGATAACTCAAGAACCAGTTGACGGATCGTCTTGATATTGGGTATGTAGGTAGCTTACGTGATGCTTGACATAATTAGATGACAATTATGCAAATTAGGATCTAATTTGCATAGTTAATGAGGGAATTCTATAATTCACCTATCTTCCATTAAGGACTATTCTACCTTGTGACATGTGTAATTAAGAATGACAGGAACATCGCCATATATTAATCATGTAAATGAAGACCTAATTTGCATAATTAATGAGAAAATACTGTAATTCCATAGTGGTTGATGCTGGTAATTTCATACTTGCGCATTTCGAAGTTGACTGGAGGTGAACATCATTCAACATAACTTATTCAAATCAGGACTTCATTTGCATAATTTATGAGAAAATGCTAGAATGGCCTTCTTTGTTACGATAACACTGCCACTGGGAGGAGAATATGATCAACTGACGTAATTCATGCAAATGGGGATCTTATTGGCATAATTAGGGGGAAATCTATAATTCGTCAGTCATATAATATTAACCTCATCTGGCGAAGGTATGAGGTCGTGGAACTCTAGTTGTTTCTAGTACATTGTATTTCCATTGATCCCTGCATTTATCCCCCTGGGGAATGCTCATGCAATAAAGATTCATTCATTATTAATTTATGAAGATTTACCACATTTGTGGAAGGATTGACATAACAGGTGACTGGCACCGTACCTTTTCAAGATGCGTTTGTGAAGATTAGTCAAATTACAAGATTACAGTTACCACTTTTGTCTTACTATTTTCAGACACTTGGGACAATGTGCGTCTGGGTTGTCATGGTGATACTGAGAAAACAAGACGTCAAGGACAAACTACGACAAGAGTGGACTAAAATGATGGACATTCGAGCATAAATTGAAGCACTACATGCGGGGATAATTAGACGTCCAATGGATAACACATCAGAAGATTGGGAAATCATATAAAGTCTATATATACCTCAACAGCATTTACTGAAACTCTCGCTATCACACAGTTATACTTATCTGAAACTAAACGATTTCATTGCTGATTCAAATTGTATACAGATGGAGGTCCCGTGTCTGGGGAGAGCACACCTCGAGCACGTTTAAGAACCCACCACACCTTTCGAAAAAGAGTAGGGCGTGCCCCGGTTTGTGATAGTCCAAAACCGACTATCTGGAAGTTGGTGATACACTACAAACCACCCGGACGGAGGCCTGGCGAACCCCCGTCTCGTATTAGCCACATGGTGATTTACGTCATCACCCTTATTTATACGCAAGCCGTAGCGAAGCCGCATTGCACAAGTATAGCTACTGGAAAAAGAATGCTTCACCCCTGATAAAGAAGATGACTGACAAAAACGACTGATACAGACTGACACATAACATATTGCGTTTCGATCGTCTCCAGGGACACACGGATCCGACTTTTCGGTGACAGTTTGTCCTTCTTTATGGCAACAACAGCGTCGAATGTAAAAACCAACTGGTTGTTGAATAAAGAACCTTCTTATATAGCCTTCGGCGAGTTAATTGAGCAGTGGGCGACTAAACAATATGTATATATATGACTGGTTTATTGATTGAAAACGTTTGGCATCCCGGAGGCTGAATTGCAAGATTCTTACATACATTACATTCCGTGCCCACCATAAAACATTCGGTTTAGCTTAAGATCTATGAATGAAAATTAATTCTAACCTCTACATATTTGATAAAAACATATCAGATATATCTTCAATCGGCCATACATCGTCAGATACAAATACAAGCACATGGTGTATCTAGCACCAGATATCAGACAGTAATTTAGTACATATTATGTAAAACAAAAAAGACTTGCGATTTCTTACCGAGCAAGGGAGTCGACGGAGAGATGACAATTAGACCCTCAGTGTGGCTGGACAAGATGGTGTACTGAAAGAAGAAAGAATCTTCAATCAAAAATTTGATTTGTTCGGCTGTATAAAGGCATACATCGAATTCATACCCAGCCAGCCGAAGGGGTAGTCCTGGCGACTGAACTTATGCTGTATTTAGGATCACAGGCACACCAGCTGCAGACAGTAATGCAGTAGAAATGTAAAGAAGTGCAATTTCTTACCGAGAAAGGAGGGCCGACGGAAAAACGACAACTGGACTCTCAGTGTGGATGGGCCGCCAGGCCTCGACAGGACAGTAGTTCTGTCTTCGCACGCTACGAAAGAAAGAAAAAAAATTAAATTTCAATTTGTTCGGCTGTATAAAGTATAATAGTAAAAAGAAGTAATAAGTAACAACAAGAATCCTACCTTGTTGGAGCGATGGAATCAGCGACCATCGAGCAGACCCGTAGTGCACGGATCAAGTTACAGAGCGATCATCATGTTTGCCTTATTTGGTTGTTTGCTGTATTTGATTGGCAGGTTGGGGATAGAAGAAAAACGCCCTTTCGTTGGTTTGCATCTTCTATATCCGCCGTCATTGTTGACGATATGAATGTAGATCTTGAAGAAGATGAGAAAACCTCGCTCAGAGGGAGTGTACTTGTACTTGTAACATGTAATCAAGTGCTAATGATGCAATTAAGCAAGTGTGATAACCCCGCTGTGTGATAACCCCGCACTCTAGCCCCTACCAAACACCGCGGATCGTTGGAAAATTGGCCAAAATAAAGGGAATATAGTACACCAGGGGAGTTAGCCACCCAAAAAAGTAAAGTCAAAGTTCCTTCCCGCACCTACATATGGTGCATAGGGCGGCGCCCATCTCCATTTCTGTAGCCCTTGGGCCACACAGTTGTGCAATCATTACAGCAGGGGGCTAGTTCACTGGTAGTGGTGTATGTTTAACTTCCATACCATTTCCCAAATGCTGAGTTCTAAGCAGAGAAAGCAGTATGTACTATTTTTAAGGTCTTTGGTATGACTAGGCCGGGGATCGAACTGACGACCTACCGAATGCAAGCGAACACTCTACCCACTTGGCCAAATTCCTTACCCTTGTTTTCGATTGTACAAATCCAGTCTTTGCCAAGGACTGAGCTATCCATCACATCTGTGACGTCACTTTATGCAGATGACACACATGACTCGGTGAGCAGTGGATCATAGGTTGCAGAAAGTCTGTAGCACCCCCCGCCTTTAATTGTCGAGGGACGGTTGCAATGCCCTGAGAGTGTCCTAATGTAGATGGCCTTTTCAGTACTTCGTGCAAATAAGTCTGAATTACGTGTGTCATCACTCTGAGTGAAAATTCCAACCAAAGAAATGAAAGACTACATTAATGTGTGTTTATAGCAGTGAGAAATGCTCCTTCAGCAAGCCCAACTGATATAAAATGTACATCAGTTCAAAATCCTCTTTGTAACTGAAGAAATCAACAGGTTGAAATTGTCGGCAGCTGCGCACTAGATCTGTGGTATACAGTCTGGTGTTTAGAATAATGTGGCTAAAAGCTAGCAGTACCAAAGTGCCTCTTGTAGGGATTGTGTGGGTAAATGGTTGTAAATGGCATACAGACGGGATAGTGTGTAATAGACTAATGGTGTGTGGGTTGTATAAGGACTGTGCCCATTAAAAGCATCTATTTCTATATCACTGCAAATGGGAAGAAAAAAATTGGCGAACATGACATGTACACAGACAGATTTTAGTAATACCTTCAGGAAACATTTCTCAGAATTTAGAAAGTATGACCACACTAAAACTGTTCGGAAACCATTGCCATTATTTCGTTTACACTTCATAGGTGGTGACAGTCAGTAACAGCCCAGAGAGGGACAATATGCGACCCATGGAATCTGTGCGGAGTCGCTATCTTCAAATTAATCCCCCCATTAGTTGTACAAAGGAACTAGATGAGCGCTGAAGATCATTTAGATAATAAAACCGCATTTCGGATTTGAACCTGTGTCAAAAAGCCAAACCCTAAAACCCTAACCTCTACGCCACTAAACACCACGGTGTTGACCGCGCGTTCTAATACATTTAAAGCGTGCCGTTCTGCTATATGGCTTCGACCGTTTCAAATGGCAACGACCTTTTACGAGATGGAAATTAGTGTAGGCGTTAACTGCGCCAAACGGACGAGGGCACACTTACATTGACGAGCTCTATCTACTACTCTCATGCATTTCCCACAGCCATTTTATTATATTCTATATCATATTATGTAATCATTGTATCATTGTTTGACTTATTTTGTTAATTTTGTTAACATAATTTTATTGTTAGGTATAGTCTTATTTCAAAATTGCCTTGTACCAGCATATAGTTTGCATGAATTGTATCGTTGATCGTATTTGATGTTGATAACTTATGTCTGGGAGTCCCCCCCCCCCCAGCACATTGAAAAACGCCTATATGTGGTATGTTGCCCCTGGTGAAATAGATAAATAAACATTTAAAAAATTCCAACATCCATCAACTTCTGGAACCGTACTTAATTCATGTGCCTTACCTTTTGAGGTGGCGTCGAATGGCCGAGTAGGTAGGCTAGCGGACACTCCACCCGGGTGTAAAATGGGTACCTGACTTCCGTCGGGGAGGTATATATATATATATATAGAAGGCGCTGGAAGGAGAGGGATGGGCTCCGCCTTCCAATACCGTGCCCTAGACACAGTGGATTAACAACCCACTGTCCCTACAGCCTCAAGAAGGCTATGAGACTACCTTTACCTTTTTTTTTACCTTTTGAGATCTGCTGTTATGTTGGTGTCACATTTCCCAACCGGGGTCCGGTCGGGCTGTCTCGATTAACGAAAAACCAACAATTTATATCACGAATATACGCAAATAGTTACCATTATTACTTTTTTTTTTTGCTTTGTTGTCTTTTATATCATACTTTTCTTTCCATAAGACTGCCCGGCCGGGCCCCGGTTTGGAAATGTGACCTCAGCATAACAGCAGATCACAAAAGTTAAAAAGGTAAAGGTAGTCTCGTAGCCTTTTTTGAGGCCGTAGGAGCAGTTGGTTGTTAATCCCCTGTGTCTAGGACACGGTATTGGAAGGCGGAGCCCATCCCTCTCCTTCCACCGCCTTCTACCTCCCCAACCGAAGTTTGACATCCACTAGGTTCTAGCGGGGACCAATCAGATGGCTGCTGGCGGGTCACCTACCGTCCCCAACAATTAGTCAACAAGTGTCCATAGGCGACAATCCTCCGTGAATTTTTATATTTTGCAGATTGGGAACAGTATAGTGCACTACATATTATTTATTTGATAGGGTATCGTAGTAGGTGCAAACCATAAGTCACAATCCCAACAGATACTCACAAACGAATATACACAACAACCACCTAATATCTGCTTATAGAACCTCGCCTACCACATAACTACTTAACCTACGGCCTATTCCACAGAATAATAGAAATAGGGGTGATTTGGAAATATGAAATTTACTTCGATATAAAAACCGCTACGGTAAAAACAAAGACACGTGCATCAACACGGACATAACGGCACACCACATGCCCAATTTCATAGAAATACAACGTACAGAAACATGACTTTTACGTGCGAACACAATTCCGGCCCATTCATAAAGCATTACAATCCGCATCTGGTCCGCATTAACGACCACACCGCACTTCTGCCTGAAGTAGTCTCCCCCCCCCCCAGCTATTCAAAACAATGGGTTTTTCGCGGCCAGTCTCATACGCCCCTGTGTAGGGGTGCTTTTGAAATATTACATTGACCGCGAAAACACCTACGGTAAATATTGATATACGTGCATCATCACGGGCATGCCTGCAGACGACGTATAAAATTACATGCCGATTGAATAAAGGGAACCGTGAGTTTTAGCTGCGAACACGAAAAACCGGCTGACCACAATACTCCTGCAGGAGGTATGCCTCCTTCACGGAGTAATAAGTGCATGTCACACAAACAGGTGGACACCTGCAACATTACGAAATACAGGAAAAAAACACTGATAAAAAATTCCACGATTCCATTCTATATCGTTCTAACACTGCAAGGCGTAAACTGCATTAAATGCCTACATTGTGTGTGTGTGTAAATGCGAAATTTTAGCCGTGTACTAGTCAAGTAAATGACATTTCTTGATAAATGAATGAATGAATGAATGAATGAATGAATGAATGAATGAATGACTAAATTGATGTTATGAACGCCCTTTGTCCAGTATCTTGTCCCGGTGGGTTCTGGAGTGGGAACGGGATTTGCTACAAGATTTTCGACGGCATCTACTTGGACTTCGACGCAGCGGCCCTGACCTGCCGTCGGCACGGCGCTACCCTCACCATGCCCCGAGACGCCGTGTCCAACCGCCTCATCGGCGTGGGCAATCGCTACAGGGGAGGGACTAGTACATTCATTGTCCATTGGAATTTATGGTGAAAACCACTATAAACAAGCACTTTAAAACACATTTACCTTTATTTCAAACCTCAAGTCTTTACTCCCACTGCAAAGCTGGATTTGTCAGGTTTCTTTAGATACAAAAAGTGGAAGTTCAACTCCGGCGTTTTCAAGAGCTACAGCCAAAAAATTGAAATGATACCAGGATTTCACCCCCTATCCTAGTGGGTCAGTCCATGACGTGAGCCTGTATTCAGGGGTCAGTAACAGGTCAAATCATGCCAAAGGTCACACATTTTGGGCAGATTTTGAAAATTTACAGTCTTCTGTCCTTCCTAGAAGAAAACTGGGCCTTTCTGAACAAAATTTGGCCAGGAAAAAAATTATTTAAAAAATAAGTCCATGTCCCTCCCCTACAGCTACTGCCAGTACTGGATCGGGCTGCACGATCGGCGTCCTTCGAGTGGATAGATGGCATTCCTCTCGGCAACTACAGCTTGTGGGCTCCCGGGCAGCCAGATGATAACTACCATGAAGATTGTGTCCAGTTTCTGCACTTCGAAGACAAAGGAGAGTACTATTGAAACGATCTGTTGTGCAACTCCGCCCTACAATTCATATGCCAAATCATCCCAGGTACGTGTTTAAAAGTTAAAGCTTTTGATCCAACACCAGGTAAATTTTCTCACCTAGAGCTTTCTTTCGACCAGTTCCTCGGGTCTTCCTCGGTAGACTGACCCAGTGCGACTAGTCACGTGGCTTCTTTGAAGTGTGGCGTCAACACTGGGTCAAAGGTATCTGGTAAACGATGTCGGCCCCCGTCGCAGTTAAGTGATGGGTGATGTGCCCTGATACGTTTTACGTAAACATAACATTCATTAAATCATTAAAAACGGTTGATATGAAGGTATTCACCATACGATTTGTTGTGGTGGGAATTTCAGCCAAGCTACGATAGAACGTCGCAAAATATTGAACGACACACATTCACAACTGTCTCTAGAATGCCCTAAACTTGCTGCAAGATACCTTTCATACAAATAATGTGACCTGACCAGTATCAATTTTTCAAGGTACATACTGGATCAGCAATACATTCACCATTAAACATGGTGGTCATAGTAATCCCGTTCATTCTCCCACAGGACAAACCTAGGCGACAGGCCGAACTCTGACCGCCACTGCTGATCGGCTCCCGGACGATCCTCTTTAAATATCACGTCAACAGGCAGATGGGGTCAATGAAGGGACTTAGTAAGCAAACTGTTTACTTCATGTTATCATCAGTTTGTTGTGTTAGACTCTCATACAGAAAATGATCCATGGATGATTACCATATTATAGCCAAGCAATTTGTAATAATAGATGTACCTCAACAATATTAATGTTGATCAACTCGCAGTATTCATGCACAATGTAGTATCTTTAGAGCTTCAGAATGAACTGAACCTAGGCGATGATCCTCAGTAAAATGCGAAAATAGGCAGGTGGAGGCTATAATATAATATAAACTGTATTGCAAAATAACTGTGCAAGGTAAAACGTATGGAATCTACTTACAAGAAACAACGACCATATCTTGAGACTAATTTACCTTACAAAAAACTATGAAGCTTCGGATGAGAATGTGCTTTTACGATTATTGGTGGTTTAGACAGTTAAAAATATTGTTACATATGTACGATACAAAAGTTGTCACATGTCAATATGCAGTTGTATTTGCTATTATATTTGAATCCATTGAGAGAATTACTGGTATAGAAGATGATAGACGTTTATGTAGTGAATTATTCATAGTAGAATGTTTAGAAAAAAAAGTAAACAAATCTGAGTTTTGATGGGGTATTACGTTCTGACAATTGACGGCAACTGTTAAACTTTATGATGGAATTTTTTCTAATAATATAATTTTCAGTTCTGTTTAATACCCAAGACCTACGTCAATTCTTAAAGAGATACTATACACAGGAACTAAGTAATCACAGATATAAATGCAATGTAAAGTGATAGCAAAATGTGCATACGGTCATCTTGAGAAATTAAAGAAATGATGTTGATGTTACTGGTCTTGTCTCAATGTTTCAAATCAGCAAAAGTGAGCTGAAAACTGGTCGAAGAAAACCCAATAAATCAATAAAAACTTCCATAAAACACTTCATTATAAATGTAGATACCAATAAATAATAATTTTTACTTGTAAAACACAATGCTTGTATTTGTGTCCTGTTTTTACTATTATGTTCTGAACATTACGCTACAGACTATTAGATGTTTAAACGAAATTTGTATCAGTCTTTCAAAGTACAATTTTTGTTGTTTATCATGTATTGGTTTCTTTCATCTTTTTCTTGAAATTTAAGTAAAGCTATGCGTAGGCGGTGGGCATATTTTTCTACTTTGAAGAAAAAAGTTTTCGGTGACTTCAATATGCAGCGCGAGCGATCAAACGATTAAAAGGTACGTGTTCAAATTATGTGTATCGAGTTTGAAAAGTACCATGGTTGTTGTTTACCCAGTATGGTTTGCTTTCTTGCTTTTGTTTTTCAGTTTCGTAGACTAGTTAGTAAAGATATGCACATGTATTACTTGGGAGCTACTGTTTATCAGATCTGTTTTGCTTTTATCCTTTTTTTTCTTAATTTCGTTACTTAAAGCTCTTTGTAATCGCTACGTGGGCGTCAGTCAGGCTTCGCGTCAGTCGACACACACCGTGCCAGGTGTAGGACGTGTTTTTGCTGTGCAGAAACCAGACAAGCGGCATCATGTCGTCGGGAGGGCAGCAGCAGTCCCAGACTGGCGACACCGGAGGTAACAGGTTTTCTTTAATTTGGGCCGTTATTTCTATAGTCGTCGTGTCTAAACTAGTTGTATGATTTTTGTGGGGGTGGGGGTGTCTCCCTCTACAATGCGTAATTCGCTTACTTTGTAGGCCTTTATTTTTTTTAAAGTAGAAAGGTGCAGTATAGATAGTGTTGCTTATTTAATAGCAGATGACAGAGGCCAGTTTTGTATCGACTTCGACTATGGCTATAGTTTGGTTGGTGTGATTTGTGGCAAAGGACAAAATGGCTGGTGGATTTGACCAAGGCGGTCAGTCGATCCTACCCGCGGGAGGACTGGGACCAAGGGCGATGCGCAATACACCGTGTAGTATTATTTTTATGTCATACCCACCCGAGAAAACACACATTTCAATGTAGATTGAGCCAGACGTTTGGAGAATTTGGTGTCCTCAAACAAAACAAAATTGTTAGAATACCAATTCCAGCGTCCGAATCTGAAAATTTGTTTTTCATATTTGTTTGTCTTCTATTTTACTCGGGTCACCTCATGATCCATTTAAATGATTCAATACTTCACAAATTGCAATTAGAATGTACGTATTATCATGTTAAAATCATACTTATTTGGTAATAATGCTCTTCATTTTTTAATTATACTTATTTTGTAGTAATGTTCATTTTGTATTTTTTTTTAATCCAGGCGCCACACCCAAGCGGAAAGACCAGACTGATTGGAGGTCACTTGCGGACGCCGCCGCGAACATACCAAACACGAGTTACGCCTCCAGAGCAGGTAAAACGACTTCTAAAAACGTTCTTTCCCCATGTTCTTTTTCTATTTCGGTCAGGATTTGGAGGGAAGGGTCGTTATTTACCGCTATTGGCTCCTGCTAGGATGTTCATGTTGTCAGGAAGGATTCAAGAAGGTTAACTTTGAACTTTATTTATTAAAACCATCAAATAAAGTTGGCTGAAACAGGCTGAATTGTGTTGTAATTTACATAAGTTACAGCTGATTATAACATGTAATTATTTCAGCATTAAAAGATTGACTGTTAAAATTAACACGGTTACTCAGAATATTTTTTTCTTTATTAAGATTGCAGTAAGACATTATAATGCGGGCACTAGGCAGCTACTAGCTGATAATGTATATTTCACATCCGATAATAATATAAATCATCGAGTATACATTAAGATTAGGAGCAAGACACATTAAAAATACAAGTACTCTGCAGAGGTGAGAATCTTGAACGTCTATAGTGTCAGTAGATATATTACGAGTATTCTTTTCCTCCACTACTAGACTACATGAATGGAGCAGACACCAACAACAGGAAGAAATACCTCCTCCTGTGCAAGAAGTTCCTGAAAGTCGCAGGCATCGCCTTCGCTGTGGTCATCGCCCTGCTGTTTGCAGGTTGGTCTTTTCTGTAATGTGTAGAATGCTATCTGTGCAAATGTCGCAGTGTTATTGCAAAGCGACTCACGTTCCAAAGAAGTCTCGCCGCCTAATCATTACAATTTGTTCATTGTTTTTATTCAAACACGTCACAGAGTTAAAAGGGTTTGTTTAGTTCTTTGTAAATTTCGAATGCATGAAGTTATTTTTTAGTAACGTGGAGTTACAAGAGATGTGATGTTTGACAGGTAAAAGACATCTACATCTATAAACTACTGGGCAAAGCCCCGCATGGACATAAACAAACAAACCAACAAACAAACAAAAAGATAATTATTTAGAACTTTAACTTCTAACAGTACTCCATACGTTATCTGATGATAAATCATTCCTTTTCATTCAGTCTTTCATTCATTTATTCATTCATTCATTCATTCATCTTTATAAACGTTTGACAATGCTATTTAACTTCTTATACAAGGTTGAAAATGCTTCATAGTCCATACGTTATCTGATCCTTCATTTATCATTGCTATTCAAGTTTTGCGCAACGTTATTGAAATCTTTAAAACAGGTTGAAAATTCTTCCCAAAAGTGAATGCTGCAGCCAGCATCAGGTTCGAATGACCAGTCACTTAGGACACGTGACCAACACGTGACGTCATCAATCGTTTGTTTTCTTTCTTGATGCAGTTGAAGTGAGCACTCTGTCTGAGAACATGGGCGAGCTTACTGTATGGTACAGGATGACTGACCTGCGAATAAACGAGCTGGAACGTAAGTTTTTTTACTTGATATCATAGAATATTAAGTATACAAGAGAGGGCTGTTCTACATCACAAGATAACGATATCTCTTTATCTGTATTTTGTAATATATGGCATTGTTGTCCCAATGTCAGTAACAAAAATGCATTTTTTTTTCAGTACTTGAGGTTATTTTACAGTTTTTTCTGGGCTAACGGAAGCACCAAATTTTACAGTTTTTCTGGGCTGTTTAGCTAATGGAAGCACCAAATTTATCTTGCAGAAATGTGTGAGCTCCCTGGGCCAAACCACTCTTTGGGAGAGAATGGCCTTTTGAAGTCACCGACTCCAACAGGGACCCATGAGCCTGGGATGGTGGGGCTAATCTTGCCTGGAAACCAGACAGGAGTCGCTGGAGCTGTCGGCCCGCCTGGGCCCCCAGGGCCGCCCGGGCCACCAGGAGAGAAGGGGCCCATGGGGCCGGCTGGCCCTGAGGGAAAGGCTGGCTCTGCCGGGCCCTCTGGGCCTCCTGGAGCTCCGGGACGCATGGGGCCGGCTGGCCCTCTGGGAAAGGCTGGCAAGTCTGGCGCTGCCGGGCCTCCTGGGGCTAAGGGACCCATGGGGCCGACTGGCAGACCTGGGCCTCCTGGGTTTACCGGGCCACCCGGGCCCCCAGGAGAGAAGGGGCCCATGGGGCCGGCCGGCCCTGTGGGTAAGGCTGGTCACCCTGGCTATGCAGGGCCTCCTGGGCCAGCCGGCCCTCCGGGGCAAATGGGGCCGGCTGGCCCTGTGTCTGCCGGGCCTCCTGGCACACCTGGACAACATGGGCCAAAAGGTACTGGATGCCAAGGGTCGAAGAAAGGTTGGTATTCTTAATTATCATTTATTGAAAAGCAATAAAAACTAAATTCTTTACGAAGTTGAGCATTTTGGAAATCCACAATGCATTGTTCCTGTTTCTGTCTTGGCATTTGTATGGTCCTGTGAAAAGCCGTTTTTGGCAAATACATTACAAATACAAATGGGAGATTGAAATTTAAAAAACCGTCTCCTTAGTGGAAAGTAACAGGGTCGTTTCCAGATGACCACTATTTGTTTGTTTGTTTGTTTCTTTGTTTTATTTGGATCTCCATTAGTATTATAATTATTCTTCTCGGAGTCCGCTACAACACAATACAATCAAATAAAATCAAAGAACAAAACTTTTACATTTAGTAGACAAAAGATAAACACAATCAGATGAGACAAACTTAGCGGTCCGCAGGAGAGGTTAAAAGTTAAGTGTAAAATAACTGAAACATAATCTGGGTATTGTTATGTCTGTTGTTTACGAACTTTTTCCAGTGTTCCCATGTGGAGACACATACAAACGTTGGCCAAGCTGCTACGAGATGAACTTCGTATATGCACGTTTTGACGAAGCGGCCATAATCTGCCGTGACAAAGGCGGTACTATTGCCATGCCCCGAGACCAATCTAGTTTCGCCCTCTTCGAATCCGCGATCTTTCCCCATCGACACTTGGACTTCTGGATTGGGCTGCACGATCGGAAGGAAGAAGGGCACTTCGAGTGGCTGGACGGCACTCCACTTGGCGACTTCAGTAAATGGGCTCCAGAACAGCCAGATGACTATGAAAATGAAGACTGCGCTATTTATTGGGGATACTGGTACCGCTGGAATGACGTACCATGCTCCAGCCCTCGATACTTCATATGTGAGTTCCACGCCAAGGATTTTGAGTAAGTGAGATGAGAATAACTGGTTTATTAAATACATTACATTACATTACAAACTAGAATTGCAGCATCATAGCCCTGGGACTAAATTGCAGCGTGCTATTAAATAAAAAAAGTATTAGACTCAATATTTACAATTTGATCACAAAGCATCAAGAGTTTGACACAATATGGCAAGATCGTATTCATGAATCGAGACATCTGAACTGGCAAAAGTAATAGAAATGAAGCTTTTCAAACATTCATTTTCAGGCAAGGGGGGTTACCGGAATTCTGTCCTCAGGAGCTTCAAACCTCTCCACCCTTAAAAACACTTTTTATAGCAACATTCAATGACAAAATATCCTGACGTCATACTCAAGCCCCTGGCCTATGTTCCTGTTCTCATGAGAACAAATGACAATGCAAAAGTGATCAACAAAAGTAAATTAGGACAAAACAACAAGCAAGTAATGTAAAATATGACACATAATTTATCAAAGTATTCCTGGTCTAACTCATAACATATAGAAGATACATACTCTGAAATATTTGAGTTGGTTGCATAGGAAATAACCTTTGAACTAGAGCATCATCTGACTGATTGTTGAGGTTTGAGCAGTTTTCTGACTTCCACTTAAAGCCAACTAAACAAAGCATCTCGCTTCTTCTCAATAAAACGATAGCTGTTTTACATGTGTATCATTTTTATCTTTTACGTGATCTTAAACATGTGGAAGACATTGTTGGCTCTCAACTGATTTCAATATTACTTTTACAGGCCGACATGTGGCTAAACTACAGGACAAGCTCTCAGCGCAGCGCCACTGCAAAGCGGTTCTCTGACGATCTTCAATGAAGCTGGCAGGAAAAACCTGAAAGCTGAGATGAAATGATCTGTTTACTGAATTGCACCATTGGAATGCTGTTGTTGTTTAGTTCGTAGAGTGTAATTCAGAAGTATGTGCTCCACCGTCGAAGTCTCTTATGTTCAGTTCTTATTTTCATTTATACCATTGATTTGTAAAGGAACTGTACCATCCTGTTGTTGCACAGTTAAGTCATAGTCTTTTGAGACTGACTGACAGAGAGGGTTATCGTGTCTTTATGCCATTTTATGTATTATTTTATTTCAACTTTGATTAATTACAAATTACAAAAGTGACAAAGAAATGGTGATCTAATGGCCAAAGTAAGGGACAAAAATTCTGTGAAACATGGGCACGGCTTGTGTCATTATCATTGTACGAGCGTTAACATTTACACAACATATGATTGTAAGAGTTTTTGATTGTCACAATTTGTAAAGGTAACGGTAGCAAATTAGTTGAGAAAATCAGTGAAATTACTTTGGCACTTTTGGAACATGAATGAATGAATGAATGAATGAATGAATGAATGAATGAATGAATGAATGAATGAATGAATGAATGAATGAATGAATGAATAAATGAATGAATGAAGCTTTATTGACGGGTCTTGCGCTTTATGCGCCCAGCCCGTGTGGGCTTGTGAGACACCATTGGAAGATACAAAATATATGAAACTTAATAATATGATATCATATAAAGAACTTAGCGTGAGATTTTCAGTGATGAGCCACCAAGAATGGCAGTATTGTTTTAGTACTAATTCTATGTAATATGATACATTCTATGTAATATGTATCATTCTAATATCTATAGTACATTACAATATCTTTTCTTTGCAAAAATGCCAGAAGGCTAATTGCACGTACAGTAAAGGTAAAGAAAAGTAGTAGAGAACATACAACTACTGTCTGATCAACTATAACATATTACAAGCAAAGTGTCTGAAAGTAAGCTAATTTTGAAAACAATATCTACATATGGAATATGAATTAAATCTAAAACATGTACCCAAGATTATAAATGCCAATAAAATCATAAGTGTATGAATGTAACTGTCTGGATCTACACTTTGTTCTAGTATAATGATAATGGCAGGTTATGGAGACTTCTCAAACACATGCACACAGGCTGTACGTACTCAGTCCTCTTAAATGGTGGTCTTTCAAGAGAGTTCAACACGACAAGAGGAGTGAATCAAGGAGGGATTCTATCTCTGACTTGCTACTTACTAGCTACTGACGACGTGCATGAAGAACTACAAGCCCAGCCAGGTGGAGTGTGTATGGGAGGCATGTGTTGCGCTTCCCCAGCCTTAGCAGATGATATCTGTCTCCTAGCTAGCACAAGGATGGGCCTGCAGACAATGATCGACACCATGACCCAGTATGGAAGAAAGTGGCGCTCTGAGTTTGCCCCGTAAAAGAGTAAATGTGTTGTATTTGGATCAACAAGTAGCATACAACAGACTCCCAATGCATCTTACTGCTGAAGAATGGGCACAAGAACAATACCAGAAACAGCAGTGGTGACCCATGTTGGAGTACAACATTCAGCCAACCTTTCATCAATGGAAACCATTGAACAGGCCTGCAGAAAAGGAAGGGGAAAGATTAGTGCAATTCTGGCAACAGGCAGTGAAGGACAGCGGCCCAACCCCTTAGTCTCCAAAATCCTATACAACACACTAGTCATCCCAAGTATGTTACATGGGAGTGAGTTTTGGAACCCGTCAAATAGTGATCTCTTGAAACTAGAGAGAGTACACGGAAGTGGAATTAAACGCATGCAAGGCATGCACTTCCAGACGGAGTCAACAGCAAGCCTTGGAGCCCTGGGAATGACGAGCCTGAAATCAGTCCTGTATAGCCGGTATAACCGCCCATCGGCGTAACACACCAGCTTCGCAGGCACGCGGCGCGGCGGCACCTAACCTTTGAACGTCTAACTCTAGACATTGCTTAAAAATATAATCAAATCATGTAATCAAATCAATATGGCTTTAACAGAAAAAATGGTTCAAAGTGCTTGGTTGTCACTGGCATGGCAGTTTTCAATTGATCAAAAATTTAATGTAAATTTAATTTAATTTCCATGAGTATGGAGGGTGGGCTCTACAGCGCATCTAAAAAACTTACCCCTCTGGAAATACTCGTGCATGGCAGGTCACTAGGAATAACAAATACAATGATGTATCAAACATAATGAAGTCATGTGCGTTGATGCGGTTTGACGTCTCTCCATTCCGGTTTTGGGCGTGCCTTTACGTGGTTCCTTGCACATTGAATTGTTTGTTTTGTGGCCGGCGCTAAGCAATGACTCTGTTTTGGCAGCTAAGTAATGAAATTTGAAATATTAATCATATAATGACTGCTAGCAATTGAAAACCGTGTCACACCCACAACGTTCCATAATTGGTCTCGAGTGGCGTTTTCGGGAGAAAGAAAATTTAGACTTTTTTCGATTTTGAAAAAAAGGTAACTGCTAAGATGGTGCGATATGAAATCACAAAGTCATCCCTCACTTCCACGGGTCCGTGTAATATTGTATCATTTTACGTTAAAATTCTACACCCGTTTTATTTTGTTACACTTCAAGTCTGTTAAATTTCTTGTTTTCTTCTTCCATAGTCCATAGTCCTCAGTATTTGGTTCTCAACTCTCGTATATTTTTTCTGTGAGATTTCCTGCAACTCTGACGGCTGTTAAAAAATCATTGCGTCAACTTGAATTAGGACACAGCAATTAATTTTTATGGATGACATCTGCGCGCGCACTGATTTCCCCCCGATTTTGGGAAAAAAAGAGAATTTGCTCAACATGCCAAAAATATGTTGCAAACGTCCATGTGCAAGACAAGTCTCTGGCATATTGTTTAGTCTTTTATTTTTACTTTGATACAGTGTTGTATGTGATGTTGCCCATGAATCAAACCATTTGTACAATGATTGAAAACTTTTAGTCATTTAAAAAAAAACTTGTTTTGGAGACAATCCTAAGAAGGATGTTGTAATAGTTGGCACAATATAGGTAAGGGTATGGCTTTCATTCAGTTCAGATTATGAGTCACTCTGTCAGTAATGGAGCCCCAGTTTCTGGTAGGCAGTCTCTAATCTCATAGACCATCAGGGATCCAGCAAACGTGAGGCACAATTGCTCATGTTTGATGGCAAGTGTTGACAGTCTAAGGTCCATTGCAAACAAATACCTAGTATAGTAGCTACCCATGATGGTAAGACAAGCTCTTTTATGCAGTTGTTACTCCGTGAAGGAGGCATACCTCCTGCAGGAGTATTCGGGTCAGCCGGTTTTTTCGTGTTCGCAGCTAAAACTCACGGTTCCCCTTGTTCAATCGGCATGTAATTTTATACGTCGTCTGCAGGCATGCCAGTGATGATGCACGTATATCAATATTTACCGTAGGTGTTTTCGCGGTCAAGATAATATTCAAAAAGCACCCCTACATTTAGGGGCAAATGGGACCGCCCGCGAAAAACCCGTTGTTTTGAATAGCGGGGGGGTCGGGCATGCTTAATGCAGATGCGCGGGGCGGTTTTTAATGCAGACCAGATGCGGACCGTAATGGTTTATGGATGGCCGGAATTGTGAAATGTGTTCGCACGTAAAAGTCATGTTTGTGTACGTTGTATTTCTATGAATTTTGGCACGTGGTGTGCCGTTATGTCCGTGTTGATGCACGTGTCTTTGTTTTCACCGTAGCGGTTTTTATATCGAGGTAAATTTGATATTTCAAAATCACCCCTATTTTTATAATCCTGTGGAATAGGCCGTAGGTTAAGTAGATATGTGGTAGGCGAGGTTCTCTAAGCAGATATTAGGTGGTTGTTGACTTGTTGTGTATATTCATTTGTGAGTATCTGTTGGGATTGTGACTTATGGTTTGCACCTAAGGTCAGGTCTATTGTCTGGCAAGATGTTAATATCATAGTTGTTCGGTAGAGCTCACACACTGTACTATTTATAGCTTATAATATAGCGACCTGAAATTGGTCGGAGCGCGGAGAATGCGCCAAGATATGTGTTGTTTCCGTGTGCAACTGTGCTAACGTTGCTGTGGTGATCATGTTGTTTTGTTAAGCAGTTGACTTGAGCGGCAAGTGTTAAAATTGTTGACGTGGTTTTAGACTGACCGCCAGTTGCGCAGTTGACTTTGTGTACGTGTCTTTGTTTTTACCGTAGCGGTTATGTGGGACGGTGTTTTCCGTGTGCAACTGTGCTAACCGTTGCTGTTGTAATCATGTTGTTTTGTTAAGCAGTTAACGTTGACTTGAGCGGTACCCGTTTTTTCCGTGTTCGCAGCTAAAACCCACGGTCCCCTTTGTTCAATCAGCATGCAATTTTATACGTCGTCTGCAGGCATGCCAGTGCCAATACCACCTCTCAATCTGCAAATTATAAAATTTCACGGAGAATTGTCGCCTATGGCGTCTTGTTCTAATTTAATTAATATAACGGTTATATACACATCTACAAGGACAGGTAATACTGTTGAATACAGGAATAAAAGACCATAAAAAGACCTGTTGGTTGTGATATTATGTTTTGTCGCCACAATTCATGTTTAACAAGGTTTATGATCTCAAAATTTGAAAATGGAGGAATCTTGTTTTTTATTGCCTGCCTTGTTTTTTTTCGCCCTATCGCATTACATGTAGATTAATTTTTTTGTAGTCTGCGGAGGATGTCACCCATAAAATTTACTTGCTGTGGAAGCCTTATGTACGAAAACTTCGAACGTCGAATTTTTCCTGCGTGTAAAAAGGCCTACTTTGACGTACGTATCGTAGTTGCTCTACACCCAGCTAAAATCCGACGCACCTGGTTTAGGCAGCACAGACCCACTTAATAGTTTTCCTTGCCAGGTTTGTTCTAGCCTACTTCGCAGACTTGTGGGCGGCGTTAATTTTTTTTCGGCAAGCGACGCGAGTTATGTCGCGGAGGGACGGTTTTGCAGCCGAGGGAGTTTGCCGGGGAGAGAGGTCGCCCCCACAAGTCTGCGAAGGAGGCTAGCTTTGTTCTGCCTTTCCCTACTTGGTTTCCTTCTTGTTCACGATGAGTTTACCTATTTTTAATGTGACCTTTGTTAGTTCATCTTCAATTTCTTTTATTGTAATTACTATCTCCATGAAAAATGGAGATATTGTTTTTGGCGTGTCTGTGTGTGTGTCTGTCTGTGTGTGTTTCCACAATTTTGTGATCAGCATAACTTAAGAACGCATTTATGGATGGTGATGATATTTGGTATGTAGGTAGGTGTTAGGAAGACAAAGGTCAAGGTCAAATCTGGGCCTCCTGGTGGCTGACCTTGGTACTGCAGCAACTGCAGCAGAACTTCCGTTTTTTGTATCTTTTGTCCTGAACATGTTATGGTTTTGATTTTTTGGTGGCAGATAGCTTTTCCTGTCAGGAATAAGTGGTGTGGGTTTGGTCCCCCTAGCAGCTTGTTCTGGAACTGCAGGGGGGGTGGCTGGCGAAATCTTTAAGAGCAGATAAGTCCAGAAAGGAGCAACGTATTATCATGATTTTTGGCATGTAGGTAGCTTACACAGAGATGTACATAATTAGATGCAAATTATGCAAATGAAGACTTAATTTGCATAATTAATGAGGAAATTCTAAAATTCCAGTGTTTTACATGATAGGACTTTCATACATGTAATGTGTATAATCTATCGCAGGTAGAATATTAACAGATACCAATTATGCAAATATGGACCTTATTTGCATAATTAATCTAAAAATTCTGATTCCTTAGTGCAATCATGGGAATTTCATACTTTCATACATGTGTAAGTTAGTTAATAGTTTACAACACCATGCATATATTATGTTAATGTAGAGTTCATTTGCATAATTTATGATAACATATTGAAATGAAACATTGCCAAAGGATTGGACTTTCACATCAAATATGTTATTTGTCTTGAGGAAACCATATTTCATGGAGATATGAGGTCTCCGAATTCTTGTTTATGTCATGTAATGTTATGTTGGGGTTATCCCCCCAGGAATCTTTGAAAAACGCCAATGGGCGACATGTATTTCCTGGATAAATATATAAAACAAACAAACTCCCAGAATGTACGAACTTGGTTGGGTAAATGCCAAATGTATCCGCTACAAGTCATTTTGGAGAAGTACATTTCAAACCAGCTGGTAAAAAAACCCTGCTCCTTTGCTCTCCAGAAGCCAAAAGACGCCGCCGTCCATATTTCACACTAAAGAACCTTAAGTTATCAAGTCTGAAACTTGTTTAGGTGATGAAGACCTAACTGAAATGATTGATAGAGAATACTGGAAGCAAAACTTTGTAGATGCTTCAACTCATTAGACAAACCTTCAATTATAAAACACATCTGTACTTACATCTACATCGTTACTAAGAAGCGAGAAGAAGCCGAACCATCGTAATTATTAGACTATATGTCCATAGTACATAGAATTAGCGCCTGTACATTGTATATATTATTCATTGCAAACTGTGACGTCTTTCCTGTGACCTGTACTGAACCCAGTGGGTATTTGCGTACAATAAAGGTCTTCATTCATTCATTCATTCATTAATGAGTAAGAATTATGATGATGATGATATTTGAAACACAATATACTAACAATGCTACTCTGTTTGCGATATGATAAAATATGCAATCAAAACACCACGAACTCATAATTCTCTTTATTGTGTGATTACCAAGCTGCTGAGATACACTTTATCAAAAGAGTACATACAAATGGTTGGTGTCGGCACAAAAAACATGAAAAGCAGAAATTATTACAAAATATCGTCATCTGTTTGCCTCTGGCTGATGACCAGTAGTTAGCTAACCTCGGTTTCTGTGTCCGACTAACATTATTATTAACAATTCCTGGATAGCCTGGCCTGGGTCTCTTCTCACCATTGTTTATACAAGGTCGTGCTTCATAAAAACTTGAGAAACAGCCATTTCTGTATCTTTCAATAATATTCCGTATACACTGATCCAGGTACATGTGTAAATGATACTCATAGACCTTTCCAACTTGACTACTACTGTAGCTATTTATCCAGTAGTAGAGTTTTAACTGTCTATGTGGTGTTAGGTATAGTTTGCAGTATATCTCACCCACATCCAATGTAATGAAATACATAAGAAAACAGTTATCAGAAGTTCCAAGTATCATCCACTACTTTTCGTCAGCTACTTGGAATGTCTGACAGTTTTAAATATCTGTCCAGTTGCCTGAGTAACTGTTTTCTTGTGTTTCACTTGAGTCTTTTTTTAAAACTTAAGTTATGTTTTTTTTGTAATGGACAAGGGGACTGTTGCAGGCCACATTAACCTCTCACCTGTCTACAAACTGAGTTGGTTACAGCAATAGTCGGCAGAAAAAGGGTTAAACATGACTTAAGGGGGGAAAGCGTATTAAAAAACTTTTGAGACATACTGTTGCCAAAATTCTGACAGCAAAAGTCGTCAGGAAATGGGTCAAACATGACTTAAGGGGGGAAAGTGTATTAAAAACTGACTGTTGCCAAAATTCTGACAGGAACCCCAGGTATGAACTGATGGTGAGAAGAGACGACGGCTCTCCTAACATGGCCTCGGACCTCCCAGGACACACTTGTGCGCAGCAACCTTCTTCTGACCCTTCCGACAAACCCGTAGAACAGGAACCGTCCTTACAATGTACAGAGGTGGGTCCACGTGTGGGAGGGGTAATGTAGTATTCTCCAAGCAGAAGTTTTGGGGGGAGGCAAAGTTGTTACGTTTTTTACCTCCATTTTCGTTACACAACTATGGGGGCAGTTCATAACAGGGACTAGAAAAAAAAAACGATTTTGCCTCCCGACATCTGCTTGGAGAATACTAATACACCGCCCACAACTTCTCTACATCAGGACTGGACCATTGCGTTTAAAAGGGGGTGTTTCTTTGCAAAACTGCCCACTTTTTTTGTGGGCCTGAATTCATCTATAGTAGCCTTCCGGTCCATTCCTGACTTGAGAACCCATCAATTCAAACCACTTACACAAAGTCAAATTCTCTCTCTCTCAAATTACAACTGTTAGTAACGTATATCTGGCCCAATCTTTTCAACCGACAACATGGCTGAACGTGTTGCCATGCCAACAGTCGGAAACAACCGTCGGCAACGTTTCCTCTACACAACTACATAAGGCTGGCCAGCATGGTGAAACAACACACGGACAGGGGAATCTGGGCTAGTCCACGTGTCAAGCCTGAAGAGGGGTGGGCAAAACTGGTTAAAAGAAAAGTGGGGGGGGGGCGTAACAAATTGAGTGAGATAGTAAACGAAATCAAAGGCTGCAAAAATCTGTTTTCATTGGACTAATTAAAGAAAACAGGTTTTACAAAGATATTGATACTAAAAAGATGTTAAAATTTTGCCCTTCACCCCTCTTCAGACTTGTCAGATGGACTGGTCCTCCTGCCCCCCTCCCCCATACCTGCCGAGAGTACAGTGTTACCATCCCATTACAAATAACTCCTATCTACAATATACAATACTGTAGCCCTACTACTCGAAAATACCCGCAACGGTTACAAACGGCCGAGGGAAAAACTTGGTGGGACCCTTTCTGAACAAGTTTTGTTTGTTTTTTGTTTTCCTATCACAAAGTCCATTCAACGTTGTCCTCTCAACGTCACAACACTTGAGAAGGATGTACGGAAAAAAAACTGTATTCTGCTGTTCCACCCAAAGTTTTGGTTCGGCCATTTTGAAGAAAACCTTTGCTCCGTTTACAGATTTACAGAGTACAACGAGTGATGCTTAAAGCGGGCCTCTGTGATTCCAGGGCATTTCTGTACAGCAATAATATCGCGCCGCGTTCTGTGAACGCGACCGTAGCATCTCCGAGGCAGCGGTAGTTATGGACAGCGGCAAGGCGAATATTTACATGGTACATTTACATGAGTCGGCCCTTGTACTGACCGGTCGTATGCACCCACCCGCTACCACTCAAGAACACTGGCATAGGACAACATGTCACTCAACTGTGGAACCTGTCTTGGAACCAATGGGCACTGTGTATGGGACATTAACAAAATTCTCTTAGCCAATCAGAAAGCCTGATTTGGGAAAGAAGCACGCTCATTGGTCAGACATGGTCCTATGCCAATGCCACTTAGAGGGTAGTCAGTTTAGGTGTAGGGCTCCTAAATAGCTTCACAATAAACAATGCTTTGGCCAACTTTTAAGTTTACAAAGCCACCATACATACATCATAAGTCATATGAGCATAAAAGTCTTCACCATACAAAAGGGCATTGCTTTTTTTTCTTCTTGCTTCTACAGGAAAGAAGTAGAAATATTCAGATACCAAAATGATACAAAGTGTGTCAGACAAACAATGATATATAAAGCACCCAAGCACCAATAAGCATGTCGGTTGTAAACTCAACCCTGCCCCACCTAGATACATGTACATTCAGGGGTTGTTTCTGAAGTTCTCTCTGCCTGTTTTGTGGTAGTCTCTAAAGTCCTTTCTTTTTCTCAGACGAAATGTTTGTTGTATTTTTTAGGGGACAACGAGCAATTTTGAAAGGTAGAATTGTGATTCAGAGATGATCTGAAAATGTTCGGCTGAAAGAAGAAAAAAACGGAACATACGGACAGTATCAAAAGGCAGCAGTGGTCTATTTATAGAACGGGATGGACCAAAATTAAGAGAAAGGGGGGATCAGAATTCCAGCAACAAGGCATTTTTCCAAACCTCTAGGACTTGATCACCACATTTTGACACGGAACATTCAGAGAACCCCTATTCCAGCATGCCCCCCTCCCCCCATGACTGCACAATACTGTTTGCATTATACTGGCATGTCCATACATGTACAATGTGATATCGTGGATGAAGGCATTGGCCATTGTTGGGTACCCCCCCTCCCTCCCAACAGACACCACCAGACAGGTACGGAGGTAGTAGAAACATTTAACCTCACACATGGACTGTCTCGGAGGTACGGAATACAACAGTATACAATTTTGCATTTTTGCTTGTACGATCAGGACATTTTTTTCTGTCACGCTTTCTAGATTCAAAACAAGCAGACAGCGAGGACACTGACCATCAGACTCCTCTCTGCACCAAAACAGGGCGCTGTTGAGACTCGACACTCTTGGAGTCCTTCAGTGAATGACAAAAGTGTTCGAAACCTCACATCGTTAAAAGTTACGGTTTGAAATTTCGAAAAACGGTTTTCGTTGAAACTGTACAACTGAACATGAAGCCGACTACCTCCGTACCCTTAACAACTAGACCCCCCCTCCTCCTACACAACCCCCCCTACCCGATTTACAGTAGGTGGTCTTCGACCTCTACTTTGTCCAGGTGCATGAGGGAGGTTTTGAGGGGGTTGGAGGGCCGCAGGGGGCCGGCAGCGTGCAGCGCGTCGGGGAACCTCTGGTGGTACCGGTCTAACCACAGGTACTTCACTGTCACCAGTTTACCTGCGAAAATGGGGCAAAAAAACACACACACGTATCAATATCATACATCGGTGAAAGTTAGACATCCAGGTAATAAGATACGCCAAAAAACAGTTACTCAAGCAACTGGATATGATTTTGGAAACGGTCAGACGTTTCAGGTAGCATCCACTACCTTTCGTCAGTGATGCTGGAGAATTCTTAGGAATCGCAGGGTTATGATATAAATCATCAAAAATTTTTCACTTTATTTGCATATCAATTAATAGTTGCTGAGACCAGATTTGACTGTATTTTACTAAGAGCAATATGTTTGTGACAAAAGAATGCATCCAAACCTACATGTATACATACATGTGGCTGTCATCAACATTGTCGTTCAATGTCAAAGGTCAATGTCAAAGGTCAATGTCAAAGGTCAAGATGTCAACCTTACCATCAAACCATGATCCATGGAGGGCTCTGAAGGCCTTCCCTGCTGCATCATGGGAGTTGCACTTCAAGTACACACAGCCCTGAGGTAAGAAGGCAAAAACAACAACATCAAGAAGTGTCCTTTTAAAGGCATCCAAACCAATTTCAAGGCAGCAAAACTGGATTTTCAAAGTCAATTTTCTGGTCATTCTTTTATTGTAGTAAGTTGAATCAACCCTTTCCCATTGCATACTGATATCGGTGAAGCAAAAATGCGATGTCGCTGACAGAAAACAGGTGGCAAATCATGGGGTTGAGAGTGGTTGTTGGGTGTTCATGTTTGGATGTTTTTATATTTTTACCCAAGATTTTTGTCAATTTTGTCCATCAAGGTTGACGGATTGGTTTAAAAAATTTCCGTCACAGTCGCCGCAAAGTTCCTGCAATTGACGGAAAGATGGGTGCTGGCTAGAGCCCTGATGTGACAGTTAGAAGAATTTACGGTTGAGAATGTGTTTCACAAACTTACTTCTCTGGAGGACTTGTCCACAGCTATGTGCACGATACCACTGTTATCCCCACACTTCTCCAGGATGGCATCTTGGATATGGACATGCCAGTCTTCACCTGTCTCTCTACATACAAGACACAAAAGATTACCGTACATTGACAGGGAAGGTATTTGCTTCTGAATCAATTATATCGTAGTAGCGTGCATAGTCCAGTGGTTAGCAACCCTGCCTCTGGACTATGAGGTTGGGAGTTTGAATCCTGGCTGTTGTCGCTCACCCGGCATGCACGCTACTGGAGAGGGTTGCAGTCCTTAGGACGGGACGTTAAGCTGTGGTCCACTGTTCATTGTGCTTGCCGAAAAGACCTAGAGGAATTTCCCTGTAAATACTGTACATAGCGTCTGTCTTCTCTGTCACGATCAGTGGGAGATTAGCTCTTCAGTGAGCTACATCTGGTTCATCACTTTCTATCAATTTATCTCAATGAAATATCACATCAAAGATTGTCAAGGTTTACATGTACATCAGGTACATTATCTACTAGTACTTACATGTCAGGGTCGAACATATTCCTGATCTTCAGGCAGGGAGTCGGGCTGTACGGACGGGAATTCACGGACGAGTCCACGTCAAACGCTGGGGGTGAGGAAAAACAACAACACACGTCAGTTATACGCAACACTCGGATACCGGAACATTTCAGTAACTGAAGGCTACTACAGTCAGGGCTCAAAATACTTTTTTCTGCATACTTGCAGGTACAATGTAACATTGAAAATTACCTGCACCAGAAAAATTTCACCTGCACCACTCAGCATTTGGGAAGCATGGATCATATTAAAAACTGTTCAGAAGCCATTGCCATTATTTCTTTTATACTTAATAGTTGGTAACTGTCAATGCAGCAAATACACATACATGTAATTTATATACACGTATAAACCCAGTACATGGACCGGTGCAGGACAGGCTCAGGTAGACATCAGAAATGCCTACACAGCTCCAATGTTACCTGCACTAACCTGCATATGCAGGTGGTATTTCCAGCCCTGACAGTACAGGAATAGTAAATGACAACTAAAAGCAGAGAACATGCTAAAAAAAAAATTTAAACCCACCTTCCCCTTGCCAGGCTTTTACTCTCCCCGTCTGTAACAAACAGGAGACAAGAATTATTTCTTTGTCTATATAACACAAGTGATGTTACATAATACCTTATATGGTTAATGACAGTTTCCTCTGAACATAATCCTGCCCATATATGGGTAGTGGGAGTTGAACTTTTTCTAGCCAACCCTTGTTTGTTTGTTTGTTTATTTGTTTCCTCCTAATATGGGCAATGACTGTCACCTCTCATCCCAACCCTGCCCTAATATGGTAAAGTAAGAGTTCTTTTTTCTATCAGCCTTTTCCTAATATGGACAGACATTAACCTCTCACCCTATCCATGCCCTAATATGGGTAGTAAAAGCTCTCTTCCTAGTCAACCTTTTCCTAATATGGGCAATGGGAGGTCTATCTTGTGACAACAATGACCAAATATGGGCAGTGTGATTCTATCAGCTGCCAACCTTCTCCTTATATGGATGATGTGAGTTCTCCTTGGTACAAACCCTGCCCTAATATGGAAACAGTGGATCTTCTCTAAAATCCCCCCCCCCGTCCTAATATGGGCAATGTGACAAATGTAAGTTCTCCCTTCTGTCCATCCTGGCCTTATATGGTCATTGTGAGTTCAACAGTGCCCAAACACCAGAAAATTCAGTTGAAGAGGTTTGTCTCACCAAAATAACAAATTTTCATTTTATGTGCCAAATTCAAATCAATACCTTTCATATGTGCTTTGTATTGTCGTCAGAAAGTTTGCAAAGCATACACCATCAACCAATGACGAGGGAAAAGCCATATATCGGACATTTCAAATTTACAAAAAAAAATAATAAAACCGCATTTTCAACAGATCTGGACATTAAACAATTCTAACCATAATTTATTGAGTTGGTATAAATTTTTAATGTTAAATATAGTGTGCATGTTTGTAGTTAAAACCAGAAGTTGTCTTGGTTCAGGACATAGACACTTTACACGAACAAAAATACTTTCTTGTAGCCATGGCAACGGTTGCCGTGGCATCAGGACCGAGAGGACTACTAACCCTGGGTGCCCCGAGTAGGAACTGTGGCAGCCCAGACGCTGCCTCGGGATTTGTATGATTCTGAGACTGCAGTAACACAGGAGGGGGTTAAAACACTGCAAGTGTACAAATCTCACTGGTAAAAACTGTGCCCCCCTCCCCACTTCTCCTTAACAAATACCATATATGCATGGCAATGGGTAAAAAATAACTGGTAATATTCAACCGACTATTGCCTACCCTGTATACATTTACCACAGTAAATACAAATAATTTTCAAAAAACAAATAGGTAAGGTTTTGGATTGGCTGTATAGAATAGTGGTGAAGACATCATTGCTGTGATTTGCCAATGGTCCCCTGATCTCTGACCAATCATAGATGCAGAAAGGGTGACCCTGAATCTCACCAGCTCATTGAGTAAGGTTTGGATTGGCTGTATAGAATAGTGGTACAGACATCATTGCTGTGATTCGCCAATGGTCACCTGATCTCTGACCAATCATAGATGCAGAGGAGTCTCACCAGCTCGTTGATTGGTGGATAGAGTCTGTTGTTGGGCGTGTCCACGTTGATCCATCTCCAGACCGTGAAGGGCTCGCCGGAGATCTGCTGGCTCTCCACGCGGATCCGCGACTCGTTGGCGGAGAGGAACTTCACGGCCCTGTCCCAAACCTGACCCAGCTTCTTCCTGTGGAGGTGAAAGGTCACATGGTCAGTGTTCTACGTCTTTCCATCATTTGACAGAATTTTGCCGCTCATGACGGACAAAAATTCTGTCCAATGTGTGTGACATCTTTGACAGACAAAAATCGGCGTGTAAAGATATGGAAAGAGATGTCATTAAACTAAGCTTAATCTATCAGCAAAATTTGCCACTCAAAATACAGGAAATAGCATTTCAGAGTGTCAGGATTTCAAAATTTTCCCAGGGGAGCATGCCCCTGGACACCCCTAGGATTGTCGCTCGACATGATGTTATGTCAAACAAACTTGATTCAGGCTGGCTAGAACACTGGTCAGAGGTATTTGCTGGAGAGTCAACTCAAGTCAATGGCTTAGGTTTCCCATATTACACTATGGTTTATGTTTCATACCATGATTACATGTAAGTACAAATTCCTGGCAATCTCGTACCTATCTGACAAAAGGAGGGATGGTACACTAACCTATCCTGGGGAGGGATGAGCATGTCTCGGACATGAGGGATGGCCAGGTAAGGCTGCAGGTCTGTGTTGTGCCTGCAGGCCTCTGCATGCTTCTTCAGGGCATCTGAAACAAGAAATCGGAGATTGCAGACTTCCAGGAAGTATTTCGGGTTTTTATGAATGTATTGTATGATCATGGGGAAATACTCCAATGAATTACATTTTTGTATATTATAGTATGGAATATTACATCATAGGGTTGTTTGACGTAACTTAATTTGATTTTGCACCATGGTCTGTGTTGCATACCATGATTACACAGTACACATTCCCAGCGACCTCAAACAACACCCTACCCCTAGGAAATTCTGGGTCACAAAGTTGTTTGTTTGCATCATATACATGCCAATTATTTGTAACACACCGAAGCTGGTGTATTACGCCGGGGGATGGTTGTACTAGCTATACACATACAGATATTTGAAGGCATATGCAAATTATCGGTAGGCAAATCGCCCAACTGTCACCCACTTTTTGCCTACCACTAATTGACTGTCATGTCATGGCAATCGCTTGTATACACTCTGACATAATGCAAGGATGCAGATGCACATACCTAGGATGCGCTCGATCATGTTATACATGAGCCTGTTGTCCTCCTCCTGCCTCCTCCATCTGTAACGCATCAGCTCCACCCCTCCCCACACCAGGGCCACACCTGAACACATGGCACAAACACAACACATCAGCTCCACCCCTTCCCACACCAGGGCCACACCTGAACACATGGTACAAACACAACACATCAGCTCCACCCCTTCCCACACCTGAACACATGGCACAAACACAACACATCAGCTCCACCCCTCCCCACACCAGGGCCACACCTGAACACATGGCACAAACACAACACATCAGCTCCACCCCTTCCCACACTAGGACCACACCTGATGAAGACACAGCACCACAAATACAACACATCACTTCCATATCAAGAACTCTTGGCAGTTGTGAGCCACTGGTGTATGGTGTTAAAAAAAACTGTTTGAAAACTATTGCCATTCTTTCTTTCATATTTCAGTGGTGGTAACAGTCAACAAAGCAAATAGACATCCAAAATGTCATTATCCTACATTATATAAACTCAATACATGTTAGGTACAGGCAGACATCAGAAATACCTACACAGCTCCAATTTTACCTGCACTAACCTGCATATACCCAGTACATGAACCAGTGCAGGTTAGGTACAGGTAGACATCAGAAATACCTGCACAGCTCCAATTTTACCTGCACTAACCTGCATATACCCAGTACATGGACCAGTGCAGGTTAGGTGCAGGTAGACATCAGAAATACCTGCACAGCTCCAATTTTACCTGCACCTAACCTGCATATACCCAGTACATGGCCCAGTGCAAGTTAGGTACAGGTAGACATCAGAAATACCTGCACAGCTCTAGTTTTACCTGCACTAACCTGTGTATATGCAGGTTGTGTTTTGAGCCTTGTAATGTTATTACAGTACTTACAGGCGAGCACTGCGAGTATCCTGAGGAAAACGATGGAGAAAGCACGTTGGAGACGACACAACAGCGGCATGTCCGGCTGCGTGGACTCCAACCAGCCCACCGCCTCCACTTCCGCCGTGTCTTCTCCTTCCGATGTCATCAGCCTGAGGAAGAAAAGACATTGAACTTCTTAAAGAACCCACACAATCCTTGATCTCAGGGGCAAACTATAAGGAACCATGATTCCTCTATGCTTCTAGGAGACCACAGGACCTAGCTTCGATCTATACTAGAACTATCATCATCATAATCTATCCCTCAGTCTAATTGTGACAACAACAGATGATCTTTTCTCCTCTTAACATTTCACTTAGTGTCGTGCTGGTCCACTCTCTGATGTTATCCTCCCATCTTTTCCGTTGCCTCCCCCTCTTTCTTCCTCCGTGGACTGTTCCAAGCATGATTGCTGTGACATATTTCTGTGGTTAGGAGATCTGCTGTGGTTTCCTTACTGCGTCTGTACTGTACTACTGTATCTGTAGAGCCGGTATAACCACCACTCGGTATAAGACCTAATATCTAGAACTGTTGCTGGCCCTGTACCTAAACCCGTGTAGTATACCAGTACTTTAAAATTTTCTTTAGCCTAGGTATGCAGCTCTCAGACTATGGTCTTACCTGACGCCCCAGTGTGGGTTCTCCGCGATCAGTCTCAGGGCTCGCTTAAACACAGGCTTGGTACAGCGCTGGGGAGGCACACAATGGACGGGTGGGTCATCACGCTGATACTGTATATCATAAAACTTTCACAGTGGTTTTATTTCACAGTACGAGGGCAGGGTTGGACAAGTCCACTTGCCCATTTGCCCAGGGCAAGTAAAAGTACTGTTCGGGCAAGTGCATATACCCCTTTACTTGCCCGATTGGGCAAGTAAATTTTTTTGGATGCGAAGTATAGCTGCTACGGTGTTTAGAGCGAAATTACTCATCATTTTGCCATAATGATATTACATTAATGCCCTTTTGTCAGAAAATCCTTTGCAAGTCTCAAACCACCTTATTTTGATAAATAAAGCATGCAGCATTATAAACTCTAAAATAAAATAATTTCCTTGCTGGTAGTAAAAATGCATAAAAAATGTCATGTATACTTTGGGCAAGAGAAAGGTTGGTTTGGGCAAGTGGAAATAACCATGTACTTGCCGCATAGGGCAAGTGGATTTTTGAAAACTTGTCCAACCCTCAGCCCCCAGGAGGGGAAAGGGAGGTTTTCATTGTGTTTTCAATTCATGGTTGAAAATTCTGTATTACAGTAGTCATACAAGGGAGAAATATTCACAGTGTCATGAATTCGAGAAGACACTGCAAAAACCATGAAAATAAAACCACCACGAAAGATTCAAGATGTACAGTATAGTATGTAAAATGTATTTTCCATGTAAGTTTGAAAACATGCAAGGTATCTTCATTTGTATTGTAGCTATAGAGATATTTAATCCAAAAGGTTGTAAGATTTCTAAATCTCTAGTGTATTTCCAAATTAAAAGAAGTGTTGTTAGGTCTTTGACTTAAAATGAAATGAAACACAATGTCATGTAAATAAATGTCATTAAAAGTCTTCTTTGTTGCCTTTAGTAATTATAGAGTCATTACTCTGAGGAAAAATGACTTACAAATTTGGAAAGGAACTGCACTGCGTCACTGCTGGACATGTTACGGCTCAAGCCAAAATCCTGGTCCCCACATAGGTATTCTCCTGGAAAAAAGGGGGGAGGGGGGCATTAGACATGTAACACACTAGACTGTACTGGTCCCAATATAGGTATTCGCCTGAAAGGGGGGATGGGGGCATTAGACATGTGTAACACACTAGACTGTACTGGTCCTGATACAAGTAGTCGCCTGAAAAAGGGGGAGGGGGGCATTATATTAGACATGTAACACACGAGACTGTACTGGTCCCCATATAGGTATTCGCCTGAAAGGGGGGAGGGGGGCATTAGACATGTGTAACACACTAGACTGTACTGGTCCTGATACAAGTATTTACCTGGGAAAAGGGGGAAGGTGCTATTGGTCATGTATAAAACAATAAACTCTAGCTCCAAACAAGTGTTTACCTCGAAAAGGTGAATTGCATTTCGATTACATCTTTCTCTTTCATATACAATGTAGTTACAATTCTTTAATCTACAGTACAAGGCCAACAAAACAGATATCCCTTTGCAATTAGGTAACTTTTATTGCTCAACTTCCCAGCTTAAACTAACTTGAACTTCTAATGTATTCTCATAAATGTAGATCTTGTCCACAACATAAAGTTATGTAAGAGATTCTAATTTATGCATGACAAAACAAAGGAGCTCAGATCAATGGTTATTATATCCAAATCTCTCCCATCTCCTAGACACAAACTTACGGTACAGTCTTTCTGCCAAGCAATCAATTATCCGTCCGGCGAGTCGGGTTGTTGCTAGGCAACCGACATGAGAGACAATTACCAACGTCTAGACAGGTATTACACTTGGTGAGATTACAGCAAAGGACTGAAGATGATAACATAGTCTGGCTGTGTTTTTAATCCTGGGGAATGGCTTTGCTGAAGATGTAATGGTGGTTTAAATGATGAGATAGACGACTTGGGCTTCATCCGGCCTCCCATCTTCAAGACATCAGAGGAGAGTAAGATGGATAAAGGCTTTTCGAAGGTTACTGGAATGGCCAGTATTAACGGCAAAGATTGCAACACTGACAGTAGATCTGTCAATAGGAATCAGGACACTTGCCAAGAAAAAAATCACACTCAAAGTTGGGCTGCAGTTTTTTGTTCATCCACTAGGTGGCTCTTCATCAACCACCTGAATGTCAAAACTTTACATTATACATTATGATTTTTCCTGACCAATCACAAAGAGTGTTCTACATTATTGGCCAATCAGATGAGCTGCTAGTTTTAAGTGATTAACTATGTTTCGGGCATGAGGTTACCTGCCTGTCAGCGCAGACAGTATTATGATGCTGACCAATCAAAATGTGTCTTCAACATCAATAGCCAATCAGACGAGCTGCTGGTTTAATGCAATCATCTAGTGTGTCAGCAGAACGTACTGCACCTGTGCGAAAGCTGGTTTGTTTTAACGGTTTTCATTGCATATTTGGTCAATGCTGCATCAGAATTTTGCCCGTCACAGACGATATCTTATCCAACACAGCATTTGAAAACTACATGTATAGACGGGATGTCTGATCCTTAAATATGCAAATACGACCTTAAAACGAGACGTTCTGCCGAAGTTCTATGGACGATACAGTAAAGGTTTTGCACAGGCGCAGTACGTTCTGCCAACGTGCTCAGTTATCTGTGTTCTGGACATGTGGTTACTGACCTGCCAACAGAGACAGTTTCTGATGAAGATGATGCACCATCTCTAAGGCTTCTGCAACTTCGTCCTTATCCTTACTACAGCCCTGAAACAAACAAGGTAACATATAATTTTTAATTAAAACTTTAAAACAATAAATTATATCATTTGTAGTACAATTGCAGGGCTCGAAATACTTTTTCTTATCAGGTGTATGTGGATTTTTATTTGTTGTATTGACTGTTACCACCTATGAAGTGTAAAAGAAATAATGGCAATGGTTTCTGAATAGTTTTTAGTATGATCCGTGCTTCCTAAATTCTGAGTGGTGCAGCTAAAACTTGCCTGGAGCAGGCAATTTTCAACGTAACCTGCACCAGTGCAGGTATGCATAAAAAAGGTACTCTCCAAGCAGAGGTTTAGGCTTTGGCTTATTTTTTGCGTGTTTTAGGCTTTTTTATCTGGCTTTCTTTTTTGTACTGGTATCTTTTTTTTGTGCCAGCCAAACGTATGTGGCATATTGAACACTGCCCTGCCAATGATACTGTCTTGCCAATTTGATACTGTCTTTGCAGCTACCAAAGATCTGCTTGGAGATTTAAAAAAAAAGGATTTCGAGGCCTGTCAAGTAGGTCCTTGAGGCAGGCCTCGAAATTAACTTTTCTTCCTATTGTCCCAGCACTGTCCCAAAATAAATTTCAATTGTCCCAAAGTGATTATGAACTGTCCCAACTTGTTTTTTTGGAAGTATTCTATGACTACAACTTTAAGTCAACTTTATTACTCCGTGAAGGAGGCATACCTCCTGCAGGAGTATTCGGGTCAGCCGGTTTTTCGTGTTCGCAGCTAAAACTCACGGTTCCCTGTGTTCAATCGGCATGTAATTTTATACGTCGTCTGCAGGCATGCCAGTGGTGATGCACGTATATCAATATTTACCGTAGGTGTTTTCGCGGTCAAGATAATATTCGAAAAGCACCCCTACATTTAGGGGCACATGGGACCGGCCGCGAAAAACCCGTTGTTTTGAATAGCGGGGGGGTCGAGCATCCTTAATGCAGATGTGCGGGGCGGTTTTTAATGCAGACTAGATGCGGACCGTAATGGTTTATGGATGGCCCGGAATTGTGAAATGTGTTCGCACGTAAAAGTCATGTTTGTGTACGTTGTATTTCTATGAATTTTGGCATGTGGTGTGCCGTTATGTCCGTGTTGATGCACGTGTCTTTGATTTTACCGTAGCGGTTTTTATATCAAGGTAAATTTGATATTTCAAAATCACCCCTATTTCTACAATCCTGTGGAATAGGCCGTAGGTTAAGTAGATATGTGGTAGGCGAGGTTCTCTAAGCAGATATTAGGTGGTTGTTGTGTATATTCGTTTGTTAGTATCTGTTGGGATTGTGACTTATGGTTTGCACCTAAGGTCAGGTCTATTGTCTGGCAAGATGTTAATATCATAGTTGTTCGGTAGAGCTCACACACTGTACTATTTATAGCTTATGATATAGCGACCTGAAATTGGTCGGAGCGCGGAGAATGCGCCAAGATATGTGTTGTTTCCGTGTGCAACTGTGCTAACGTTGCTGTGGTGATCATGTTGTTTTGTTATTAATAATAATAAGCAGTTGACTTGAGCGGCAAGTGTTAAAATTGTTGACGTGGTTTTAGACTGACCGCCAGTTGCGCAGTTGACTTTGTGTACGTGTCTTTGTTTTTACCGTAGCGGTTATGTGGGACGGTGTTTTCCGTGTGCAACTGTGCTAACCGTTGCTGTTGTGATCATGTTGTTTTGTTAAGCAGTTAACGTTGACTTGAGCGGTACCCGTTTTTCCGTGTTCGCAGCTAAAACCCACGGTCCCCTTTGTTCAATCGGCATGCAATTTTATACGTCGTCTGCAGGCATGCCAGTGCCAATACCACCTCTCAATCTGCAAATTATAAAATTTCACGGAGAATTGTCGCCTATGGCGTCTTGTTTTGCTTATGTTCACTCCCAGGCACACTATAATTGCAGAGTAGACAGGAAATTCGGGGGGACTTTCCGGATCCAAAAGCCAGGATATGTGCCTAATAAACAAAAGAAGGGCTGACATTCTGATGTTGATTAATTTTCTATTGTCCCAAAAATGTCCCAAAGTGTCTTTTTAGTTGTCCCAGCCAAAATTTTAGTGGTCAGTGGCCATTGGACCACCTTTAATTTCGAGCCCTGCTTGAGGCAACAATCCTCTCCATCAATCCTAACGGCGTCTACTTAGGACCCTCCACACACCCTACCTGTGCTGGTCCAGACACTGGGCCGTCTGCCAACTCCATCAGTCAACTGGGATTCACTCCTGACAGGGATTGGCAACTATTTCTGCCCCTAACAGCCCGCCTGTCCAATTTGGTGTCTCTACAAGCCAGCTGACGGCTCCGAGGACTTGATCAAGACCTCGGAAGGCTCAGTCAAGTGATGGAACCAGATGACCTAATTACGTGTTACTTGACTTCTTTTGAGGCTGAGATCGGGGCCGTGGAGGAGGGATTTTTATCATGTTTAGGTCTGTTTTGGGTCACTATTGTCTCTTAAAGGAACGCAACACAAAATTTCAAATTCATTATTTTCCAGTAGTCTACACATTAAAAAGTTGATATATTTCAATTTTTACATTAGTCCGCCAAATAATTACCCTGTATACGCGTTTGAACTTCGCGCTCTCCTAGCTCGCCCGCCGCGATGGCAATGATTAGCGAAGCCGCTTATTTGCATATCACAGTCCAGTGATCTCCCAGTGGCACTGCCAATATGCAAATAAGCGCGTTCGGAACGGAGACGTCAGAGCAAAGCATTAATCATTGCCATCGCAGCGGGCGAGCTAGGAGAGCGCGAAGTTCAAACGCGTGCACAGGGTCATTATTTGGCGGACTAATGTAAAAATTGAAATATATCAACTTTTTAATGTGTAGACTACTGGAAAATAATGAATTTGAAATTTTGTGTTGCGTTCCTTTCAGCTTGCTCTGAATAACAATATTTACGACGATTTTAAACGTCCGGTGAAGTAATATACTAGAAGTGTGAATCTCTCAGAGCAAAAATGACGGACCAATTTCCAGGGCCCTTGTAGCTACATTGTATAGTCTGTACAACTGCAAGCACCAAATAAAACCATTTACATGCGCCATTCAAAACTTAAAGTGACCTAAACATTACCTTTTTATTTGTGTGGGCCGATCTTCAAGAATTTATCTGGTAATTTTTAGCCTTTTTTGTTACTATTAATAGTTAATGCACCCAGTGTGCAATGTTGTTGTTCTAAGTTCTAACTTTTGACTTTAAGTTAACAACATGAAATATTCTACATTGTTTTCATAGTTATGTACATGTAGACCTTACCAAAGTCCAAGGTACACTTTTTTTACCACAGGGCTCTCACATATTCTAATTTAGGTGCACAGGAAAATTTTGGGTGCACAAAATAGAATAAAGAACAATGTCAGCAAAACCTCATTTCATTGTGGCATACACACTTCAGTTTGGTGTGTACTACGGCATAGGTATGCAGGGCTCGAAATAGTGGGTCACAGTGGGTGCATATGCACCTTAGTGCAGGTAAAATTGGGGCTGTGCAGGTATTTTCGATGTCTACCTGCACCTAACCTGCACTGGTCCATGTACTGGGTTTTTATATACATGTAGGTGTACTAGTATGTGGATTTGTATTTGCTGTGTTGATTGTTACCACCTAGGAAGTATGAAAGATATAATTGTAATAGTTTTTGAACAGTTTTAGCCTGGTCCATACTTCCTGAATTCTGAGTGGTGCAGGTAAAATTTGTCTGGTGCAGGTAATTTTCAGTGTTACCTGCACCAGCACGTCGGCAGAACGTACTGAACCTGCACGAAACCCGTAATATATTGTGCATACCACTTTGGCAGAACGTCTCATATAAGGTTGTACTAGAGAATATAAGGTTGACAGCCTGTCTGTAGTTTTCAGATGTTGTATAGGAAAAGATATCGTCTGCAACAGGCAAAATTTTGATGCAACGTTGTCCAAACATCCAACAAAAACGTGAAAAATCAGGGTTTCGCACAGGCGCAGTACGTTCTGCCGACGTGCTACCTGCACCAGTGCAGGACTATGCAGAAAAAAGTATTCCGAGCTCCAACACTTGAGTTTGGTGTGTGCTGCATATAGGCATGGCTGGGTGCACACATTCTTGTGGTAAACAGCCCAGCTGTCGCATTTAATCCTCCAGCTTTTTATGTGGTTTAACGGCTGCCTGTAATCCCTGCCCTTCAGTGTAGTGTGCTGTGTGGTTTTTACCAGCATACAGTTTAAACCACAGGCATTCCCACTACATACATTTGCATGGTGGCATTTAGGTGATCTTGTGGTTAGGGCTGTCGACTTGGAATCTAAAGGTTCTGGGTTCGAATCTCTGGCTGGCCCCAGTGTTGTGTCCTTGGGAAAGGCACTTTACACCTATTTCCTCACTCCACTCAGGTAAAAATGAGTACCTAGCTTCAATTAGGGATGTTCTCTCAGATAGGACATTAAGCCGGAGGTCCTGTGTTTGAGGAGAGTCAAACCTCGAGCACGTTAAAGATCCCACCGTACTTATTGAAAAGAGTAGGGGCCCTTTCTACTAATTCTATATAGTGTTTGTGGATCAAACCTTACAGTCTGGTCTTACACAGCTTGTACTTACTGTACAAACTGGAAGATCAACATGAAAACTGACTGTCAAATCAAGTCTGCGCAAAAAATAAGCGGATTTACAGTAGTCCCAGGGCACAGCCCCATTCCACAGTTGACTGCTGTGCCCACATCAGACAACTCGTTAGTGACTTAATGAGCAGAACCTAACGAGCAGGGACACCTCCCCTACTTCCTTCCTTCCTGGCAAAAAAAGTTGACCCACCCAAGTGATGACAGAGGGTAGGAATATGGCTGGAACAAGCCGACGCCCACGCATCAATGTCAAGGTAAACAAAGCCACGCCCACTCACCAACTTCCAGGAAAACTATTTGAAACCCTGACTTTTCAACTTCTGGGAAAACTACCTAAACCCACCTTTATGCTGTCGTAGGAAAACTATTTGAACCCACTTTTCAAATTCCAAGAAAACCATTCAAACCCACACTTAAGAGAAAAACTTACACCCACCACCATTTCCAGGAGAAAGTATCTATTTTTTTATACAGTTAGGCCTAGGAAAAAATGTTGTGTTTCCTCAACAGTTTCCCGACCGACACTAGAAAAAACTGCCGACCCTAGCCCTTTTTTGGGGTGGACCCCTGCAAGGGACATAAATTTTTGAGCTGATCAACCTTTTCTAGCTCCATGATCTGACACCTGAGTGATGAAACGTTGTACAATCAGTTTTCCAACATTGACATTAAAAATATAAGTGTCCTCATGCAATTTTTACTTTGTTAAAATACTGTATTGTATAAGTTGGATCACTAGAGATCGCCAAAGTCTAAAAAAGAAACAAGAAAAAAAATATCATCCCTGCCTACCGAGTTTTTTCAGGACTGAAACAGGAAACACAACATTTCTTTCCCAGGCCTTAAAAACATGTCTACTACAATATGTGATTTTTCTATATAGAAAAGACACTCCAATTCAAGAGGACAAGCATATCAGCATTAGGCTAATTTTTGGGAATTTTTCATATGCACTGAATCTTGGATTCCGAACCGGATTACTTCAAGAGAGGCATAAAAGAGGCCATATACATTAGGGCACTTCAACCTTCGCTCAACCGGGACGGGGGGTGATATCGACTTCAGACAACCTTTGACCCTTTGCTGACGTCACACGTGAGACAAATCACGTGTCCACAGCATTTGGGTCAGATAGCTGAAGAAGACTGAGTGATTCAGTCGAAAATTCCAGTGAGTGAAATCTATGAGTTGGAGAACAGTTTAAACTCTTCATAATGTTATTTACCAACTCAGATGAACTTTCATGCCACTGCTTCTTTTGTTTTTTTAATGACTTGACCTAATGCTTGTCTGATGACACTTAGCCCATGTATGACTAAAAATCCCACATCCTGCTAGGAATTGTACGTTGTGTGACCACAACACATTCTTTACTGCTTATTCATTTAGCTGTGAATCCAGCTTTCTACAAAACTCCGAAACCAAAATTCACAGTGACATTGTCCCAACTTTCAGTCAATTTCAAACAAGAGAACTGTTTTCATCAGTATTAAATTAAACAAATATAAACTGGATTCTAATTTGAGTTCGGTGTTGGTTACGGTGCGATTTTTACACAGCTACGAGTTGTAAATTATGGACTGACATCATATGGGTGACAACTTTTGGTTCCCTTTAACTTTATATTATATACGACCTTGTACAGTACACGAGTACTGTACATATAATTTTATGTACAATCATATATCTACCGACAGAGATCCCGATCGAAGTTTCTGTTTAACTCTGAGACTCCGATCATGATCTCTACCGGTAGAATATTGGAATCTCTACCCTGACATATACATTTGAACGTATCATTGACTACAGTACAAATCTCAAGTAAGCATGTATATGTTGAGGGTATAATATCATAAGTAACACCCTACCTCAGTGGTAACGTCAGGTCCACAAAGTAGGAAATTATCTGTAAAAAAAACAAGACAGTAATTAAACAGTTAACAAGTCAGGCATTAGACCATTAATTAATTAATTTTCATTTTGCAACAAAATAATTTGCAATGTTTAGGATATCTTGTTAAGCTACATACCTTGAAATAATTTGGCATCAACAGTTAAAGAAAGTCCTCTTAGCTATTAGTATTACAGTTTATACATTTATCAATACATATAAATAACAACATGATGTGTAGGAAGCATTTCAAGGTTTGAGTCACAAAATATTTTGCTCCGACTAAAAACATACAAAAGCATTGCTGCACTGAATCTATTGTGTGGAAAAAGACAGTCCTGCCAACTGTGGGCAGAGTTTACTTGGAAGAAATACAAGGATTTTTTAAGGTCAGCGGACATTCCAAGGAGACTTCTACAAGAACTCCATCCATAGTCTCTCCCCTACTACTTTCCCAAGAACCCCATTCATAGCCTCTTCCCTTACTCCTTTCCCAAGAACCCCATTCATAGCCTCTCCCTACTCCTTTCACAAGAACCCCATGTACAGCCTCTTTCCTACTATTTCACTTTATATAGTCCATTCAAACAGCAAAAAAATCCACACCCTCTCCTTTATATCCTTTCCAAAACCCCCATCCACATCCTCACCCCCCCCCCCCAAACTCCTGGCCCTGACATTCCTAGCTGTTGACTTCATCTCCCTACAAAAGGGAGTGTCTCTCCCAGCCAGGATAATGGCTTTCCTCGCCAGTTGTGTCCCTGCCAAATCGGCTGCGGTCCCAGCCCCGACTAAACCCCTCTCTCTATACAGTCCCGGCACGTCTCAATGACAAAGAGAAGACTTGACAATAACCAGCTTGCCTCCAAGCCTGTCATTACAGTTAGCTTATAGCCTCTGGGCTCAGGGTTTCAGTGCTTTCTTCTTGAATACCTGGCAAAAAGGACCTGGACCACACCTGTGGGTGTGAAAGGGTATTTGACAATCTTGGAATTGAAATACTTCATTTCATGTGGTTTTCTGTGATTCATAATACTGAAAGATTTTCTCGTGCAAATAACTGACTCACCCTGAAATTGTTTTCTAGGGGTTCCATCCTACACGAAAATTCCGAATTTTGTGCAATATTTTTGACAAATTTACCAAAATTAGAGAGGTTGAAGAAACAAAACTCAAGTCAGCCTTGTAGCTAAGGGATATCCTTCCATCCCATATACAGTTATTTTCCTTCCGAATTATTCCCTGGCAGAGACGGTTGCTAGACTGAGCTGGGTGCGCAGCCTCAAACAAAAACCCGAAACAAACTGGGGTGTGCCCAGTTAATACATGGTTACCTTCGCAGAAGGAAAACATATTATTTTTGCTCTGATTCTTCTTCTCCAAACAAATGAGGATAATGCCCTGGACCAGGCTGTCACCATGTTAACTGGTGTTGTAGCAGACACCCTGTGGTGTTGGGTTACATTATGTAGCAAGTTTGAGGGGCTGGTCACCATATACATATGTATATAAACATATATATGAATGTGTCTGAGTAAGAATAAACAGAGCAGTAGTTTGTTAGGCTAGACCGTGTGAAGGTGAACATTACATTTTTTGTGTATGCATTTGCTTTAGAAACAGTTACCTTTCTAGAAAGCACTACCTATTATTATTACCTACCTGTGTTGGTCTTGGGTGTTACCAAGTCCCAGCGAACGTTTAGGTACATCAGGGCAAGAGCCAGGAAGAAGAGCGCCATGAGGACAAGCAGCACTCTGGACACATACTGGCCCCAGTACACGCCACCTGAAACACTGGACAGAGACACAGGGGGTTCAGGTTAAGTCTTGTAGAAACTTCTTCCTATTCAGCTGTAAGTATTTGATGAAATGTACATGTACTGTCCAACTTGGCAGTTCTTGTCCACACCTGAACAGCAATGTCCACACCTGCATAGTACTTTCTAAACATGAACAGCACACCTGTATAGCGCTGTCCACAACTGAACAGCACTGTCAATACTAGAACAGCACTGTCCACACCTGAACAGCACTGTCCAACCTGTAACTTCCACATCTGAACAGCACAGTCCACATCTGAATAGCACTGTCTAGCCTGTAACTGCCACACATGAATAGCACTATCCACACATATGAACAACACTATCCAAACCTGTACAGCACTGTCCACATATGCACAGCACTGTCCACATATGCACAGCACTGTCCACATATGCACAGCACTGTCCACATATGCACAGCACTGTCCACATATGCACAGCACTGTCCACATATGCACAGCAGTGTCCACACCTGCACAGAACTGTCTAACCTGTAACTGCCACACCTGAACATGTCAGCTTGTACCTAACTATATACCACAGCTTAACAGCACAGCACTATCTAGCCTGTAACTGCCAAACCTGAACAGCACTGTCCACACCTGCACAGCACTGTCCACACCTGCACAGCACTGTCCACATATGCACAGCACTGTCCACATATGCACAGCACTGTCCACATATGCACAGCACTGTCCACACCTAGTCACCTACCCTTAAACAGCACTGTCCACACCTGAACAGCACTGTCCAACCTGTACCTGCCACACCTGAACATGTCAGCACACACCTACAAACACCTGTAACCTTCTGTACCAGTCTGACCTACATCTACGTGTCAGGCCTGTCTATGTTGACATAGCTGGAGACTTAGTCAAAACAAGAGCTTAAATTAAACTAGCAGCTGATACCGGCTGTACTCAGTTACCAGCGGGCAAAGTCAATGTATTTCCCCGTTTGGGGGATAACGTAACTCATAAAAAAAGTCAAGATTGAGACACCAACGGTGGCATATTATAAAGCATCTTTCTGGTGTTCTTTTTCCAATTGAATGGCTTATCTCCCCACATCTGCTTGAAGTCAGACATAAGACATGTAAAGCCTACATGTGTGTGTAATCTCCAAGCAGATCCTACGGTGGCAAGGCAGTATCCATCGGCCAGAGGAGTGACCTTCAGTGGCTAATGGACACTCCTCTGGCCAATCAGTGTGCGAAATACTAGGTTGCCCAGTTGCACCGGGCAAGTCAACCATATTTTGCTTGGTGCAACCTATTTTTGCACCCAGGTAGCCCAGTGCACTACCAAAATTTTGTGGTAAGGATGCCATTGGGAACTGTTTATTGAGAAGTTCCCATGGAAGAGCTCATCAGTTCAGGTAAGGGGAAACAACTCTGTGTCAGAAATGTATAAATTCACATTGCATTCTAACAAAGTTAATCACAATGTAGAAGAGTTGAAATTTGGGGCAACCTGGAATTTTAATGGGCAACCTAGCTTTCATTCTAGGTTGCTACTGGGCAACCTGGCTCAAAAAAGTATTTCGTACACTGCCAATGGATTTTGGATACTGCCTTGCCACCGTAGGATCTGCTTGGAGATTACATGTCTGACCCATTTGACAGAAAACCTATAGTAGCCCTGTGTGTGTCCCAGATAAGAGCCCCTGACAGTATTTTGGGCTGTCTGTGAATAAGTTCAGCTGTTCGGGAGTCCCACATTCGGACTGGCCGTTTTCAACCTCGTGTGGATAGAAGGGTCACTGCTTGTCCTTTCTCCAAGCAGACGTTATGAGGAAAATAATGTAGCCATTTTCTGGGCGGAAAATTGTAGTATTTTCTGAGACGGAAGATTGTCCCGTTTTGGGGGGATGGAAAATTCTTTTGTTTTTGGGGGCAGAAAATCGTAACGTTTTCTGGGAGGGAAAATTGTCACGTTTTCTAGGAGAGAGTTGTAACTTTTCTGTGAGAGAGTTGTAATTTTTTCTGTGAGAGAGTTGTAACATTTTCTAGCAGAGTTGTAACGTTTTCTAGGAAAGAGTTAACGTTGTAATGTTTTCTGTGAGAGTTGTAACGTTTTCTGTGAGAGAGAGTTGTAACGTTTTCTAGGAGAGAGTTGTAACGTTTACTGGGAGGAGAGTTGTAATGTTTTCTAGGAGAGAGTTGTAATGTTTTCTACTACTAATTCTAGGAAAGAGTTGTAACATTTTCTGGGAGAGAGAGTTATAACGTTTTCTGAGAGACAGTTGCAACATTTTCTGGGAGAGAGTTGTAATGTTTTCTGTGAGAGAGAGTTGTAACATTGTCTAGGAGAAAGTTGTAATGTTTTCTGGGAGAGAGTTATAATGTTTACTGGGAGGAGAGTTGTAATGTTTTCTAGGAGAGAGTTGTAACATTTTCTGGGAGAGAGACTTGTAACATTTTCTAGGAGAGAGTTGTAATGTTTTCTGTGAGAGAGAGTTGTAACATTGTCTAGGAGAAAGTTGTAATGTTTTCTGGGAGAGAGTTATAACGTTTACTGGGAGGAGAGTTGTAATGTTTTCTAGGAGAGAGTTGTAACATTTTCTGGGAGAGAGAGTTGTAACGTTTTCTGGGAGAGAGTTGTAATGTTTTCTGTGAGAGAGAGTTGTAACATTGTCTAGGAGAAAGTTGTAATGTTTTCTGGGAGAGAATTATAACATTTTCTGGGAGGAGAGTTGTAATTTTTTCTGAGAGAGAGAGTTGTAACATTTTCTAGGAGAGAGTTGTAATGTTTTCTGTGAGAGAGAGTTGTAACATTTTCTAGGAAAGAGTTGTAACATTTTCTAGGAGAGCTGTAACGTTTTCTGTGAGAGAGAGTTGTAACGTTTTCTGGGAGAGAGTTGTAATGTTTTCTGGGAAAGAGTTGTAACATTTTCTAGGAGAGAATTGTAATGTTTTCTAGGAGAGAGTTTTAACATTTTCTAGGAGAGAGTTGTAACATTTTCTAGGAGAGTTGTAACGTTTTTTGGGAGGGAGTTGTAACGTTTTCTAGGAAAGAGTTGTAACGTTTTCTAGGAGAGTTGTAACGTTTTCTGTGAGAGAGAGTTGTAAAGTTTTCTAGGAGAGAGTTATAACGTCTTCTAGGAGAGAGTTGTAACGTCTTCTAGGAGAGAGTTGTAACGTCTTCTAGGAGAGACTTGTAACATTTTCTGGGAGGGAAAATTGTAACGTTTTCTGAGAGAGACTTGTAACGTTTTCTGGGAGAGAGTTGTAACGTTTTCTCTGAGGGAAAATTACAATGTTTTCTGTGAGGGAAAATTCTAATAGTTTCTGGGAGGCAAAATCATAAACATTCTGTCACAAAACTTGGCAGCCTGAAAACTTGACGATTTTCACTCCCACAGAATCATGGGAATGTTACAGATTTGTCCAGGAAAACAGGACATCCAGAAAACGTCGCATTTTTCCCTCCAATTTCCAGACATCTGCTTGGAGATTGCTGCTTTCACACCTCCAGACAGACAAATATGCCAGGTGTTGATTCTTGGGTACACTGTCAATAAACACACCGATAACAATCTAGGGACAAACATGGCTCAAAACACACCGTTCAGAGTACGGCTGTGTACCTTATACCTGTACCTGTAAAATTATTCAAGTACAGGTCCAGACCTGAACATCTGGTGTAGTACAAATCTGTAACTTAACATTTTTCGTAAAACACTAGTTGGTGGACACATTTTTTTACACTAAAGATATATAAATTGGATCTCAAAGATGACAATTTTGACAATCTGAATCTAGCTGCTTCTAGCACATGAAAATACCCTTTAGAGAGTTTTGAAAATCATTAAATTATACATTAAAATGTTTTGAGATTAAGGTATATAAACCTCATATAAGGACAAGAATTTACCATCTAGCAAATGAGACAGACAGCTACATCTGTATGATTTATATAACTTACATACATGTATGACTGACCAAACTTGTTTGGACCTTAACTTGTGTACCTGTACCTGTACCTAACATTTGTTTAACTTTAGTTACTACATGTACATTGTACACAGCTCTAGGTACAGGCCTGTACGCGTGTACCAAAACCTGTGTACATGTACCTATACATGTACCTTTGCCTAAAAGTTTACGTGCACAGTTCTGTGCTTCAGAGTTGCTTCTGTGTTTAGTTAGAACTTGCGGAAAGATAAAATTTAAAATACCACCTCAGTCCTGCATACACAGGTAGAATAAGAGTTGTGGAGGTATTTTCCAAACCTGCAACAGTCCACATACATGTATTTGTACAACAGATACTGTACTAGATTTAATATTAACAATTCCAAACTCAAGTTTTGCGATCTTATTTTCACAGGGGGCACACAAGAGCGCATTTCTACGTGGTAGCGTACATAGTCCACCGGTTGAAGGCCAAAACTTGTAAACAGTTCTTGTCTAGACCATACTTAATACATGTCAAGACATGTTTTGTTTATATCTCAGCCAGGGAGCTTCAACTTTGACATATTACCCACAATGCTTCACACTGTGCATGCACAGTTCAATCCGTGAGCCAGCTTATGGTCTAAATCAGCACGTCGGCAGAACGTACTGCGCCTGAGCAAAACCTGGATTTTCGCTGGATTTTTGGTCAACGTTGCATCAGAATTTTGCCTGTTGCAGACGATATCTTTTTCTTCACAACATTTGAAAACTACAGACGGGATGTCACCCTTATATACGTGAATTCGACCTTATATGAGACGTTCTGCCAAAGTGCTATGCACAATACATTGCGGGTTTCGCGCAGGCGCAGTACATTCTGACGACGTGCTGTCTAAATCTAATGCCAAACTTTTACTAGTACTAGTAGTAGAGTCATCTATATTGAACATCTTCAACTAATCTACATAAAATTTGAGATTGTTATTGTTTTGGAAGATTTCGTAGTAACAGATACATTATAGGAGATTCAGGGTTTAAAATACTAAATATTCTGTTTCTGCCATGCAGTATTATAATATTCCTTACAAAGTCTGCAATGTTTCAGTAAGACAAATGACGATTTGTTTACATTTCTTAACTATTTCAAATACTTGTAAATTGGAGGGGGTATTTCGAACCTTCCTGTTCAAGATTTTAGTACCTCAATTTTTTTATGAATATACGAAAAAAATACAAAGCACATACGATGTTTAAAAAATGAACTTAAACTTAATTACCTCATTAGCAGCCATCTGTAAAAAGTTAGGGTGGATAACGGGGTAATTAACTATGTCTTAATTTATGACTTGTACTGTAAAGTGTGTAATATTTGCTGTGGTTTTATTTGGCAAATTTCCTCACTACTGTGTACTTTGGTGCCGTTGTTTCAAGGGCAAACTCAAAATTAAATCCATGCAGAAATAAATCAATTTACAGTAAATTACAGCTCTACCTTTAGTTTAGACTTCAGGTCCTATTTGCAATGTTGTTTAAAGACATCTACCTACAGAAATCTGTTATGTTTTTGCTGTCTAGGTCTCTAAGTTAGGTCCTGTCCCAAATATCGGGACAACAGCCATGGAAAACAAACTCCTTGGAAGAGGGCCATGGGGTCATTGACCTTTCAAGGTTCCGTTTTGGCTGGGGTTGGGTGACGTAAGAAAGTCCTGGCACGAACCTCTGCAGCTGTCCCAGCCAATAATGTTTCCCCTTGTATATTTGTCTCGTAAAAAAACAAAAAAGCCATTGCGTGCGAAACAACGCAGCTCGTGTGTGTGTGGTAAAGTTATTACCTGTTTAGGTCCTCCGCGGTCTGGAACTCTTTCTGAAGGATGTCGTCGCCGCTGTTGTAGTCTTTGGGGGCTGGCGTTCCCCCGTTAGGTTGTTGGGGGGTGGTGGTGGAGGGGGTTCGGCGATGGGTAGGGAGAGGGGGTCTGGAAAGGGGAGACGACACCCACACAGTCATTTTACTCTGTTTCTTATTGCTGTGGACGTGGTTTGCATGGTTGGCGATGGGTTTGTGTCTGGAGTTGGCGCCCAAGTCGGGCGGGGATGTTGTTGGTTTTTTTGTCGGGGTGCTTGTTCGCGGAGTGGAGTTGCTGGAGGCGCCCCTGCCCCACGTGTTTAGACTGAAGCTCAGCGGCGTGGAGTCGGCGCCCGTCTTGCTGAAGGTACGGTTCATGTCGAAACTGTCCTGGCCGTTGACGCTGCCCTCGTCCCCCGCCGCGTAGCTCGCCTGACCGTCTGGGACGTCCCCGTCTGTGTCTGAATAGTCCTCGTCTGGCGTGGGTTTGTGATCGTGGTGGCCGGGCGGGGTGGCGCCCCTACGGCGCGCCCCGACAACACTCCCCAAAACACCGCTCTTCCGGCCAGACCGCGAGTCTACACTCGCACGAGCCTTTGTGGAAGGTCCTCTAGAGTCTGCTACATTATCGTACGAATTCTCTGACCTGTTTAGAGTCCGGGAGGGTCGAGACTTGGGGGTTCGTCTGTGTCGGAATTTCTGGCCGTTCCTCTCGGCTTCCCCCTCGCTCTCGTCCGAGCTGAACCCGATCAGTTTCCGCGAAGGTTTCGCGCCGGAGGCCGCTGTGGACGATTTCCTTCGCTGGGAACGAAGCTGTGTGAGCTTGTTTTCGTACAGTCGGCGTGTAGTCGCTGTAATGGGGCCAACATTTTGGCCTAAAGCTTTCAACTCCGCTCGCAGCTCTTCATCCGTTAGCTGCGCCGCCATCTTGAAATTCTCCCGCCAAGTCCCGGATGTAGGAAGTAGGTCAGCTGAAGTCACGCGAGAATAACCGAGAGCTGTCTGAGGTTTCGTTCAGATGGACGGGCACATTTTATGGTCTCACCAAGGACATTATATCACCTCACCAAGACTTTTCTGCGGGTCAAAATAAATAAATATATGGGAGTATATTGTGTCAGAGATACCAGCTCGCTATGGTAAAATATTCTCCCTATTTGGCCCTTGGGAAAGGCACTTTTACAAGACTTTCCTCTGACTGCCTAGCTTAATACATGTAACTAGGTACGCGAGTCCCTCGGAAAGCCACACCTCGAGCACGTTAAAGAACCCACCATACTTTCGAAAAGAGTAGGGGTCTTTCCAGGTGTGAGTGGTTCCAACCTTACAGCCCTATGGCCGCAACTGGGGTCGTATTGAGGTCACCTGCTTAGCGCCGAAGTGGCAGCGGCTCCAGACCCTTGCGATTAAGCCGCATTGACTTTTTGTAGAATGACCACTCTGGGGCCGTCCTCGTCGCACCAATCTGAATTTTTTTTACATGGTCATGCCCAGATTGTGCTCCCATTTATTCATATGAAGTTTGAAGCAAATCCATCGATCCGAAGTTGTATAAATCGAAGTTGACAGTAATACATTGACTTTTTGTAGAATGACCACTCACTTTTGACTTTTTGTAGAATGACCACTATTCCTTGCAAAATATCGGCCCTCGCGCAACGGCGGCAAAATCCACCACCACAAACATTTTCAAATAGGTGTCCCATGTATGTCTGCGAAGTTTCCGTGCTTTACAAGCTTGTAAAGTACCTTTTTTTTGCCAAAATGTACGCCACTATCACGCCCCGGCCGCGGCGTCTCGATTTCAACATGGCCGACCTGGTCACGTGGTTGCCTTCCGGGACTGTTCTATAACTTCGGCGGGGAGGGAGGGTGCCAGCAAACCGCAATCTTCCGCGCACGGCGCTCTTTCACAGTAAATTTTCAACAAAAACGGCTAATAACACTGAGGAAATGAAGGGTGCTTTACTTTGTGCCGTCGATAGAACTCAGCCATAGTTACAAAATCCCCCATTTTTAAATACTAGTAGAATAAGATATATTTTTGACAGATTATTAACTTTTTGTACGTTTTCTTCTAAACATACAGGTGCGTATAAGAACACTACACGAGGAAGAATACTGAATGCCGACATGTTCTTCAAGAGTTTTTATCATTATTATAATAGTTTAATAGTTTTTAGCATTACGTTACTCACAGTATTCATAGTCTTATTCCTACTAACATACCCCTTGTTCCTACTAACATACCCCCTTGTTTCTACAAACATAGTCATTCATTCTTGAGATTGACACATTTGAACGAAATTACACAATTTAGCCCTTGAATGCAAGGAGAGAGTAGCCGGCCCACCCACTACAATACTAGTGCATGTTCAGTGCTGCTTTCCGCTTACCAGTACATTAATAAAAATATTGTAGCAACATGCTAAGTTTCGCTTTTGTCGACATCATGTTAGCTGCCTTCAGGTCGTCAAGGTTTTCCTCAGTAGCCCGATAGGCTAAAAACACCTGTCGCACATAGTATACTAGAAACGGAAAAAATCGTCGCATCAGTAAACAACTTCACAAAATGCGTTAGTTGATTTAATTTTCAGTCATAGTTTACGAGCTGGCTTGTCACGGGGTGGCTGAACTTGTCCAACTGGAGTGATGCCCGGCTGACTACATTTTATAAAATAGCACATGGTTTGATCAACATCACAAGTAGCAAATACCTCAAACCTGCCCAGAAGAGGACCAGGGGTAGTCATGACCTTAAATTTCAGTCAATTTTTGCTCGTAAAGATTTTTTTCTTTTTCCCTCGCACAGTGTGCGAGGAACCAGCTACCGGACCAAGTCGCACAGGCCCCGACAGTTAAGGCTTTTAAGGCCGGGCTGGCAGCCGCCCTGCCATAAAACCGCGTATCCCCCCCCCCCCCCCGCAGTAATACCCCATTTAGGGGTGGTTAGAGGGTATTAAGAAGAAGAAGAGTCTATATGTGGTACTGATGTCACCAATCTTTGAGTTACTTATGTTACCAAACAACTGTTGGGTAGAATTCACCCGGCGAAAAGCTAACAAAAATTGTCCATTCAAACTGAGGACGCCGGCCCGGGTCCGGTAAATGTGTAAAAAGCTGTTGAAAACGTTAAAAGTCACAATACAAAAGGGGGCCTGCATGCCCTTTTTCGTAAGGCGTAATCAGGCCTTTTTAGCTTAATCCGTAGGCAGCCGCCCCAAAATCAACGTAATTCGTAATCAGTACATTAGCCGCAAAGCGTAAAGTCGTAATCAGCTCTGAGAATTTAACGTAATTCGCAACTCAAAAATTTTGCGTAATTCCCTACCCCCATGCAGGCCCTTACAGAACGTACGCTACATCAGTTGAAGGAAATAATACACTGTGTTAGACCCAAAAAATGTAATTTTAATAGTCAGGTTTGAATACAACACAATATACAGTCAGCACACAATGATCACTTTCCCTTCACGTTTTATATTATACAGGTAATACAAAAAACGATTTTTATCAAATTTTATCAGTCTTCAAAATGTCTCACCTTTAAAAACCAGTCAATGGTGGCCTTATTCAATATGGTACTACATCATCAATAAACAAAAAAAAAAACACACACGCACATTCACTTTTAGCTAGCTGTAAACTGTAAGCACACGTACATTATTAGAGAAGAAATCGAAATTCAATGTACTTAGTTGTAGTTACTTAGCAATGTATACTAGTATATGTAACGTTATCTGTACATGTATTTTATTCTTTTGTTGTGACCTGTACTAAACCCAGTGGGTATGAGTGTACAATAAAGGTCTTCATTCATTCATTATCCGTGCCAAAGTCAAATCGGCCATTACTTGTAGATATGCTACATTACATTACACTACATCATCTAGTACTGCATTTTACCCTGTGTAACATTATATAATACGAAAGTATAAATGAACCAAACGCTAAATGCGAAGCTGAGAAGATAAGTCAAACAGATGTTACAAAATGAGTCACGTTTGGGCCCGCATTCTTGGCATTGCAGCAGCGACACCTAGCTGCAATGCTGAGAAGTAGAACCATGAACCGTAGACGGTCCACAGAAACGCACTGCCTTCATTATCTAATGACTAAGACG